>CM069159.1:4771619-4881619 GCA_035221665.1 Okamejei kenojei
CGTCCGGGTAGATTGCATGGATAGAAAAATTGCGTTTGCAGACAGAATCAAAGAGTAGGGATTAACGGGTACCTTTAGAATGCGAAGGCAGTGATAGTGAGGTAACGCCAAGGATCGGTGTTGGGGGCCGCAGCTATTTACAATTATACATCAATGATTAGATGAAAGGATTTCAAAGTAACACATTCGCAAATGTTGCAGATGAACACAATGCTGGGTTGGATGTGTTGAACTGTGAGGATACTATGAGAAAGAGGGTGGGTTGTGGGTAGATGCATGGCAGATGCATGTCATGGTGGGATCATGTGGAGGTATTCTACTTTGGAAAAACAGGAGGCAGATTACTATCTAAATGGAGTCAAAGTTGGGAAAAGGGGAAGTACAAGAGGCATCTGAAAGTAAGCATGCAGGTACAGAGCAGGCAGGCGTGAAAGAAGTGAATGGCAGGTTGGCCGTTCATAACACAGAGGATTGAGTATGGGAGCTAAGAGGACCTTCTGCAGTTTATAGGGCCCCTAGTGAGACCACACCTGGAATGCGTGTACAGTTTTGGTCTGTAATATGAGGAAGAAGATTAACATATAACCATATCACATTACAGCACGGAAAACAGGGCCCTCTCGCTCTTCCGTCCGTGCCGACCATTTGTTTTCCCTAAGTCCCATCTACCTGCAATCAGACCATACCTCCATTTCCCTTCACGTCCATATACCTATCCACTTTACTCTTAAATTTTAAATTCGATCCTGCCTCCACCCACTTCTGCTGGAAGCTAATTCCACACAGCACCACCCTCTGTGGTAAAGAGGTTCCCCCTCACGTTACCCCGAAACCTCTGGTCCCTAATTTTCATGTCATGCCCTCTTGTTTGAAAACTTCCCTTACCCTCAATTGGGAAAAAACGTATCCACGTCAACTCTGTCTAATCCCTTTTATCTAATTTGTTGGACATCCTTCCTATACTAGGCGACACATTGTACACATACTCCAGATTGGTCTTACCAATGCCTTGTACAATTTTAAATTATTCCTATCTATATTCAATGCTCTATTTATAAAGGCCAGACACCAAAGGCTTCTTTACCACCTATCTAATGCGATTCCACCTTCAGATTACTCGGGAGTTAGAAGGATGAAAGTGTGGATCTTATGAAAACCTATAAGATTATTTAAAGATTTGGCCCGCTAGAGGCAGGAAACTGTTCCCGATGTTGGGGGAGGTCCAGAACCAGGGGCCACAGTTAAGAATAAGGGGGGTGAGCCATTTAGAAACAAGAAGCGGAAACACTTCTTCACGCAGAGAGTAGTGGAATTTGTGGAAGTCTGTGGAATTCTCTGCCCTCGAGGACGATGGAGACAAAGAGAGGAAACTAGCTTGGTCTCTTAAGATAGCAGTCAAGGGGGGGTATGGGATAAGACAGGACCGGTTTACTGTTTGGTGTTGATCAGGCCTTGATCACATTGAATCGAAGTGGTGGCTCAACGGGCGTATGGCTTATTGCACTTTATTGTCTATTTTTCAGGGATAGGACAGCATTTCTGGAGGGAAGGAATTGTTGACGTTTTCAGGTCGAGCCCGTTCTTCACATTATATCAAGAGTCAAGAGTGTTATTTGTCATATGCCCCAGATCGGACAATGACATTCTTACTTGCTGCAGCACAATAGAATATGTACACATAGTACATAACGGGAGAAGGAAAAAAAGGTTCAGTGTGTGTACAACATGCTCCACATACTCAATTAACTAGTAAATATAGTGCAATAATAATAAGTCTGTTGCAATCAGAGTTATTGGTTGTCGGTGTTTAATAGCTGATGGCTGTAGGGAAGAAGGTGTTCCTGAAACTGGATGTTAGTTTTCCGGCTCTGTACCTTCTTCATGTTGGCAATGGTTGATGGGTGTTGTGGCCAGGATGGTGTGGGTCTTTGATGTAGTTGGTGCGTTTTTCGTCGCGCCTTCGAAAGATCACTTCAATGGTGGGGAGGTTCGAGCAGATTTTTTTTTTAAAGAGCCCCTTGGCCATCAGGGCCTGTACAGCCCGGCTCATCAGTGAGAACACCTATTTTTCTCCTCCCTTCACTTGTCCATGTGAGTTCAGGCCCGGAATATATTTCTCCTCCATTGCTTGTGAACTGCAGAAAATGAGATGAAAATGAATAAAATTGATTCTCACTCCTCTATCCTTACTCTAACAGAGTTCTCTCACCTGTTTGAGGCAGAATTTCTGGCAGTTTCTGAGCTGCCAGCCCATCAGGCCTGAGTGATGAGCTGCCAGCCCAAATAAGCCATTCGGCCCACAGTGTGTCCATATTAGCCTCTGGAAACAGTCATTTTGGTCCAACCCCAAGCTAGCGCTCCAGAAAGCCCCCCCCCCCAAAAAAAAACCCCCCCCCCCACGCACACTGGCCAGCAATCTTGGGGATCGTTGGAGAGGTAGGATATTGGAAAATAACTGGTCCACTTACTTTCGTATAATGTATTACACATACACACCACTTTATATATTATATATTTAATCTATATTTATATAGATATATAATATATATAACACACACACCCCACACATACAAAAAAAGTGCTTTATATTGTCAGAGTGCTTTGTTTCATATTCTGTTGCGCTGCTACAAATAAGGATATGTGATGTTATTGTTGTCTGGGGCCATATGGACAATACAACACTCTTGAAGGCAAGATGAACAGTGAACTGTGAATTCTTCTTTCTCGCCACGCAGTATTATGCCAGTTGGAATATTTCCACCATTTTTAGTTTGTTTTACATCCTATAATTAGATAAGGAAAAAGCATGCTAGTGTACATTAAGACAATGGTTTGCACTTAACATCATTTAAGGACAATTTTACGGTGAACTAAGTGCACGGAATTGTGATAGACGCTAGAAGTGGAGTAACTCAGCAGGCCAGGCTTCATCTTGTAAGAGAGGAATAGGTGACGTTTTTTCGGGTTAAAACCTTCTTCAGACTGCTACTAACTGCACTGTTGGAATCTCGATTATGCTTTGCAGGTACTCCTACTATGTGCTTGCGCAGACCCCCTCCCCACAGGCGAACCTGTATTGCACCTGCGCAGGATCGCCTAAACCGACAGGTGGGACGGTACCTGCGCAAGCGCACAGCCACTAGTCACTGGCTGCACACACCAAAATCCTATAGCGAAGCAAGATAGGACCACTCGACGAAAAGACTGGTACGTTTCATGGGCAGATTGTGGGTAATTTAGGCCATTTCGTAACTGCTTCCGTCTTCGCACCAAAGATCCCACGCGGAGCAACAGATAAACTAGTGCGGAGACGGAAGCGGTACCGGAAATATCCTAGAAAAATAAAAGTTATTTGGTAAAATGGTTTTCCTCTTTTCCAGAATTTTAATTTATTAACAGACTGTTGCCCCGCACGTTTTGATTACACTGCGGAGTCGGTCGGTTCTCGGAAATGATGAAAAAAAAGGGTCCCACGATATAGGATCTTTGCGCCCACACCATGCAAGCCTGACTGTCGGGTGCCGAGAGCCGAGCCGAGTCCGGAATGACGGGGCCGCGGAGGGTGGCTTGCTGCTGAGGTAATAGTCAGGACGTCACATGCTGCAGTCGAGGCTTGTTTCGAGGCAGGCGGCGCTCCCCCTTGTGGTGCGGTCGCCCGTGATAGCTGCGGGTGGACCAAAGAAATTAGAGGCAGGGGCGGACTGTTTCCATCGCCCCGCCGTCTTACCACGTGACCCTGAATTTAGCCCGCCTCACTCAACGGCGAGTGGCGTGCGCCAGGAGCAATGTGAAACGCGGCCAGAGGGAGGCACTGTGCAGCAGTCAAGAAACAAGAGTATTTCATTGTGTATGTCCCAGCTCCAGCAATGAAATTTCTTACTTGAAGTCACACAGCATGGAAACAGCTTGGCGCAACTTGCCCATACCGACCAAACATGTCCCAGCTGCACTAGTTCCCACCTGACTGCATTTGGACCATATCCCCCAAACCTGTCTATCCATGTGCCTGTATAATTGTTTCTTAAACGTTGCGAAAGTCTATGCCATAACTACCCCTCGGTAGCTCGTTCCATATCGTCCACACCCTTTGTAGTGAAAAATATTACCCTTAGATTCTACTAAAACTTTCTCGCTTCACCTTAAATATTTGTTCTGGTCCCTTTATTCCCCTGCTCTGTCAAGAATATGTGCATCCGCCCAAAGAAGGCACAAAATCATGGAGTAACTCAGCAGGAAAGGCTGCATTCTTGATCAGTCTGAAGAAGGGTCTCGACCCTGAAACGTCACCCATTCTTCTCTCCAAGATGCTGCCTGTTCCGCCGGAGTTAACTCAGCATTTGTGTCTGTTCTATTTACAACAGACAATCTTTAGTTCTTTCCTAAACATCTGTGCATTTACACGGTCTATTCCTCTTTCTAGTTATATACACAGCAGCACAATAGAATAGTATATATGTATCAGTAATATTAAAAAACATGAGAAAAATGTTTCGTGTGTGTTCTATAGAAAATATATTATATAATATACACTCACACATAAAAACAAACAAACAATAACAGATGCAAAAAGACAAAACCAATGCCCCCAAGTTATGTAGTTCGGGAGTTACTTGGGAGGTATTAGTGTTTCATAGCCTGATGACTGAAGGGAGCAATAGTCGAGCTCTGACAGAGCCAAGATTTATGTCAGGTTTATCTTTATCGTGTGTACCAAGGTGCAGAAAAACAAAAAAAAAGTTTTTAAACTGCTAATTGAAACAGATCTAGATATACCATACATTAATACAAATCAGTTCAAATTCAAGTACATAGATAGAGCAACGAGCAAGCCGGAGAGTTCTCAGCATTGTAGCGCATCAGTTCTTTAGACAAAGTCTAATGTTGCAAATGGGGTAGAAAAGAATCAAACAGTACCCTGCCTCATGGAAGGACCATTTCGGAATTATTCATAATTGAGGAAAACATGGACAATGTGGTGGAGGACCTCAGGGGTTTCATGGCAGTATCTCTGGAGGAAATGGACAGGCGACTTTATGGGTGGGATAATTTCCAGGATGACTGCATAGGTGGGAGAAAGCTGGAAGGAAGTTGGGGGCCGGCAAGCCTGCAAGTGATCTCAGGATTAGATGAGGGGGGTATCATTTTCAGGACGGTTGCACAAAGGGCCAGAGATTGAAAGGACAGAAGGCTGTAAGATTTAGAGAGAAGATGTGTGAAACAGGTGTCAGACGATCGAAAAGCTGGAGGGGGGGGGGGGGGGGGCGTATATTGTGGGGACATACCTGATGGGGCACAGGGATGAGATGAGGGAAAAAAGAGGATGGGTACCACCTAAAATGGAGAATTCAATGTTCATTAACTAACCGTTGAGTTGTAATCTATCCAGAGAGAATATTGTGCTACTGTTCTTCCAGTTTGCACGTGGCTTCGGGGTCTAGCAATGGAGGAGGGCTAGGTAGAAAGGGAAAGAAGTATGGGAAGATAATTAGTAACTGGTAAACTTGCATTGCTGAGTTGCCTTCCTCAAGTTTTAAGAATTCTGAATGCCTTTTTGCGAAATTGCATATATCAATGAAGTGCAAACCAATTCCCCATTTTTCTTTTCTCTTTTCCTTCTACCCGCCAATCCTCCCTCTGGCTCTCCATTTCAGTCTTTTGCTGATCAGATTCCACTTGCACCCTTGTACTCTGATTGATTGCAAAATATAAGCATGGAAACAGGCCCATCGGCTCACTGAGTCCATGCCAACATTAATCACACCATTCACACTAGTTCTATGCTATCACACATTTTTGCATCCACTGTCTTAACTCTTTGGGCAATTTACGGAGCCCATGTAACGTACAAGCCTTGCACTTCTTTGGGATCATGGGATAAAAAGAGCACCAGAGGAATGTCAGAGGAATGGTTACCCCAAGAAACATGTCAATTCCACATAGACACGGATCAGACCCGAGTATTGGTGCTGTGAGGCTGCCACTCCAACATATCAACTAAAATAGTCACAAAATGGTCATGCACTTTTGCCCTTAAACTAAAAGGTAGATAGAGGTGGGATTCTACGTCCACAAGCAGATAGTTCAATGCCACTTGCTTCCAATGTACTGAAACAAATTGTTTATAGACAATAGGTGCAAGAGTAGGCCATTGCTCATCGATCTGCACCGCCATTCACTGTGGATCATGGCTGATCATATGCCACAAATCAGTTACCCAGTTCCTGCCTTCTCACCATATCCCTGACCTCCACTAATCTTTGAGGCTCTATCTATCTCTCTCGAAAGCATCCAGTGAATATGGCCTCCATGCCTTCTGAGGCGAAGAATTCCACAGATTGGACAACTCTCAGGGTGAAAGGGCTTTTCCTCTACCACGTCCTTTTTCTTTCATATGCTTCTCATGTTCCCTCTTACATTGCTTAAAGTAGTTAAATTAAGATACCAGTACTGACATGATGTCTTCTTTTTATATTGTCATAGATTTACACGACTGATATCTCAAGTTTGGGTTGATTGGGAATTGATTTTTCATGTTGAAAATATTTTGATGACAATACAGGTAACCCACAAACCCAATTGTATGAAAGGTGTCTCTGAAAGGTTGACTGATTATTATTTGAATGCGATGCAGCCAGGGGATTAAATGAAAAGGTTTTCAAGCAAAGCTTTGTGTTATGAAAGAGAAGGAATGGCTAAACTGCTTTATGTGCAGCTGTTAAGTGGATATCAGAAGTAAGTTGTCGATTACCTCATGTGCATTCACCTTTAATTTTAATCATTCCCCACACTGAACGGAACGAAAAAATCAGTTCACATCTCGAGTCACCACATCTCAGGAAAGATGCACTTTAACAGGAGAGGATGCAAAGCATATTCACCAGAAATGTTGCCTCGGATGAGTATTCCATCTAGGAAGGGGTGACTGGAGAGACTTGGGTTTTCTGTGGAGCAGAGAAGGCTGGTAAGGATATATAAAATTATGAGACATACATAGGGTATACAGTGAGAATCTTTTACCATTAGCATGGCTAGTTATAACCAAAGCCCTTTTTTTTTTTTAGTTTTAATGTAGGAGGTGGAAAGATTATGAGCATTTCGAAAGTTTCTTCATGGACATTGCAATAGAGTTGCTGCTATAACAGCGCCAGAGAGACCCAGGGTTCGATCCAGACTTTGGGTGCCGTCTGTCCGAGTTTGTACATTCTCCCTGTGACTGTGTGGGTTTTTTCTCCATGTGCTTATGGTTTCGGTGCTTATAAGCAAATTATCTTTTAGTTTTGGTTAGTGGTACAGTGTGGAAACAGCCCCTTCGGCCCACCAAGTCCCACAATGACCAGCGATCCCTGCACACTAACGGTATCCTACTCACACAAGGGATGATTTACAAATTATCCAATGCCATAATAAACCCCACAAACTTATACATCTTTGGAGTGATGGGAGCAAACCGGAGATCCCGAGAAAACCCACGCAGATCACGGGGAGTACGTACAAACTCAATACAGAACAGACAGCACCACATAGTCAGGATCGAAACCGGATGTCTAGCATTGTAAGGCAGCAACTCCACTGCTTATATTTTTAATGTCAATCTCAGCCTGTAGTTACCAAATATCCTTGAATGTCTATTAGCTTGTACTTCTTCAACAACATTTCCTACTTTTCTTCACCCAACTAAATAATATGCATGACAAATGTAATTGTGATCAAAATACAAAGTCCTGGAGGACTCAGCCATGCCTAGGAGGACATGGATGGGCAAACATTTCGGGTCGGGACTCTACTTCAAACTGGGAAACAAGGAACTGCAGATGCTGGAATCTTGTGTAAAACACAATATCTGACTAAAAAAAACTATGTACTGTGGAAGTTTTTAGACATTTAGTGTGAAATATGATCTTGGATAGAACAATAACACAAAATATAGATAATTTAGATGTTCTTAAGACATGATTGTGCAAAAATAAATTATTTTAATTATCTTAAGAGTGGATATTTATGGATTGTGTACCACATGTCTGCAAACGGTCCTTTGCCTGCTGCAGTGTTATAAACCAAACAGAGTAAAATTTATGGGAATTAAACATTCAATTCCTTCATTTGGCATAGAAATTCATGACAAAGTGAGATTTAAATAATCATGTTAGTATTGTGAATTCTTGTGTGAATAGGATCAGTTTGTTATTTGGATACTTTGGCTATTTAAACAAATATTTTTAGCCTGTTCTTAATAGAAGGGCTAGATGTTTAGATGAATTGCGATTTGATGACACTGATGAATATGACTTTTTTGTTGAGTATTTACTTATTGTTTTAACAGTACAATAATATCAAAGTTCTGATCTTGAGGGGGGGGGGGGAATATCACATTTTTGAATTTTTAAGGCAGTCTGGGTGTTTATTACTATTTCCTTCACAACGGTTAACTTTGTAATTAGCTACTTAATTAAGCAATAATTAATTAATTATATACTTTAATTTCAGGCCATCAAAGTAAGATGCATCACATTTGTTTCAGAATGCTTCAATCTATAATAACTGAAACATTCATTCAGGCCTCTTAATTTCTAAGAAAGTTATAGGCTTTTTTTGTCAATTGACTGTCCTCGATCACAGCTTTGTGTTAAAATTAATGGAAGAAAAGCAATAGAGAACAAGATGCTAATTTCTGAGTATGAAAAAGACCATCATCTTTTTTAATTACGAAGATATGAAAGTGAATTAGGTATCAAATTAAAGTCTTTTTTATGCTTTATCTGATGGGATAAATTACAGGCTTGTTTTTTAAATCCCAAAATTTTGTAACATTCCTACTGACTGTCTGACTGACCCTAATCCTAACCCCAGCTCTACATTGTTATTTATCATTTTATTTAACAGTTCACATCACAACATATTATAAAGATAAAACAATTCTAAAACAAAATTGTCAGCAAGGTTAGCATTACCTTTATCCTTGGAAATCTGTTATTGTTTTGATGTAATTAGGAGGCAGCATTAAATCCCAGAGTGCTCGCTACCTAGCGCCCATGAAACAAAGCGAGGTGAATGGTCAATTGGCGATTGATCTCAATGTCAAAGGTGCTTTGATTGGACAATTACAACTCGGAAAACTGGAAGGTTAGTTTCTCATATTTTAAAAATGTGAAGGTTTTGTTCCTGACGAGTTTTTCAGGTATGATTTCTATAACATTTTTACACAATACGTTAAAAATTCAGGTAGTTTACGTGATTTGGGTCACAAATTAAACAAAAAAGCACCTCGTCCCACAGCCTAAAAACAGAGAATTATAGACCAGTAGTGGGGAAGATGCTTGAGTCGATTGTTAAAGATGTTATAGCAGCGCATCTGGAAAGCAGTAACAGGATCGGTCAAAGCCATCATGGATTTATGAAGGGAAATCTTTTTTTTTTTAAAGTTAAATTTTTATTAGAGGCATGTACAATATCATAGTCCAAACCATTCGAACTTTGTTAAACGGTTGCATATTAAATATCGAGGATTCCAGGGACCTCGCTACCAGGTGTAGCTGGAGTCTTCATTACGGTTACATATTAACATTGACTAATTATTTATTGTTTTTTTAATAGAATAGAAAAAATAAGAGAGAAAAAAAAAACAGAAAAATAGAATCAACTATCCATAATACAACTTAGGAGATAGGTCTGGGTAAGGTCAGAGAACGTAACTATTCATCTAGTCCTGGGTTTAAGCTTCAGTCAGGCTTCCGAGCCGGCCCATTCTACCCCTTCAGATAATCTATGAACGGAGCCCATATTCTAGTAAAATAATTCTGGTTTGTCAATTAAGACAAATCTGATTTTTTTCCGGGTTTAAGGTCTCCGACATCTCCAAAATCCACATTTTGATTGTGGGGGTTGCTGGTTTTTTTTCCAAAATGTTAATATTAAATTTTTTCCCAGTTATTATATACTGTAATCAAGGAAATTTATTTGGTTTTTGTAAGTTTTAGGTATTGTTCTGATATGCCTAAAATATTAATTTAGGATCGGTCTCCATTTGAGTATAATAACCGCTACGAAAATAATTTTTAAAATAAACCATCCAACATTTTTAATTTGTATGCAACTTACAAAGGTATGGGTTAAATAAGCCTCAGAGTATTGACATTTATCACAGATAGGAGAGATATTAGGAAGAATTCTATTTAATTTTGTTTTAGAATAATGCAATCTATGTAGTACTTTTAATTGTATTAAAGAAATCGTCTGCTGTTTAAACGAACTTTGATGTATATGTTGTAGACATTCATCCCAAATATCTTTTCGTTATGGGTTGAACTAATTTGTTTTCCCATGCTTGTCAATATAATTCCGTCGACGGAATCTCACTATCTAAAAGGGTATTATAAATATAAGATATTAATTTGACTGTGTTGGGGTGTTTATTCAAGGGGAAATCTGCCTTGACTAAACTTCTGGAATTTTTTGAGGATGTAAGAAGTAGAATGATAAGGGAGAGCCAATGGATGTGGTGTATTTGGACTTTCAAAACGACTTTGACAAGTCCCACACAAGAGGTTAGTATGCAAAATTAGAGCACATGGTATTGGGGGTAGGGTATTGACATGGATAGAGAACTGGCAGACAGAATGCAAAGAGTAGCAATTACCGGGTCCTTTACAGAATGGCACACAGTGACTAAAACTCAGTGCTGGGGACCCAAGTTATTTACAATATAAATGATTTAGACAAGATAATTAAATGTGACATCTCCAAGTTTGGGGAGGGGATGACACAAAGCTGGGTGGCAGTATGAGCTGCAATAAGGATGCAGGTGACTTGGATTGGTTCGGTGAGTGGGCAGATGCATTGCAGATACAGAATAATTGTGGATAGATGTGAGATTATCCTCTTTGGTGGCAAGAACAGAAAGGCAGATTATTATCTGAATGGTGTCAGATTAGGAAAAAGCTGAGGTGCAACGAGACTGGGTGTGCTTGTACACAGGGCCTCTGAGAGAAATTTTATCAGTGGGTTACAAAGTTTATTTCGGCCCCCTTCCCTTCTCCATTAGTCATCCTGTTTTTTTACCCACTGCCGGTTTTGCCATGAGCTGTAGCCTGTAAGGCAAAACGGGGTATGAAAGATGATAGAGGGGTGGAATGGAGCACTTCTGTTGATTTTCTGCATTTGAGGCCTAATGCTCCTATACTACCCACCATGAGAAATATAATGTAAAGTAAAAGGATGAAAGAAGAAAGCACATTTGTTTCGAATTTCGAATTGCAGCATAAAAAATTGTTGTTCTGCAATGTTTGATTCAAGACGTTCCTGAGGATCGATTGTAGACCTTAGATAATTCTTAATCAGCTTGAGTTTGCTAAATGACCTCTCTGCAGAAGCTACTGGTGCTGGAATTTGTAATAGTATTATTAGCTAACACAAACATCTGGAAACAGGTCACCAAGTCTATACTCTGTTCACACTTCAAGTTCAAACACATCTAATGTTTTAACTGTGCATTTACAAAATTCATCGTCCACAAACACACACACTCAGACACGCACTCGACCCTAGGATAACTCGCTCACACACCCACTCACACACATAAAAACACCCACTCACTCCTCACTCACACCCCACGCCCCACTCATCACCACACACTCACACCCACTCACACACACCCACTCACCACGCATCTACCACCACCCCCCACACACACCCACTCCCACCACACACCCACTCACATACTCACTCACTCACACCCCACACACACTCACTCACTCATCCACCCACACACACTCACTCACTCACTCACACAATCACCCACCCCACTCACACCCACCCACTCAATCACCCATCCTCACACACACATAACACACCACACCCTCACGAACATTCCCACTCACGTACCCACACCCACACACAACACACACCCACACCCACACACCCCCAGGCCCGGGCCACTGAAACAGCGGCGGCCGCCAACTCTCACCACCTCCCCGGGCGGAGCCACTGTGGCCGCCCTTCAACTGTGTTCAGAAAGCCACCGATGCTGCTGCCAGGGGGGGGGGGGGGGGGGGGGGGGGGGGGGGGGGGGGGGGGGTCTGTACTCCAGCTCCCCACGGGGGCCTCCAGCAGCGACTTGCTCCGCCCCGCCGACCCTCGCCTCTCCAGCGCCCCCAGCGGGCCAGAGCCGTCACCTCACCACAGTTCCAGGCGCAGCGCGAGGACCCCCAACCGCCACCATGCAGACAGCACGTGGTCTGACGCCGCTGGGTCCTATTTTGCCCCCCCCCCCCCCCTACGAGGGAAGCATCAAGCGGGAAATGGACACGGGAACAAGCTGGTCTGTCCCCGAGTGAGCCATTGTTACCGCTGTCCCTGTCCGGGTTGGATCGGTTTGTTTGAGTGGCAAACAACTATGAAAATGTCAGACAGCACGGATAATGCCATCCGGATGCCCGATAAGATACACAATGATTTCCGGAATCGCTCGTACTCGTCAACATAACGACAAGTCGGAGGGAGAAGATTAAATTTGTGAAGGGTGCGTCTTATTTTTAAATGTACGTCAAAGATAGGGGAATATAGTAGGTTATTTATATTATGTCACGGCTTGAACCTGGTTTTAAGAGCGTTCGTAACTTGAGGTGTCCTCCGGAAACATGAATAAAATGACAAGGGCATTGATTGATAGAAAGAGCTTTAGGAAATATTCGAGCAAGTTTCGCAGGGTTCGCAAAGATAACTGCTTCTGACTTTTATCAGTGTATTGAAAACAAGTCAATTCCGGATAGGTACAATGGTTCTCTCGTTATAACTTTACACCAATTGCTAAAACAGTTTTTCCCCCAAACTGGGGTATAGTACTGAAGAAGGGCATTACATTCCGACCGAAATGTCACCCATTCCTTTTCCCCAGAGATACTGCCTGTCCCGCTGAATTACTCCAGCATTTTGTGTCTCTCTAAGATATAGTACCAATCCTCTCAACATATAATTAGATATTAGACAGTTCTCTGGAACTGTTCCGCCACTTTGCTGAAAAAGCAATATTCTGCACACTGGTAATTCCTCTTTGATCACTGTTGTACTTGTGTATTGGTTTCATTGCATTCATCTACAATGTTCTATTATACATATAATATCCACCGGTGACGCCAGCAGTGGCTGCCTCGCCAAAGTCTGTCTCGTCCATTCCTTCTTTGTTTTTATAGTGACCTCATCACGAGGGTCGATTGGCACAAACGTTCATTTGTCACCTTGCAGATGCTGGCTGAAACAATGATATGACACAAAGTGCTGGAGTAACTCAGTAAGTTAAGCAGCATCTCTGGGAAAAACGGAGTTCATAAGGTGACGAAGGGTCACGACCCAAAATGTAGCGGCTTTCAATACTATGGTCCAAATGAGTGCACTATTCTAGGAGCAAACAATAAATGTCGATTCCTTGGTGAACTATTTGGACAGGAGATCTAGATTCTAAACAATCCTCTGTCGCAGTCAATCAGAAAGTGACAGTGCTTCCATGGTTAGTCTTGGATTTCCTTGGTGGTGGGTGACGTATCCATCTTACACTATACAGCATGATGCAGGTGGGGAAAGATGAACCTTCATCAGCTGTTTTCTCTTGCTCTCAGTATTCCTAAAAGGTGTATTTTACATTTAAGATCTTCAGATGAGATAACTAAATTGATTACATTATTTTTGAGATTTGGTTTACACCTTGGCATGTATTCACTGCGCTCTTTCAACATGGAAACAGAGAGATTAGAGATATGCATTGGGAAACAAATTTGCGTGAGTGCAACATGAGACTAACTCTAACACCTCATGTCTCCCAGGAGTGGAGGATTGCTTGGTGAGGGGTGGGGCACCACGTGCAGGCCTCGAGGCTGGACAATAGAAACCAAGCCAGGTTTTCTGTGTTGTCTGCCTGAATCACCCACTCCAAACCGATGTACTATGTATCCTATTTATTATTTAGTAAGTACATGGAAGCAGGTTTTCCAGAGTTTGCCCAGTTCACTGGGGTGGGGGTGTTAGGGGCACGATACAGTGTAAAACATCGGAAAATTAGATTAAAACTAGAAAACAAAGAATTGATTGGCAATACACACCTTCCGTTCCACCACCACCTGTTCACTGGGGTCTATCTTCAAAGCCTCCTCACGTTCCTCGTCTGATTGTTGTTGAATGGTTGCTCCCTGGGCGCTGGTCTGACAGGAAGAGGTTCATGCCTGGAAAGAAAACAGCAGTATAAACGATAACACAGTAACCCCACCTTATCAATGAAATGTCATAGATACCAAGGGCTGGGAAGAACACACAGCTTTCAAGGAATCTTCTCCAAGGACTTTGAAGCAGCTGCTTTTCTGCAGTCAGTGGATTTCTCTAACAAGCAGTTTGGTGGAGCCGAAACAGGAAAGACTATTTCTTGAATTGGAGGAAGCAAGGGTATAGAAACTAGCAAAAATGCCAGGGGAAGAGGAGGTGAAATTATTTTTCACTCAGCAAATTATGACCTAGGTTATACTCGCTTAAAATGTGGTAAAAAAGACTCAATAATATATATATTTTTTAACAATTCAAAGGCGCATGTCAAAGAGGAAAGGGAGGAGCATTAAGTGGATAAATCATTCAGTGCTACAACAAGCAGAATTCTGCAATTCCACCGACATTGTGTACACATGGTTCTTCAGCTTCTATCAAGCAACAGTGGGGGCAGAATTGCTGCCTTACCGCGCCAGAGACCCAAGTTTCAAATCCTGACTGCAGGTGCTGTTTGTGTGGAGTTTGCAGCTTCGCCCTGTGTTACTGCGTAGGTTTTTCTCTGGGTATTCTGGTTTCCCCCCCACATCCCCAAAGACACAAGGGTTTTTGTAAGCTATTTGGCTTGGTTAAAATTGTAATTTGTCCTAGTGTGTAGGATAGCGCTAGTGTACGGGATGATGCTGGTCGGCGCAGACTCAGTAGGAATGAAGGGCCTGTTTCCATGCTGTATCTCTGAAGTCTAAAGTCCAAAGTAACTAACATGTGTCATTTAACAACCTTGGAAGAATAAGATGTCATTCGTGTGTCTAAAGACTAATGACGTCTTATTTTTCTAAGGTTGCTAAAAGTGATGGGCGAAATGGATGTGCCATTTTATTACCATGTTAGCAAACAAGCACCTACATTCAACTCAGGGACTCAATTCAATTCAAGCACAATGCTTTCCTCTGCAGAACCTCTCCTTTGTTCATCATCTCAAGTTAGCCAGTTTGTGAAACAGAGACAACTGTCTTTTCTTTGGATTTGGATCCAGCAGTTGTTTGACTAATGTACACTTCCAAAATTTGCACTGTGCGTTCTGCTGCCGTATTTGAAGCGGAATGGTATGGAGCGACCTCTAGTGTGTTTTACACCATTCCCTTTCATGAATTGCACAAACTCTTGTGAACAGAATTGAGGTCCGTTAAGAGACACAATTTCCTCTGGAAATCCATATGACGCAAACAATCCTCGCAAAATGTCTATCGTTTTGCTGGATGTCGTTTTGTTCATTGGAAACACCGCAACCCACTTGGAGTGACTATCAATCACCATGAACAATTGTTGTCCATCTAACTCTGCACCAGGCCACCATAGATAGCTTCTAGCTAGACTCTTTGTTTGACACATTCCCAAAATGCTGATCAGGAAGATCTCCTATCAATTTTACTCTGTATCTTTCAGGGATTACAACTCTCACTCCCCACATGACACACCCTTGGTTCTACTGAGAGTTCATTCATAAGTACAAAAAAAATGGTTTCAATTTTGCCCTCCGAATCCGGCAATTTGTTTGGCCATCCATTTGTAACATATTCCTGCACTCTTGACAAAGGTTCTGTCAGTGCGAGTAGCCTCCCGAATGTCCCCCTGAAGTGATCGGTAACTCATCTACATGAGAGAAATAAAACATGTTCTCTCTGTTTGGGGTAACCTCCGATTCCAAAGGTAATCTAGATATGGCGTCAGCATTGCTGATACTGGCATGCAGACAATATCAGTGCCCATCTTTGCATTCTGTCTGCTGCCAGAGTTGGTATGTGTGTTTTTGGATTTAGGATCACTCTCAACAGCTGGTGATCTGTCTCGATTACAAACTTCTACCATACAAGTGTTTGTGAAATCTTTCCTAATGCCAAAAATGAATGCAAGATCCTCTCGCTATATTTGCAACCACTGTACTAGACGCAAATGCTTTAGGCCTCTCCTCTCCATTTTCTAGCACATGAGAGATCTCAGCACCAACACCATATGGTGAAGCATCACATGCTAACTTCATTGGATTATTTACATCGTAAGGAACAAGTATTGTACTCTCTGCCAACTGAGCTTTACGTGATTTGAAAGCTTGGATTACATTCACGTGTTCACTTTCCATGGTACATCTTTTCTCAAGAGCTCGTTCAAGGGATGTAAACAGGTGCACAGACTTGGCATGAACTTCCCACAATAATGCACTTATCCTAAAAAAGGATCGTAATTTCAGATATTTTTGTGGAGTGGGCGCGTTCTTGATCGCAATCAACTTTACACTTGGTGTGGTGTAGACCATCCTTGTCTATCTTTATGTCTCAAGTACTCTACCAAATTCTGAAAGATCTCACACTTTTGTGCCTTCACTCTTAAGCTGTGTGTCTCAAGACTTTTGAATACCATTTCCAACCTTTCATCATGTGTCGGCCTGCCAGGGGCTGAGATGAGGATGTCATCCAAGTAACACACCACACCTTCAATTCCATCTAGAATTTGTGTCATAAACCCTTGAAAAATCCCTGGGGCTGATGATATGTCAAATGGGAGCCTATTGAACTGAAACAATCCCAAATGTGTGTTGATAGTCAGCTTGGATTACGATCCTCTCTAAACTAAACTAATCTGAAACAAACTAAAGGAAGCTGTTCAGCCATTCGCAACTGAATGTCCTCCTCCTTTAACCAGACAGATTCTCCTTCGTCGAGGTGTTGAATCATTTGTGGTTCTACGACACCACCCCGCGAAAATAGACTGCCGTGTTTGCGACCATCATCAACACTTCAAACGTTGTTTGTTGGCCAAAGCAACAAGGGATATCCCCATTTGATCATATGGCACAATAGAAATGCAACTGGTATCCCAATCCAAGTAGGACTTTAGCTAACTTTAGCAACCTTAGCTCAGCCAATTCATTTTTGCAGGAGGATGGATCTTGCTCTGTGCGCTCCTGCTGTTTTGCTTGCTGAAGGTTTTCCAGTTCACCCTTTTCCTGCAAAATGAAAATAGTGCTCAATCTTTATACACACATGAATGCAAAACAAGATTACAACATATGACCATATAACATTTTACAGCACGGAAACAGGCCCTCTCGGCCCTTCCAGTCCGTGCCGACCATTTGTTTTCACCTATCCCCATCTTCCTGCACTCAGACCATACCCCTCCATTCCCTTCACGTCCATACCGATCCACTTTACTTTTAAATGTTAAAATCGATCCTGGCCTCCACCACTTCTGCTGGAAGATCATTCCACAAAGCCACCACCCTCTGAGTAAAGAAGTTCCCCCTCACGTTACCCCTAAACTTCTGTCCCTTAATTCTCATGTCATGCCCTCTTGTTTGAATCTTCCCTACCCTCAATGGGTAAAACGTATCCACGTCAACTCTGTCTATCCCTTTCATCATTTTAAAGACCTCTATCAAGTCCCCCCTTAACCTTCTGCACTCCAAAGAATAAAGACCTAACTTGTTCAACCTTTCTCTGTAACATAGTTGCTGGCAACATTCTAGTAAATCTCCTCTGTACTCTCTTATTTTGTTGACATCCTTCCTATAACTAGGCGACCAAAATTGTACACCATACTCCAGAATTGGTCTTACCAATGCCTTGTACAATTTTAACATTACTTCCCTACTCGTATATTCAATGCTCTGATTTATTGAATAAATTTTGCTGTGTCCATCTTGGAATCTTTTAAATTAAAAAATAAATAAATACACAAATATGGAGTCATCATATGCATCCTAAGGAGCAAGTCCCACCAATGACCAATGTCATGGCTTCATCTTTAATACCTTGAGATTTAGTATCCTGCTCAATTTATTAATTGATGCAAGGGCTTGTTTCCGTGCATGTTATTAGTAAATGAAAGTGCTCTTTTAAAAAGTATATTCTAAGATTTGTGCTTAAAAAACGTTAATTTCAGACCCAGAAGACGTCATTTTTGCCCATCATGTCCAAAACTGATCTTTACGTTGAACTAGTCAAATGTTTAGAAATAAAGGGGTAAATTCGGTAAAATGACAAATAATGTTGTACTTTCCAGATTTGTCAGTGATTTCCAAAAGTATTAACGAAGAAACTGCAGATGCTGGAGAATCGAGGGTTACACAAAATGCTGGAGAAACTCAGCAGGTGCAGCAGCATCTAAGGAGCGAAGGAGATAGGCGACGTTTCGGGTCAAGACCCTTCTTCAGACTGGTCAGGGATCAGGGAAACGAGAGATATAGACGGTGATGTGAGAGATAAAGAACAATGAATGAAAGATATGCAAAAAAGTATCGATGATAAAGGGAACGAGCCATTGTAAGCTGTTTGTGGTGTGTAAAAAATTTCCAAAAGTATACTTCTGTCTCTATTGTTTGTCATTTTACTTTAATATTAAGAAATTGAGCATGTGCGTGATAAAATGCTTTCTCATTGTATGAGGCCAGCCATCTCGGTCCAACTTATAATGGCACTGAAAATTGAGTTGAAGGCTTTCTCAGTTTAGTAAATATCAGTATATATTTACATTCTCAAAACTACCGAAGGCTTTAGACTTTCGGAATGCAGCGGGGAAACAGGCCCTTCGGCCCAATGAGTCCAGGCGGACCAGCGATCACCCCGGACGCTATCCTGCACACTAGGGACAATTTACAATTTTTACCAAAGCCAATTAAACTGCAAACCTGTATGCCTTTGGAGTGTTGGAGGAAACAGTAGCACCCGGAGAAAGCCCACGTGGTCATGTGGAGAACGTACAAACTCGGTACAGACAGCATCAGGTCTGGTGCTGTAAGGCAGCAACTTTACCACTGTGCCACTATGCTGCCTCCCCAAACAGAAAAATATTTTATTCAACCTTGGCAAAGCTTAAAATTAATAACAGCGTAAAATGTCGAGTGAACTCAAGCATTACATTTTCACAGATATATAAAATCAAAGTTTAAACTGAAAGTGTCAGACTGATCACATACCATAAGCTTTTGGCCAGCTGTGGTCTGATTTGTCAATCCTTGATCCTGTCGTCTATGAAGATCCCCCCATTCTACCACCAGCTCCCTGCAGTTCTGAGATCAAATCTGGATCAGAGCAGCCAAGAAAGAACCAGTCATCCTTAATCAGTTTTGTGCCACAGGAAGACACACCATTGAGAAAGACAGCATGAACACAGACACAATATAGACTGATTGGACCCTAGTGACCACGCAACCTCGTGGCTTCCCAAGGTAAGGAGTTAGTTTTCTGACTGGGCTAAAATACCTTGCAGCTGGCTGGCTGGCTTTAAATTTTAAAAGCTTGCAGTAACAAAGCTAAATTTACATCACTGGTATCCCAGAGACAACTAATATGTATAGATATTATTTCAGTTTTGTTTAAATAAATTAAAATTTAAAAATAAATTCTTTCGCATTGAAAAATTATCAGGAAGTTTGGTTCATTTTACTTACATCAGGTAATGGATGGAGTAAACTTGTTAAAACAGTGTTCCCTTTCACTAGTAAATGGTCCAGAGTTGTACAACACAGAAACATGCCCTTTTCCATCCAATGTGTCTGTGCCGACTATCATGCCCATCTATATTAACCCCACTTGCCCTGTGTTAAATAAACCTCCTAGTCTTTCAGTGAAACTTGCGTATTTACAAAAACTCACTCTACAGTATGTAATTGGAAAATTAACTGCATGTTTAATGCAGAGCTAAATGTAATAAAGTGATTAGTTTACTGAATTAACTAAATAATTCAATGAAAGTATATTTTAGTTGGGGTTTATAACAATTTTGGAAAATGAGCAATAGCGTTAACTGGATTCGACTAATAATTTTAGTACATTACGAGGGCATTCATTTCATCAGGTCCTACACATGGTAGGCGAGTGCAGAAGATTTGGGCACATGCAATCCAAGGGTGGGCTAGCCAGTTGGATCTAAATAGGGTGCAGTGATGGAAGGATGTTTTTCTCATGGAAATCTGTGATTATTGTGGTACCACAGGGATCACAGCTGAGATTTCCGTTGTTTTCATGATAACAGCTTGGATCACAATGTAATCTTGCAGATGACATGAAAATTGGTGGTTTGTGGAGAGCGAGGAGGTTTGTCCAAGATTACAGCAGGATATAATTGAGATGGAAAGTTGGGCGGAGCACAGGCAGATAGAATTTGGGAAGTAAAAATGGTTGTAGGACTTGGGTCAGGACACTGATGAATGTTGATGAATAGAGACTTAGAGGCCCAAGCCCAAAGTTCTCAAAATTTAGCATGGCAAGCAGCTGGTGAAGAAAGCATATGGCATGTTTGCTGTCGTAGGTATGGGTACAGAGTTGGGATGTTTTATTGCAACTTTACAAAACACGAGTTAGGCCACACCTGAACGGTTTGTGTGCAGTTCCTGTCAACACACTATGCAAGAACTGCAGAGGCTGGTTAACAAAAACAGACACAAAGTGCTGGAGTAACGCAGCATCTCCGGTAACATGGAAAAGGTGATGTTTCAGGTTGGGGCCCTTCTAGTCTGATGAGCGATAGATCTGGAGAAAATGGAGAGAAATTCACAAGGATGTTGCCTGGATTGGAGAACTTTTAGTTATGGGGAGAAACTGGATGGATGGGGTTCTTTTTCCCTGTAGTGAGAAAGTTAAGGAGTGACCTAATAGAAGTTTGTAAGATTATCTGATAGCCAAAAATATTTTTCCATGCTAGAGTTACAAAACAAAACAACATAGGTTTAAGGTGAGAAGAGGGAGTTGTAAAGGCGATCTGAGGGAAAGTTTATTTCTCTCTCCCGAGAGAGCTTTATATCTGGAACTCGCTGCCAAGGAGGCGGAATCAAAGGCATTTACAACATTTTTAAAGTAATTTTAGACAGACATGTAATAGGCAAAGCATAGAAGGAGACATTTATAATGCAGGCAAATTAGATAAGTGTAGATGGGAAACAAAAATCAGCATGGGCATGGTGAGATGAAAGGCCCGTTCCTGTGCTGCACAACTCAGATTCTAAATACATCATCATACTAGACAAAATATTTTGAACTATCTGTTGTCATCAAAAACTAATTACAGAAACAATTCAGCATTGCTGTAAGTAATTATAAGCAGCCATGAGAGGCTTAAGGGTGTAAAAGAACCAAGGACTAAAGTGATTCACAAATAAAAGAAAGCTTGTAGCAGCAAACAAGCAACATTTGTTCTGAACAAATGGATGGAACAAGGGGAGAAAATACAGCCCAAACACATTTTCAGGGTACAGAATTCCAGCGATTCACCACCCTTCGCAATGGGAAATTCCTACACATCTCAGTGTCCCTTTATCTTGTATCCAGTATTTTGTGTCTATCCACATGTTCAAGACTCAGGCACAAATAGAAACATGTCAACATCTTCACGGTCAGGCTCCATTGAGATGTTTAGAATTTTTAATAAGGTCGCCCCTAATTCCTCCAAACACCAAAGAACAGATTCTATTCCCTTGCTGCTTTCGATTGGGTAACATTCTCGTTGGTGGAATTAGCCTCGCATTGTGTGATATGTTTAATCAGCATTTACATATATCAGAACTAAATAAGTATCAGATCAAAATTAAGATGTCCAAATGACATACAGAAATATTTTAATTAAAATTATTTTTAAAGTGGGTTGTATTATGAAAATATTTATGCAAGAAATATTATAGGAGGCATGGAGTAAATGAGGTGCTAGAGGAGTATAAAGAATGTAAAAAGAATCTTAAGAAAGAAATTAGGAAGGATAAAAGAAGATATGAGGTTGCTTTGGCAAGAAAGGTGAAAGTAAACCCAAAGGGTTTCTACAGCTATATTAATAGCAAAAGGATAACGAGGGATAAAATTGGACCATTAGAGAACCAGAATGGACAGCTATCTGCAGAGCCAAAAGAGATGGGGGGAGATATTGAACAATTTCTTTTCTTCGGTATTCACCAAGGAGAAGGATATTGAACTCTGTGAGTTAAGGGGAAACAGTAGAGTAGCTATGGAAACTATGAGATTCAAAGAGGAGGAAGTACTGACACTTTTGAAAAATATAAAAGTGGATAAGTCTCCAGGTCCTGACAGGATATTCCCTAGGACATTGAGGGAAGTTAGTGTAGAAATAGCAGGAGCTATGACAGAAATATTTCAAATGTCATTAGAAACGGGAAATAGTGCCGGAGGATTGGCGTACTGCGCATGTTGTTTCCATTGTTTAAAAAGGGTTCAAAGAATAAACCTAGCAATTATAGACCTATTAGTTTGACGTCAGTGGTGGGCAAATTAATGGAAAGGATACTTAGAGATAATATATATATAAGCATCTGGATAAACAGGGTCTGATCAGGAACAGTCAACATGGATTTGTGCCTGGAAGGTCATGTTTGACAAACCTTCTTGAATTTTTTTGAAGCGATAACTAGGGAAATTGATGAGGGTAATGCAGTGGATGTTGTCTATATGGATTTCAGTAAGGCCTTTAACAAGGTTCCCCATGGAAGGTTGGTTAAGAAGGTTCAATCTTTGGGTGTTAATGGCGGAGTAGCAAGATGGGATTCAACAGTGGCTGAATGGGAGATGTCAGAGAGTAATGGTGGATGGCTGTTTGTCAGGTTGGAAGCCGGTGACCAGTGGGGTGCCTCAGGGATCTGTGTTGGGGTCCACTGTTGTTTGTCATGTACAATCAATGATCTGGATGATGGGGTGGAAAATTGGATAAGTAAGTATGCAGATGATACTAAGATAGGTGGTGTTGTGGATAATGAAGTAGATTTTCAAAGTCTACAGAGAGATTTGGGCCATTTGGAAAAGTGGGATGAAAGATGGCAGATGGAGTTTAATGCTGTTAAGTGTGAAGTGCTACATCTTGGCAGGACAAATCAAAATAGGAAGTACATGGTAAATGGTAGGGAATTGAGGACTGCTGTGGAACAGAGGGATCTAGGAATAACTGTGCATAGTTCCCTGAAGGTGGAATCGCATGTAGATAGGGTGGTAAAGAAAGCCTTTGGTGTGCTGGCCTTTATAAATCAGAGCATTGAATATAGGAGTAGGGAAGTAATGTTAAAATTGTACAAGGCATTGGTAAGACCAATTCTGGAGTATGGTGTACAATTTTGGTCGCCTAGTTATAGGAAGGATGTCAACAAAATAGAGAGAGTACAGAGGAGATTTACTAGAATGTTGCCAGGGTTCCAGCAACTCTGTTACAGAGAAAGGTTGAACAAGTTAGGTCTTTATTCTTTTGAGCGCAGAAGGTAAGGGGGGACTAGATTGAGGTCTTTAAAATGATGAAAGGGATAGACAGAGTTGACGTGGATACGTTTTTTCCCATTGAGGGTAGGGAAGATTCAAACAAGAGGGCATGACATGAGAATTAAGGGACAGAAGTTTCGGGGTAACGTGAGGGGGAACTTCTTTACTCAGAGGGTGGTGGGCTGTGTGGAATGAGCTTCCAGCAGAAGTGGTGGAGGCAGGATCGATTTTAACATTTAAGACTAAAGTGGATAGGTATATGGACGTGAAGGGAATGGAGGGATATGGTCTGAGTGCAGGTAGATGGGACTAGGGGAAAACAAATGGTCGGCACGGACTGGAAGGGCCAAGAGGGCCTGTTTCCGTGCTGTAATTGTTATATGGTTATATGGTTAAATCATCCAAATCTTTAATTTTACGGGGCATCAGATTATGGATAGCAGATGTAACCAGTTTGCAAATCAGGAAATTTCATCCATTCAAGTAGATTTCCCTGGATTGTTGTGGAGAAGGCTGCAAAGCAGCATAGTTTGTATCAGTATTCAAAACCATGGGACAACTTCATGATTTCCAAAATCCAAGTCCAAAATCCAAAGTTTCCACGTTCATAATATAATAACTAAAAATAATTAAACATTACAACAACCTCAAAATCGGAGGTATTAATATCAGCACAACTATCTTCATAAATGTTCTGTCTATAATTAATCTACCTTGGGGAAACCACTCGGAAGAAATGTCACTGGTTTATAGACACAAACAGGCAAGACACACAGCAATCATTAGCTTGTCAATAGCAAGATAAATTTTTACTTCATCGAGGGGACAGGAATACTTGGGCGTAAAAATGAAACTGAATATCAGTTCTGGGGAGGGTGGGAGGTAAACTAAATGCTAATGCATTTGCCAACTAACTCATTAGGAAATATTAAAAGTGAAATGATTGTGGCAAAAATAATTGTCCCATCTGTTTTGTGATTTGGAGTTTTGTGATTTGCAAAGGATGTTATATTCAAATGAAATTTGACTCAACATGCAAAGCAACAAAGAACGTTTAAAGACAATAATTTATGGCCTCGTGCAAAGTAGGCCAAACATTCACTATTGTGCAATGGTAAAGGTTGCATAGGAAGGTAGGAATGATCAATGCCAAATCATATTCCACAGGAATTGCACATCAACACTTCTGAGCAGGGTATGTTCTGTGAATAACAATTAGGTTTAGCACAATTTAGCTAGTGAAGTGCCTTTGTCTGAAATATGGACAACAAACAGATCACTAAATAGAGGTGCTCTCGACTTTCAAGTCATCAAGATCACTAATCAAGTCATTCACTTCTTAAATATTCTAAATTAAAACAAAGTAAACTGTATGATTCATTCCAAGTAAGAACCAGAGAGCACCACAATTTACCATCTCTTTTTTCCTCAACTTGCTTCAATCTTAATTCCATGACAGTCCTCTCATCGTTGTCATGGCTTGGTGTTGGCTTATAAACCGTTTCTCGCCCCTTCATCAGGCGGCTGTGCAGTTCCTCTGCAGATTCAGATTCACTTGTCTACAGGCACATTACACACAAAGCAACATCATCCACTCATCTAACTGGCCGATTAGATGCTTGATGCCATAAGAAACAGAAGCGCTTCGGCATGATACAAGAGAAATGATTCTCTATGTTTGCCTCCCGGACATATTTGATTAACAAAATAGCAAGCTGATTTGAAGTTTAGAGTTATTCAGCAAGATGACCAGAAATGTGATAAGCATTAAAAACGGAACTTCATAGAGAAAAATATTGTTTTTAAAAGTTTACCATTTTTTATTCTCTGCTGTAAATGATTTGATGATATCAGTGATTTTCAGATATAAGTAAAATAATTTTAATTGTCTTTAAGATAAATGGACCTATGGGCAATGAAGCACTGACTTGTTCCTTTTAATGTCAAGGAGAAATGTCAAGTACTTTGGATCCATCTCCATGAGGAGAACACAAACAATCTTCCTGATGTACTAGTGGCCAGAGGATCTGTGGTGACGGAGGAACTGAAGGAAATCCACGTCAGGCAGGAATTGGTATTGGGTAGACTGACGGAACTGAAGGCTGATAAATCCCCAGGGCCTGATGGTCTGCATCCCAGAGTACTTAAGAAAGTGGCTCTAGAAATCGGGTCGCATTGGTGATAATTGTCCAATGTTTTATAGATTATGGGTCAGTTCCTGTGGATTGGAGGGTAGCTAATGTTATCCCACTTTTTGAGAAAGGCGGGAGAGAGAAAACATGGAATTATACACCAGATAGGCTGACATCGGTGGTGGGGAAGATGCTGGAGCCAATTATAAAAGATGAAATAGCGGCACATTTGGATAGCAGTAACAGGATCGGTCCAAGTTAGCATGGATTTACGAAGGGTTTCATGCTTGACCAATCTGTAATTTTTTGAGGCTGTAAATATGAAAATGGACAAGGGAGAGCCAGTGGATGTAGTGTACCTGGACTGTCAGAAAGCATTTCATATAGGTCCCACATGGGGGATTAGTGGGCAAAATTAGGGCACCTGGTATTAGGGCTAGAGTGCTGACATGGATAGAAAATTGGTTGGCAGACAGATAACAAAGAGTAGGGATTAACAGGTCCCTTTCAGAATGGCAGGCAGTGACTAGTTGGGTACTGTAAGGCTCTCTGCAGACATTTACAATATACATCAATATACATTTAGATGAAGGGAATCAAAGTTACATTAGCAAATTTGCAGATGACACAAAGCTGGGTGTGAACTGAGGAGGATGCTTTGCAGGGTGACTTGGACAGTTTGGGTGAGTGGGCAGATGCATGGCAGGTGCAGTTTAATGTGGATAAATGTGCCGTTATCCACTGGTAGCAACAACAGGAAGGGTGATTATTATCTAAATGACATCAAGTTGGGAAAAGGGGAAGTACAACAGGATCCGGGGGTCCTTGTTCATCAGTCAATGAAAGTAAGCATGCAGGTACAGCAGGCAGTGAAAAAAGCGAATGGCATGTTGGACTTGACAACACGAGGAGTTGAGTATAGGAGCAAAGAGGTCCTTCTGCAGTTGTATAGGGCCCTAGTGAGACCACACCTGGAGTATTGTATGCAGGATATTCTTGCTATTGACGGAGTGCAGCATAGGTTTACAAGGTTCATTCCCAGGATGCCGGGACTGTCATATGCTGAGAGAATGGAGCGGCTGGGCTTGTATACTTTGGTGTTTAGAAGGATGAGAAGAGATCTTATTGAAACAGATAAGATTATTAAGGGCTTGGACACACTAGAGGACACGCCAATGTTCCCGATGTTGGAGGATTCCAGAACCAGGGGCCATAGTTTAAGAATAAGGGGTAAGCCATTTAAAATGGAGACAAGGAAACACCTGCTGAGTTTCTCCAGCATTTTGTGTACCCTTCTTTTTGGAAGGAGATGAGGTAAAATTTCTTTACCCAGAGGATGGTGAATCTGTGGAACTCTTTGCCACAGATGGTGGTAGAGGCCAAGTCAGTAGATATTTTTAATGCATAGATAGATTCTTGATTAGTACAGGTGTCAGAGATTATGAGGAGAAGGTAGGAGAATGGGGTTAGGAGGGAGTAATTTATCAGCCATGATTGAATGGTGGGGTAGACTTATACGCCTATTCCTTATGACCGTATAATATTAATAGGTAAAATTACCCAAACTAGATTAGAAAGTCTGGAAATACTCTGTTGCTTCCCCTACCACACTAGCTAATTCAGTAGACTTTCTCCATGTCCAAGATGTGTGGTAAAGCATACAGAAACCATCTAGTGAGGAAGCAAATAGCACCCCTCAGATGAAAGCATCAAGACAAAAAGTAAGGATGATGATAGAAAAGAGCAAAATAAAAATTTAATTAAAAAAATAAATCTGAATAAGCAACATAAAATGCAACGTAATATTAATTAGCAGGATACTTGAGACTGTTGAATCTGTGCAGAATGTACACTTGGAATTAAGATTGTACGTGGGGGAATTAAATGCATCACAAACTCTCCCAACCTGGGAAGTTGCTCCTTTGGTAACTTGTTCTAAATCTGCTTGCATGTACTGGTATTGCTCTTTATATTGTTCCAATTTTGCTCGAAGCTTCTCTGTAAGAAAACACGTATCACCATTTAAATAAAGTAAACGAGGAAGGGTCCTGACCCGAAACATCACCCATTCTTTCTCTCCACAGATGTTGCCTGTCCCGCTGACCTATTCCAGGTTTATGTGTCTATCTTCGGTTTAAACCAGCAACTGCAGTTCCTTCTTACACAAGAGAATGAAGGATCTCTAACCAAATAACCCTTCCATTCTCTCTCTCTCTGTCTCTCCCCCACCCTAGTCCTCTTGCTAATTTCACCATTCGTATTCCTTCATTATCACCTCATCCCCAGCCAACAATGGAACATTGTGGGCTCCACCCTCCAGGAGTCATCGTTGCAGGCTCTGCTTTGTTCTGTAATTGTCCCATACCTCTAATTTCCCCCTCCCTGACTCTCAGTCTGATGAAGGGTCTTGACCCGAAACATCACCTATTCTTTTCTTCAGAGATGCTGCCTGACCTGCTGACTCAAGCATTTTGTGTCTATCTTCGGTGTAAACCAGCATCCCCAGTTCTTTCTTACCCAATTAAAATCATACTATACACACACCATTTTGTGCCTTGAGGTATTGTGGCCAGTCCGCTTTCAGGTGTAACTGTTCGTTCACCTCTTCCTGGTCAACCTCTGCGTCTTGGAGCTCCAGCAGCATCTTCTGAGAATGTACAAGCAGGGTAGAAATAGGTTTAGTGTCAATTAGAGCCAAGGGATTTCTAGTGGTCTGTAAAATAGTCACCATTCAAATTCTAGGTTAACTATTTAGGTTGACTCTACAGGCAGGTAAGACTAGTGTAGATGGGGCATGTTGGTCAGTGTGGGCAAGTTGGGCTGAAGGGCATGTTTCTGGCAGTATGACTCTTTAAATAATTTTAGCATGCATTATACTTTTAATGTGCAACAGCCGACTGCTCCATTCTACCACAACTATTTTATGATTGAATTTTCCTGCATGCTCACATCTATCCCATGTCACTTACTCTTCACTTACCTGAGAGGCCCACAGGAGCCGTTGGAAGAGAAGGAGGGGGAGGAGCGACACCCGACCGGTAAGCTATAAAATCTAGCGCGGGGCTTGTTTTTTCAGAGGCCCACAGGAGCCGTTGGAAGAGGAGGAGGGGGTGGAGCGACACCCGACCGGTAAGCTTTAAAATCTAGCGCGGGGCTTGTTTTTTCAGAGGCCCACAGGAGCCGTTGGAAGAGGAGGAGGGGGAGGAGCGACACCCGACCGGTAAGCTATAAAATCCAGCGCGGGGCTTGTTTTTACCCAAATCCGTAACATTCCATTTGGAGAAGTGGGTTTTTTTGAGGAAGCCGCTGATTGGTGGAAGAGGACCCGAGGAAGCAGCTGATTGGGTGCAACCCCGGATTTACAATTTTACATTTCTGCCTTCTGGGAGTTAGGGATTCTGGGAGTTAGGGATTCTGGGAGTTAGGGACTCTGGGAGTTAGGGATTCTGGGAGTTAAGGATTCAGTATTTAGTAGTAAAGTTTAAAGGATAAGTTTTTGTGTTTTTTTAATATTTAATACAGAGTAATTTGGGAGTAAGGTATGGCAGTAGAGATTGGCCCCGTGGTTTGTTCAGCCTGCAACATGTGGGAGATCAGGGAGATGGTCGGTGTCCCTGGTGACTACGTTTGCAGGAAGTGTGTCCAGCTGCAGCTCCTGGCAGACCGCATTGAACGTTGGAACTGCGGCTGGATTCATACTGGAGCATCCACGATGCGGAGAAAGTCGTGGATAGCACGTACAGTGAGTTGGTCACGCCGCAGGCAAAAGGTAAGAGGACAAAAAGGGAACGGGTGGCCAATAGCCAGCAAAGCAGTAGGCAGGTAGTGCAGGAGTCCCCTGCGGTCATCTCCCTCCTAAACAGGTATACCATTTTGGATACTGTTGAGGGAGATGGCTCATCAGGGGAATGCAGCAGCAGCCAAGTTCATGGCACCATGGGTGGCTCTGCAGCACATGAGGGGGGAAAAAAGAGGGGAAGGGCAATAGTAATAGGGGATTCAATAGTCAGGGGAATAGATAGGCGTTTCTGCGGCCGCAAACGAGCCCTCCAGGATGGTATGTTGCCTCCCTGGTGCAAAGGTCAGGGATGTCACTGAACGGCTGCAGAACATTCTGGAGGGGGAGGGTGAACAGCCAGTTGTCGTGGTACATGTTGGCACCAACGATATAGGTAAAAAAAGGGATGAGGTCCTACAAGGTGAATTTAGGGAGCTAGGAGATAAACTTAAAAGTAGGACCTCAAAGGTAGTAATCTCCGGATTACTACCAGTACCACGGGCCAGTCAGAGTAGAAATAGGAGGATATTGCAAATGAATACGTGGCTTGAAAAGTGGTGCAAGGGGGAGGGATTCAAATTTTTAGGGCACTGGGACCAGTTCTGGGGGAGGTGGGACCGGTACAAACAGGACGGTTTGCACCTGGAATGGAATGGAACCAATGTTCTTGGGGGAGTGTTTGCTAGTGCTGTCGGGGAGGATTTAAACTAATGTGGCAGGGGGATGGGTACAAGAGCAGAGAGGCAGGTGGGTGTAAAATGAGGGTAGAAGCAATAGGTAGCAAGGTGAAAAGTAAAAGTGGCAGGCAGACAAAACCAGGGCAAAAATCAAAAAAGGGCCACTTTTCAGCAAAATTGTATAAGGGGTAAGTGCGTTGTAAAGACAAGCCTGAAGGCTTTGTGTCTCAATGCAAGGAGTATTCGTAATAAGGTGGACGAGTTGAACGTGCAGATAGATATTAATGATTATGATATAGTTGGGATCACGGAGACATGGCTCCAGGGTGACGTAGGCTGGGAAGCTGAACATCCAGGGATATTCAATATTCAGGAGGGGTAGAGAGAAAGGAAAAGGAGGTGGGGTAGCGTTGCTGGTTAGAGAGGAGATTAACGCAATGGAAAGGAAGGACATTAGCTTGGAGGATGTGGAATCGGTATGGGTAGAGCTACAAAACACTAAGGGGCAGAAAACGCTGGTGGGTGTTGTGTACAGGCCACCTAACAGTAGCAGAGAAGTTGGGGATGGTATCAAACAGGAAATTAGAAATGCGTGCGACAAAGGCAAAACAGTTATAATGGGTGACTTCAATCTATATATAGATTGGGTTAATCAAATTGGCAGGGGTGCTGAGGAAGAGGATTTTTTGGAATGTATGCGGGATAGTTATCTAAATCAACATGTAGAGGAACCAACGAGAGAGCAGGCTATTTTAGACTGGGTTTTGAGTAATGAGGAAGGGGTAGTTAGCCGTCTTGTTGTACGTGCCTCCTTGGGCAAGAGTGACCATAATATGGTTGAGTTCTTCATTAGGATGGAGAGTGACATTGTTAATTCAGAAACAATGGTTCTGAACTTAAAGAAAGGTAACTTTGAGGGTATGAGACGTGAATTCGCCAAGATTGACTGGCAATTAATTCTAAAAGGGTTGACGGTGGATATACAATGGAAGACATTTAAAGACTGCATGGATGAACTACAAAAATTGTTCATCCCAGTTTGGCAAAAGAAATAAATCGGGGAAGGTAGTGCATCCGTGGATAACAAGGGAAATCAGGGATAGTATCAAAGCAAAGGATGATGCGTACAAAGTAGCCAGAAAAAGCAGCATACCAGAGGACTGGGAGAAATTCAGAGACCAGCAGAGGAGGACAAAGGGCTTAATTAGGAAAGGAAAAATAGATTATGAAAGAAAACTGGCAGGGAACATAAAAACTGACTGCAAAAGTTTTTATAGATATGTGAAGAGAAAGAGGTTAGTTAAAACAAATGTAGGTCCCTTGCAGTCAGAAACAGGTGAGTTGATCATGGGGAACAAGGATATGGCGGACCAATTGAATAACTACTTTGGTTCCGTCTTCACTAAGGAAGTCATAAATAATCTGCCGGAAATAGCAGGGGACTGTGGGTCAAAGGAGGAATTGAGTGAAATCCAGGTCAGTCGGGAAGTGGTGTTGGGTAAATTGAATAGATTAAAGGCCGATAAATCCCCAGGGCCAGATAGGCTGCATCCCAGAGTACTTAAGGAAGTAGCTCAGGAAATAGTGGATGCATTAGTGATAATCTTCCAAAACTCTTTAGATTCTGGAGTAGTTCCTGAGGATTGGCGGGTAGCAAATGTAACCCCTCTTTTTAAGAAGGGAGGGAGAAAGAAAACGGGGAATTACAGACCAGTTAGTCTAACATCGGTAGTGGGGAAACTGCTAGAGTCAGTTATTAAAGATGGGATAGCAGCACATTTGGAAAGTGGTGAAATCATTGGACAAAGTCAGCATGGATTTACGAAAGGTAAATCATGTCTGACGAATCTTGTGGAATTTTTCGAGGATGTAACTAGTAGCGTGGATAAGGGAGAACCAGTGGATGTGGTATATCTGGACTTCCAGAAGGCTTTCGACAAGGTCCCACATAAGAGATTAGTATACAAACTTAAAGCATACGGTATTAGGGGTTCAGTATTGATGTGGATAGAGAACTGGCTGGCAAACAGGAAGTAAAGAGTAGGAGTAAACGGGTCCTTTTCACAATGGCAGGCAGTGACTAGTGGGGTACCGCAGGGCTCAGTGCTGGGACCCCAGCTATTTACAATATATATTAATGATCTGGATGAGGGAATTGAAGGCAATATCTCCAAGTTTGCGGATGACACTAAGCTGGGGGGCAGTGTTAGCTGTGAGGAGGATGCTAGGAGACTGCAAGGTGACTTGGATAGGCTGGGTGAGTGGGCAAATGTTTGGCAGATGCAGTATAATGTGGATAAATGTGAGGTTATCCACTTTGGTGGCAAAAACAGGAAAGCAGACTATTATTTAAATGGTGGCCGATTAGGAAAAGGGGAGATGCAGCGAGACCTGGGTGTCATGGTACACCAGTCATTGAAAGTAGGCATGCAGGTGCAGCAGGCAGTGAAAAAAGCAAATGGTATGTTAGCTTTCATAGCAAAAGGATTTGAGTACAGGAGCAGGGAGGTTCTACTTCAGTTGTACAGGGTCTTGGTGAGACCACACCTGGAGTATTGCGTATAGTTTTGGTCCTCCAAATCTGAGGAAGGACATTATTGCCATAGAGGGAGTGCAGAGAAGGTTCACCAGACTGATTCCTGGGATGTCAGGACTGTCTTATGAAGAAAGACTGGATAGACTCGGTTTATACTCTCTGGAATTTAGGAGATTGAGAGGGGATCTTATAGAAACTTACAAAATTCTTAAGGGGTTGGACAGGCTAGATGCAGGAAGATTGTTCCCGATGTTGGGGAAGTCCAGGACAAGGGGTCACAGCTTAAGGATAAGGGGGAAATCCTTTAAGACCGAGATGAGAAAGACTTTTTTCATACAGAGAGTGGTGAGTCTCTGGAACTCTCTGCCACAGAGGGTAGTTGAGGCCAGTTCATTGGCTATATTTAAGAGTGAGTTGGATGTGGCCCTTGTGGCTAAGGGGATCAGAGGGTATGGAGAGAAGGCAGGTACGGGATACTGAGTTGGATGATCAGCCATGATCATATTGAATGGCGGTGCAGGCTCGAAGGGCTGAATGGCCTACTCCTGCACCTAATTTCTATGTTTCTATGTTTCTATGTTTCAGAAAGGGGTTCTACACGGAATGGAGTGAGCAGTGAAATGTAGGGAAGCACTCCTTCATACAGTTAAGCCCAGATTAAAAATCTACAATGTACATAACTAACTGTAAAAAAAATAAAATAAAAATTGGTTCCCATAATGCTTCAACAACTCACAGAATAACATACCATCAATTTTCCTTTTTTTATAAGATAAAGTCATTTCATTCTAGGTAAATGGCAAATAGATTAATATTCAGTTAATCGTCACCAGGCGCAAGGGATTTTTATTTGGGGTACCTGTACATTGTCCAGCTCCTTTTGAATCTGCTTGATTTTCGATTTGGACGAAGCTGCCATTGTCATAAACCTGGCCTCTGATTTTTCAGCCTCTTGTGTCATAAGCCTCACTTGTTCTTTAAGAAAGAGAAAGGAAAAAACACCCATAATTATCTGATATTTGTTACCAAAAAAGCAACACCTCCACAATTTGCAATTTTTTCCACCGCAGTTAATGGCAATCAGTGAAAATCATATGATCAAGAAGGAACTGCAGATGCTGGAAAATCGAACGTAGACAAAAGATGTGGAGAAACTCAGCGGGTGCGGCAGCGAAGGAAATAGGCAACATTTCGGGCCGAAACTTTTGAAGAAGAGTTTTGAAAAGAATCTGAACGAATCTGTCCAAATGACTACCGTGTGTTCCTGTTAGCCATTTGACAGACCCTCACCAATGCTTCTCAAAGAAATCTTTTCTCGAATCCTTTAAACATCACTATCTTCTGATCAAGGAATCTGACCAGAATACCCGAGTGAAAAAAACTTAGATTACACACTACTTTTCCTGATCACTGAATGTACCTACCCGTTTACCAACCAATGAAGTATATTTTTAAGTGTGATCAGTGATAAAATATAGGAATTACAGCAACCAATTTGCATACACAAAATCTTATGAGGTTACAGGGACGAGATAATTACACGGCATAACAAAAATTAAGTGATGTTTTGTCATAAAATCCACTCCATTCCTCTAATGCTAGAATATTTTAAGGCAAACATACTCCCTACCACGAGACGACAGATGTGCAAATCTGCGGTAGGAACATTTATGGCCAAAAATATTACCAGGTCAACTTTGAGTAATTACCTTCCAGTTCTTTAACCTTCACTTCGGTTAAATAATTTAAAGAACTAGTTGCCTTTTCATCCCAAAGCTTGTTATTGAGATTTTCATTTTCGATTTCAACCTCCCTCAAATCTTCAACCAACACCTAAAAAATTAAAAATAGCCAAATTAAACTAAAGAGACTTTCGTGAACCCAATGGGCCTGTTCCATATAGCAATTACAGCACGGAAACAGGCCCTCTCGGCCCTTCGAACAATTTATTTTCTTCGGCATTCACCAAGGACGAAGATATTGAACTATGTGAGGTAAGGGAAAAAAATAGAGTAGCTATGGAAACTATGAGATTCAAAGAGGAGGAAGTACTGACACTTTTGAAAAATATAAAAGTGGATAAGTCTCCAGGTCTTGACAGGATATTCCCTAGGACATTGAGGGAAGTTAGTGTAGAAATAGCAGGAGCTATGACAGAAATATTTCAAATGTCATTAGAAACAGGAATAGTGCCGGAGGATTGGCGTACTGCGCATGTTGTTTCATTGTTTAAAAAGGGTTCAAAGAATAAACCTACCAATTATAGACCTGTTAGTTTGATGTCAGTGGTGGGTAAATTAATGGAAAGGATACTTAGAGATAATATATATAAGCATCTGGATAAATAGGGTCTGATCAGGAACAGTCAACATGGATTTGTGCCTGGAAGGTCATGTTTGACAAACCTTGAATTTTTTGAAGCGGTTACTAGGGAAATTGATGAGGGTAAAGCAGTGGATGTTGTCTATATGGATTTCAGTAAGGCCTTTGACAAGGTTCCCCATGGAAGGTTGGTTAAGAAGGTTCAATCTTTGGGTGTTAATGGCGGAGTAGCTAGATGGATTCAACAGTGGCTGAATGGGAGATGTCAGAGAGTAATGGTGGATGACTGTCTATCAGGTTGGAAGCTGACCAGTGGGGTGCCTCAGGGATCTGTGTTGGGTCCACTGTTGTTTGTCATGTACATCAATGATCTGGATGATGGGGTGGAAAATTGGATAAGTAAGTATGCAGATGATACTAAGATAGGTGGTGTTGTGGATAATGAAGTAGATTTTCAAAGTCTACAGAGAGATTTGGGCCATATGGAAAAGTGGCTGAAAGATGGCAGATGGAGTTTAATGCTGATAAGTGTGAAGTGCTACATCTTGGCAGGACAAATCAAAATAGGACGTACATGGTAAATGGTAGGGAATTGAGGAATGCTGTGGAACAGAGATCCAGGAATAACTGTGCATAGTTCCCTGAAGGTGGAATCGCATGTAGATGGGGTGGTAAAGAAAGCCTTTGGTGTGCTGGCCTTTATAAATCAGAGCATTGAATGTAGGAGTAGGGAAGTAATGTTAAAATTGTACAAGGCATTGGTAAGACCAATTCTGGAGTATGGTGTACAATTTAGGTCGCCTAGTTATAGGAAGGATGTCAACAAAATAGAGAGAGTACAGAGGAGATTTACTAGAATGTGGCCTGGGTTCCAGCAACTATGTTACAGAGAAAGGTTGAACAAATTAGGTATTTATTCTTTGGAGCGCAGAAGATTAAGGCTGGACTTGATTAAGATCTTTAAAATGGTGAAAGGGATAGACAGACTTGACGTGGATAAGCTTTTCCCATTGAGGGTAGGGAAGATTCAGACAAGAGGGCATGACATGCGAATTAAGGGACGGAAGTTTAGGGGTAACATGAGGGGGAACTTCTTTACTCAGAGTGTGGTGGCTGTGTGGAATGAGCTTCCAGCAGAAGTGGTGGAGGCAGGATCGATTTTAACATTTAATAGTAAAGTGGATAGGTATGTGGACGGGAAGGGAATGGAGGGGTATGGTCTGAGTGCAGCTAGATGGGACTAGGGGAAAACAAATGATTGGCACGGACTGGAAGGGCCGAGTGGGCCTGTTTCTGTACTGTAATTGTTATATGGTTATATGGTTATATGGTTAAAAGGAGTGAATTGGGACACTCTGTTTTAGGGAAGGATGTAGAAGAGAAATGGAGGACATTTAAAGGGGAAATTGTAAGAGTACAGAATCTGTATGTCTCTGTTAGGGTGAAAGGAAATAGTAAAAATTGTAAAGTGCCATGGTTTTCAAGGGAAATTGGACACTTGTTTCGAAAAAAGAGAGATATCTACAATAATTATAGGAGGCATGGAGTAAATGAGGTGCTAGAGGAGTATAAAGAATGTAAAAAGAATCTTAAGAAAGAAATTAGTTAGGCTAAAAGAGGATATGAGGTTGCTTTGGCAAGAAAGGTGAAAGTAAATCCAAAGGGTTTCTACAGCTATATTAATAGCAAAAGGATAACGAGGGATAAAATTGGACCATTAGAGAGACAGAATGGACACCTATCTGCAGAGCCAAAAATTGTTCAATATGACGTCAAACTAATAGGTCTATAATTGCTAGGTTTATTCTTTGAACCCTTTTTAAACAATGGAACAACATGCGCAGTAAGCCAATCCTCCGGCACTATTCCCGTTTCTAATGACATTTGAAATATTTCTGTCATAGCTCCCTCAATGTCCTAGGGAATTCTGTCTAACTTCCCTCAATGTCCTAGGCAATATCCTGTCAGGACCTGGAGACTTATCCACTTTTATATTTTTCAAAAGTGTCAGTACTTCCTCCCCTTTTAAATCCTTACGCATTCCCTCAAAGTTAGCCTTTCTCCAATCAAAAATCTCCACCCTAGGTCCAGTTCTGACTCTCTCCATAATTATATTGAAACTAATCGTATTGTGATCACTGGTCCCAAAGTGCTCACCAACGCATACCTCCGTCACCTGACCTGCCTCATTTCCTAACAGGAGGTCCAGCACTGCCCCTTCTCTGGTCGATACCTCTATGTACTGCTGCAAAAAACTATCCTGCACACATTTTACAAACTCCAAACCATCCAGCCCATTTACAGAATGTGTTTCCCAGTCTATTTTTGGAAAATTGAAATCTCCCACAATCACTACCTTGTGCTTACTTCTAATATCTGCTATCTCCTTACATATTTGCTCTTCCAATTCTCGCTCCCCATTTGGCGGTCTATAATACACCCCTAAAAGTGTTGCTACACCGTCCCCACTTCTCAGTTCCACCCAAATAGCCTCCCTAGACAAGCACTCTAATCTATCCTGCCAAAGTACTGCTGTAATATCCTCTCTGACAAGCAATGCAACACCTCCACCTTTGGTCCCTCCAATTCTATCACACCTGAAGCAACGAAATCCTGGAATAATTAGTTTCCAATCACAGCCATTCTGTAACCATGTTTCACTGATTGCCACAACATCATATTTCCTATCCCCTTTTGTTAAATCCCTCCCCACCTATGTTCAAGACACCTCAGACACTCTCCGTCGGCTCCGTGCATTCCATTCTCCAGGCCCCCATCCTCTCATCTTTACCATGGACGTCCAGTCACTCTACACCACCATCCCCCACCAGGACGGTCTCAAAGCCCTCCGGTTCTTCCTCGACCAGAGGAGCTACCCATACCCGTCCACTAACACCCTCCTCCGCCTAGCGGAGTTGGTCCTTACCCTCAATAACTTCTCTTTTGATTCCTCCCATTTCCTCCAAACACAAGGCGTAGCTATGGGCACACGCATGGGCCCCAGCTACGCTTGCCTCTTTGTTGGGTACGTCGAACAATCCTTGTTCTCGGTGTACCAGGGCCCCATCCCCGACCTCTACCTCCGTTACATCGACGACTGCTTTGGTGTCACCTCCTGCACCCACACACAACTGACTGACTTCTTTCATTTCACCACCAACTTCCATCCGGCACTCAAATACACTTGGACCATTTCCGACATTTCCCTACCATTCCTTGACCTCACCATCTGTATTGCAGGTGATACACTCCTGACCGACATCCACTACAAACCAACTGACTCCCACAGCTACCTGGACTACTCTTCCTCCCACCCTGCTTCCTGTAAGGACTCCATCCCCTATTCCCAATTCCTCCGTCTACGCCGCATCTGCTCCCAGGATGAGGTGTTCCACACCAGGTCATCACAAATGGCCTCATTCTTCAGAGGATTCCCCTCCCCCACTATTGATGAGTCTCGCATCAGGGTCTACTCCATACCCCGCAACACTGCCCTCTCTCCCCATTCCCCCACTCGCAAACAGGGCAGAGTCCTCCTGGTCCTCACCTTTCACCCTACCAGCCGGCAAATACAACACATAGTCCTCCGCCAGTTTCGCCACCTCCAACGTGACCCCTCCACCCACCACATCTTCCCATCTCCCCCCGTCTGCCTTCCGCAATGACCGTTCCCTCCGCAACTCCCTTGTCAATTCTTCCCTCCCCTCCCGCTCTACCCCTTCCCCGGGCACCTTCCCTTGCAACCGCAGGAAATCCAACACTTGTCCCTTCACCTCCCCCCTCCACTCCTTTCAGGGACCCAAGCAGTCCTTCCAGGTCCGACAGAGGTTCACCTGCACCTCCTCCAACCTCATCTACTGCATCCGCTGCTCCAGATGCCAGATGATCTATATCGGTGAGACCAAGCGGAGGCTTGGCGATCGTTTCACCGAACACCTCCGCTCGGTCCGCAAAAACCAACCCGACCTCCCGGTGGCTCAGCACTTCAACTCCCCCTCCCATTCCGTATCCGACCTCTCGGTCCTGGGCCTCCTCCACGGCCAGAGTGAGCAACACCGCAAGTTGGAGGAACAGCACGTCATATTCCGCTTGGGGAGTCTGCATCCTTTGGGCTTGAACATTGAATGTTCTCAATTCTGTTAACCCTTGCTGTCTCCTCCCCTTCCCACCTCACCCTCAGCCCTCGGGCCCTGGCATTCCCTCTATCTCTATCTCCCTCCCCCACCCTAGTCGCACTAGATTCTTATTTTCACACCACAAACAGCTTACAATGGCTTGTTCCCTTTATCATCGATACTTTTTTGCATATCTTTCATTCATTGTTCTTTATCTCTCCACATCACCGTCTATATCTCTCGTTTCCCTAATCTCCGACCAGTCTGAAGAAGGGTCTCGACCCGAAACGTCGCCTATCTCCTTCGCTCCTTAGATGCTGCTGCACCCGCTGAGTTTCTCCAGCTTTTTGTGTAACCCTCGATTCTCCAGCATCTGCAGTTCCTTCTTTAACACTTTGTATACTCCACTGCGATATCTCCTCAAGGTATGCCTACTTTGAAGAAGTTCTCCTCCTCCCTACGGAGACAGTTTCACAACCTCCTCTCTTAACTGCTCCCCCTCTGTGATACCCCCTTCCCTCCAACTCTACGACCACATCCTCACCCAGACTCGATACCACAACCACATCTGCTTCCTCAGGGCTTGCCTGCGCCTCCATCTCATACCCCGTGGATTCCAGCTCCATTTCCCTGCCTCCCAGTTCGGACCCCAGCCGGACTATCGGTACCGACTGGCTATCTGCCGCCACACTGTACAATTCTCCAACCGGGCACTAAGATCCATCCTGGTTGCAATGCGCCGACACCAGCAGGAACTCGCATTGACTCTCCCGAAACTTCGGGCCTCACTCACCCAGACCTGCAACGGACCCCAACTACACTACATCCTCCGGAAGATCCACCACTTCAATCAACAATTCCTGTCCCACCTTACCTCCACCAAGGACCTGAAATTAGCCCGCCTCCAGGCCGTTCCACCCACCGACAATCCCCGACTCGACCGCCCGCAGGCCCCGGGCCCCAACTCTGGCCCGAGCCGCCGGCCTGAGTCCCCCGATGCCATCTTGTCCACGAGGAACGCCTCCAGGACTCACCAGGACCATATAACCATATAACCATATAACAATTACAGCACGGAGACAGGCCCTCTCGGCCCTTCCAGTCCGTGCCGACCATTTGTTTTCCCCTAGTCCCATCTACCTGCACTCAGACCATACCCCTCCATTCCCTTCACATCCATATACCTATCCACTTTACTTTTAAATGTTAAAATCGATCCTGCCTCCACCACCTCTGCTGGAAGCTCATTCCACACAGCCACCACCCTCTGAGTAAAGAAGTTCCCCCTCACGTTACCCCTAAACTTCTGTCCCTTAATTCTCATGTCATGCCCTCTTGTTTGAATCTTCCCTACCCTCAATGGGAAAAGCTTATCCACGTCAACTCTGTCTATCCCTTTCATCATTTTAAAGACCTCAATCAAGTCCCCCCTTAACCTTCTGCGCTCCAAAGAATAAAGACCTAACTTGTTCAACCTTTCTCTGTAACATAGTTGCTGGAACCCTGGCAACATTCTAGTAAATCTCCTCTGTACTCTCTCTATTTTGTTGACATCCTTCCTATAACTAGGCGACCAAATTTGTACGCCATACTCCAGAATTGGTCTTACCAATGCCTTGTACAATTTTAACATTACTTCCCTACTCCTATATTCAATGCTCTGATTTATAAAGGCCAGCACACCAAAGGCTTTCTTTACCACCCTATCTACATGCGATTCCACCTTCAGGGAACTATGCACAGTTATTCCTGTGTTACGCCGCCTTCACCGACCTCCACGCCGATGCTGCCACCGACCTCCACCTGCCTACCGATGACGCCCAGCCCCGCTGCCTGCCCGGTAACTCTGTTTATCTCCCCCACCCCGATTCCACCGCCCATCACCAGCGCAACGTGACTGCCGAACCTCGCCATCCCCCGGGACCACCTAACCCCATCGCCGCACCGGGCCCATCCAGCATCTCCGTTGTACTGGGCCCGCCGATGACCACAGCCGCCGCACCGGGCCCATCCAGCATCGTCGTTGTACTGGGCCCGCCGAAGACCACAGCCGCACCCGCCTCACCTTGCATCGCCGCCGGACCGGGGCACCCCGAACACGGCCACCGCACCGCACCCCCCTCATCCCACTGCCTCACCGATCGGACAGACCACCCGCACACCGGGACCTCCAACGCATCGCCCGCCGACCCCGACTCCACTGCCCGCGGTCTCCTACCTTCGGGTCCACCGACCCACGACAATCCACCACCCTCCAGCAGCCCCCAGCCGTCGCCTCACCTGCAGACCGGACTCTGCAGTGGGCCTGAAGCCTCCACGTTGCTAACTCCTCCCACCACTCTTGTTTTTAATGGCACTGGGTCCTAGTGCCCGTCTCCCCAGCCCCAGTAACCTTAGTGGCTATTCCACTGGGTCTTCCCCATCCCCCCCCCTACCATGTAACCCCTGCTCTTCCCCACCCACACCACAGCCCCCATACCCCCCACCCCCTGACCACCCTCCACCCCCCCACCACACAACACTCCGTCCTCAGTGCACTCACCTGCCTTCCTCCGGCCACAACCCCATCCTTGCCGCGTGTTCACCATCCCCCCGGACCTCCCCCTCTCTGACACCGAACGGTATGTCCTCAGCAGAGGGCTTACCTTTGTACCCCTCCATCCCCACCTCAATGAGTTCCGCGCCCACCACGACTTGGAGCTCTTCTACCGTCGCCTCCACCTGACTGCGTTCTTCCATGGGAAGAAGTCCTCGCCCCCCACTGATGATCCCTTTTCCTGTCTCCCACGTACCCCCTCCACTTGGACACCCCCTCGTAGCCTTCCGGCTCTAGAACTATTTATCCAGAACTGCCGTCGGGACATCAACCGCCTCGACTTCACCACTCCCCTGTCTCACTCCAATCTCTCCAGCCCCGAACGTACTGCCATCGACTCACTCCGTAACAACCCAAACTGCGTTATCAAACCCGCCGACAAGGGAGGTGCCGTGGTAGTCTGGCGCGTCGATCTCTACAAAGCAGAGGCCGCGCGCCAACTCTCGGACACCTCCTCCTACTTACCCCTGGACCATGACCCCACTGACGAACACCAGGCCACCATCTCGAGCACCATAACCAACTTCATCAGCTCCGGCTCCCTACCCCGAGCCTCCGACCTCATCGTTTCCCAGCCCTGGACGGCCCGATTTTACCTTCTCCCCAAAATCCACAAACCCGACTGCCGTGGTAGACCCATTGTCTCTGCCTGTTCGTGCCCCACCGAATACATTTCTATATACCTTGACGCCAGCCTATCCCCCTTTGTTAAATCCCTCCCCACCTATGTTCAAGACACCTCAGAGACTCTCCGTCGGCTCCGTGCATTCCATTCTCCAGGCCCCCATCCTCTCATCTTTACCATGGACATCCAGTCACTCTACACCTCCATCCCCCACCAGGACGGTCGCAAAGCCCTCCGGTTCTTCCTCGACCAGAGGACAACCCATATCCGTCCACTGACACCCTCCTCCGCCTAGCGGAGTTGGTCCTTACCCTCAATAACTTCTCTTTTGATTCCTCCCATTTCCTCTAAACACAAGGCGTAGCTATGGGCACATGCATGGGCCCCAGCTACGCTTGCCTCTTTGTTGGGTACATCGAACAATCCTTGTTCTCGGTGTACCAGGGCCCATCCCTGACCTCTACCTCCGTTACATCGACGACTGCTTTGGTGTCACCTCCTGCACCCACACACAACTGACTGACTTCTTTCATTTCACCACCAACTTCCATCCGGCACTCAAATACACTTGGACCATTTCCGACATTTCCCTACCATTCCTTGACCTCACCATCTCTATTGCAGGTGATACACTCCTGACCGACAACCACTACAAACCAACTGACTCCCACAGCTACCTGGACTACTCTTCCGCCCACTCTGCTTCCTGTAAGGACTCCATCCCCTATTCCCAATTCCTCCGTCTACGCCGCATCTGCTCCCAGGATGAGGTGTTCCACACCAGGTCATCACAAATGGCCTCATTCTTCAGAGAACGTGGATTCCCCTCCCCCACTATTGATGAGGCTCGCACCAGGGTCACCTCCATACCCCGCAACACTGCCCTCTCTCCCCATTCCCCCACTCGCAAACAGGGCAGAGTCCCCCTGGTCCTCACCTTTCACCCCACCAGCCGGCAAATACAACACAGTCCTCTGCCAGTTTCGCTACCTCCAACGTGACCCCTCCACCCGCCACATCTTCCCATCTCCCCCTCTGTCTGCCTTCCGCAAAGACCGCTCCCTCCGCAACTCCCTTGTCAATTCTTCCCTCCCCTCCCGCTCTACCCCTTCCCCGGGCACTTTCCCTTGCAACCGCAAGAAATGCAACACTTGTCCCTTCGCCTCCCCCCTCCACTCCTTTCAGGGACCCAAGCTGTCCTTCCAGGTCCGACAGAGGTTCACCTGCACCTCCTCCAACCTCATCTACTGCATCCGCTGCTCCAGATGCCAGATGATCTATATCGGTGAGACCAAGCGGAGACTTGGCGATCGTTTCGCCGAACACCTCCGCTCAGTCCGCAAAAACCAACCCGACCTCCCGGTGGCTCAGCACTTCAACTCCCCCTCCCATTCCATATCCGACCTCTCGGTCCTAGGCCTCCTCCATGGCCAGAGTGAGCAACACCGCAAGTTGGAGGAACAGCACCTCATATTCCGCTTGGGGAGTCTGCATCCTTTGCTTGAACATTGAATTTTCTCAATTCTGTTAACCCTTGCTGTCTCCTCCCCTTCCCTCCTCTCCCTCAGCCCTCGGGCCCTGGCATTCCCTCTATCTCTATCTCCCTCCCCCACCCTAGTCGCACTAGCTTCTCATTTTCACACCACAAACAGCTTACAATGGCTTGTTCCCTTTATCATCGATACTTTTTTGCATATCTTTCATTCATTGTTCTTTATCTCTCCACATCACCGTCTATATCTCTCGTTTCCCTGATCCCTGACCAGTCTGAAGAAGGGTCTCGACCCGAAACGTCGCCTATCTCCTTCGCTCCTTATATGCTGCTGCACCCGCTGAGTTTCTCCAGTTTTTTGTGTAACCATCATATTTTCAGGTGTCAATCCAGGCTCTAAGTTCATCCACCTTTCTGACAATGCTCCTAGCATTAAAATATACACATTTTATAAACCCACCATCCCTTATTCTCTGTCCTTTTTCCTCTTTCTCGCCTACATTTTGGGTCCGAGTGCTTCCCTTCTCTGCCTCTTGCCCCACACCCTGTCCCCTAGCCCCCTCTACCCGAATCCCTCCCCCCAGCCTTTCTAGTTTAAAGTCTCCCCAGTAGCCTTTGCAAACCTCCCTGCCAGGATATTGGTCCCCCTCGGGTTCCAGTGCAACCCGTCCTTTTTGTACAGATCATGCCTTCCCCAAAAGAGGTCCCAGTGATCAAGAAACCTGAATCCCTGCCCACTGCACCAGTCCCTCAGCCACGCATTTATCCTTCACCTCATTCCATTCCTACTCTCACTGTCACGCGGCACAGGCAGTAATCCTGAAATCATTACCCTTTTGGTCCTTCTCCTTAACTTTCCCCCCAACTCCCTAAATTCTCCCTTCAGGACCTCATCTCTTTTTCTGCCTATGTCATTGGTACCTATGTGTACCACAACATCAGGCTCCTCTCCCTCCCTCTTCAGAATCTTTTGGACATGTTCTGACACATGTGAGACCCTGGCACCAGGGAGGCAAACTACCATCCGGGTCTCCCGACTGCATCCACAGAATCGCCCATCCGACCCCATAACTATAGAGTCCCCTATTACAATTGCCCTCCTCTTTTTGCTACCCTTCTGAGCATCAGGGCCGGTCTCTTGTGCTGGAGACCAGGCCGGTGTTGCTGCCCCCAGATAGACTGTCCCCTCCAATCATACTCAAACCCGGGTACCTATTTTCCAGGTGTACAGTCACAGGGGTACTCTCTAGCCCCTGCCTCTGCCCCTTGCCCTTCCTAACCGTGACCCACTTGTCTGCCTCCGGTGATTTGGGAGTGACTACCTCCCTGTAGCTCCTCTTTATGACCTCCTCACTCTTCCTGACCAGACGGAGGTCATCGAGCTGCTGCTCCAGGTTCCTAACATGGTCCTTTAGGAGCCCCATCTCGACACACCTGGCGCAGATGTGGACGTCTGGAGGGCTATCAGATTCCCTGACCTCCCACATCTGACATCCAGAACAGTACACTGCCCTGGCCTTCATATTCCCCCCTTACACAGGATACAATATCAACACAATACAAAGTACACAAACTGCTGGAATCTGACTGCCAATCAGCTGCTTTCCCTAGTCCACTTCCCACCAATCAGCTGCTTACCCTAGTCCACTTCCGACCAATTAGCGGCTTCCTCAAAAAAAAAAAACACTTCTCCAAATGGAACGTTATGGATTTCGGCAAGCCCCGCGCTTGATTTTAAACCTTACCGGTCGGGTGTCGCTCCTTCCCCTCCTTCACTTCCAACGGCTCCTGTGGGCCTCTGAGGAAAACAAGCCCCGCGCTTGATTTTAAACCTTACCGGTCGGGTGTCGCTCCTCCCCCTCCTACACTTCCAACGGCTCCTGTGGGCCTCTGAGGAAAACAAGCCCCGCGCTTGATTTTAAACCTTACCAGTCGGGTGTCGCTCCTCCCCCTCCTTCACTTCCAACGGCTCCTGCGGGCCTCTCCACCGTTCCACTTAGGCGATTTGTCAGGCGACTGTCAAGTTGCCGGCAGTCGCCTGAAAAACCGGCAACTGGAACGTGGAGAGTGGAACACACACACACACACACACACACATCACTTCCTTCACCAGCCCATTATGCAGGTGGGAGACAGGGCAAGCGGGGGAGGCGCTGTCTGAGTGAAATTCACATGATGCAAAGCCAAGGTGATAGACGCACAGCGCGATGAACAGGAAGGTTGGCACTGTAATTAAGACGGCAAAAGCACAGTGTACGGAAAGTCAGAACCTTCAACCTCCTGGCAACCCATTAGGACCTCCTGGCGACCCACCTATGGCACGAGAATTCTCGCTACTCTCCATGGCAGCTTCATTCTAGTCGCCGCTAATTTTACAACATGTTGAAAATTTGCGGCAACCATAATGAGGCCGCAACTAGTTCCCAGAATGCGGGAACTCCTCACGACCATGAAGGCGACTCCCCAGCAACCACCCTGCGAACATGTGGCAACCATGTGACGACTGAATAGTTTCCTGCAGTCGCCTAAATAGTGGGACAGGGCCATTAAGCTTAAAATAGTGCAGCTTTAATGTAACATTAAATTAATTAAATGAATAAGCCAAGCAGGTAAGCAAGAAAAGTTGAACCTGTCAAAATGGAATTGTCAAGTAGTCATCAAAATTAAAACAGTTATCATAAGGTCATGTGATAGAAGCAGAATTAGACCATTTGGCCCATCAAGTATCCTGCGCCATCCAATCATCTATCTCTCCCTTCTGTTCTCCTCCCTTCATCTCTGACACCGTACTAATCATGAATCTATCTATCTCTGCCTTAAAAAATATCCACTGACATCCTACACAGCCTTCTGTGGCAATGAATTCCACGGTTTCACCATCCTCCTACTAAAGAAATTCCTCCTCATCTCCTTCCCGAAGGAACATCCTTTAATTCTGAGGCAATGACCTCTACTCCTAGACTCTCCCACTAGTGGATGGGAAAATGAAGAACAATATAATCAATAGTGACACTGTTGCATTATAATAGTAAGATTAAACGAGAACTTACCAGTTCGAAGTTTGATCGTTATTTTATGAGGAGTTACGATGAGGAATTACGTGAATAACCCGCCTGGCGCTGGCAAACGGCATACTTCAAAGCAGCAGCATGAAAAACACAGAACACAAAAATAGCCGAAGTAACATAGTAAGGCTCATAATAGACTTAGAACTACCAGATGATCATTTATTTTATGAGGGTGGGGAGTGGAGGGCACGTAATCCCTCATCGTAACTCCTCATAAAATAACGATCAAACTTCGAACTGGTAAGTTCTCGTTTAATCTTACTATTTTACTTCGGAGTCACGTGAGTGACTACGTGAAGATTTTAAAGCTTTCTGTGTTTTTTATGTCGTAGAATTAATCAATACGACAGTCCGGCTAAGTAAATACATACATGAGAAACCAGACTAGTTTTAGTTCTTTCCATAATAAATTTTTAATGGTTAAAGAACATATAATAACCCTCCTTATATCCGAGGGAACCATTACAAGTGATAAAAGATATAAGTGATTACATAACTGATCATAGCAATCAATAGTAAACAAAGCAGGTGACTATAGTGATCCCAACACCGCGCAGAGATGCCAACCCTAAATTTAGTTCACAGTAACATTCAACCCATTTGTCCGTAACAAATGGGGTTAAATGCATTTCTCTCCGTACTCACTTGGGGTTGTTGCCGGCGGGTCTGCGCCTGCGCACTGGTGCAGAGCAGCGGGCTGCCGGCGGGCGGGTGCGGCACATGCGCACTTGGCAAGGTTGCCGGCGGGTCTGCGCATGCGCACTGGGTGGGGGTGGGGGGGGAGGCCCGGTGATGGGGCTGCCGCGAGCGGCCGGCTGGCGGCAAGAAAGTGCCGCTGATCGCGCGGGCCGGCGCCGCCCGGCCTGTGGCTCGAAATGGCGCCAGGCCCGGCAACCCTCCCCCACTGCGCACGCGCGGCCACTGGGGCCCGGCAACCCTCCCCAACTGCGCAGGCGCGGACACTGGGGCCCGGCAACCCTCCCCAACTGCGCAGGCGCGGACACTAGGGCCCGGCAAAGTGCCGCTGATCGCGCGGGCCGGCAAACCGGGGACATATGGCGCCGGCGTTCACCACGGGAGGAACACCGGCGCGGCGGTGTTCCGTAACAGCATGTTTGGCTGCCGGAACACCGTAAAAAGGTTATTTCGCCGGGATAAAATACGGCGAATCCGGGACACTTGGCATCTCTGCACCGCGTGGCCAAAGCTTGTCATAGTGTGAACAGGTTTATTGTAGAACTTTGAAAAAGTTTCTTCTTTACTCCACCCTGCGATTTTAAAAATATGCTCGAGCGGTACGTCCCGCACCTTCGCCGCGGACGTAGCTGCAGCCCTGGTGGAGTGAGATTTGAACACATCAGTGTCTACTCCTGCTAAAAGTAACACCTGTTTCAACCACTTTGAGATAGTTTGAACTGAAGCTTTTGTGTGTGGTTTTTTATGCGTAATCATTAACGTTTTTTCATTTCCTCGAAGAGTTTTGGTAACTTTTATATATTGGTTCAAATGTCTAACCACACACAAAGTTGGATCAATAGGATAAGCTTGAAAGGTTACCTTTGCTCCAGTTCTTCCTGGTCTGCTTTGTTTGATCAGATCGTAAACATAGAACACAATGTTATCTGCAGTCACATGCATACAGTCTAAACGCAACATTTGTAAAGTTTGCACTCTTTGAGCTGAGACCAATGACATTAACATTATTAATTTGAATGTTAATCTTTCCAATGACAATCCTTCAATTGGAGTCCATTGTCTAAGTAAGGTAAGTACAATGCTCACATCCCAAATCTCTATGTATCTTGGTTTGGGTGGATTTATGTTAAAGATTCCTTTCATGAATCTGGATACTAGTGGATGTGATCCAATTGATTTCTGGTCAGACATTAGTCCTAAATAAGATGATAAGGCACTGCGTGCAATATTGATGGCACTGTAACTTAAATGTTGCTCAAAATGCAATTTAGCAAGGAACTCCAATACATTTGCAATATTCACAGTATCATAAGATATATTTGACTGTGTGCAAAATTCTTCCCATTTCTTTATATGTGTCATATATTGTTTTTGTGTGTTATCTCGCCATGATGCGACTATAACTTCCATAGTTTTGTCCGAAAATCCCAGCTCCTGTAGTGGTCTGGTCAAAACCTGCAGATTAATAAATTCATATATGCATATAATGGATAAATTTCTTTGGTTACTGGATTAATCAATATATCACTACAGTTAGGAATTAACATATATGGTTCTTTAATCATATTCAACATTAATGGGAACCAAGGTTGTGTCGGCCAATTTGGAACTACCAACAATCCTGTGGCAGAATCTTGTCCTATTTTCTTCAGACATTGCTGAACCAAAGCAAATGGTGGAAAAGCATAAAAGAACATATTCCCCCAGTTTAATGAAAAAGCATCTACTGCTACTGCATCTGGATCGTGTTCCCAAGACACATATTTAGGCAATTGATGATTTAGCCTTGATGCAAACAAATCAATTTCTGGTAACCCATATTGAGTTACAATATCTTTAAATATTACTGGATTAAGTATCCATTCTGTGTTATCTTTAAATATCCTTGATCTTTTATCTGCCACCACATTGTCTTTACCTGGAATGTAGTTTGCTGAGATCCAAATTTGGCGATCAATACACCATTGCCATATCTCATTGACCAATCACATGATACTGATCTGACTCCCCCCATGTGATTAATATATGCAACAGCTGTTTTATTGTCTAACTGTATTAATACATGTAGACCCTTTTTTGAACAACAATATGCTTTTAGTCCATAGAAAGCACCCAATAACTCTAAATAGTTAATACCATATGTTTGAAGAAACGCTTCTTCTTGGACTTTCCATCTACCTCCACAACTGGAGGATGCATCTGTTGCCCCCCATCCGAGAGCGCTAGCATCTGTTTGTAAAACCATTTCAGGCTGTTGAATCAGAATGTTTTTAGCAGCTTGTGGGACATTTTCAACCCACCATTGTAATTCCAACAAAGCTTATTTTGTTAATTGCATAGGCCTATCAAAATGGCCTGCCCTCTTTTTAAGAGCTCTTATTTTGTCCCTTTGAAGGTTTTGATAATGTAATGGACCAAATTCTACTGCAGGAAATGCTGCTACTAGCTTACCAATAGTTTTTGCTACTTCTCGGATGGAAGGATAAGGTTTGTGAATGAGATTATTACAAGTCACCAAAATATCCTCAACTTTATCTGTTGGTAAAGTTATTAACATTGTAACTGAGTTAATTACAAACCCCAAATAGTTAATTGATTGTGCTGGCTGCAGCTGGGATTTAATTGGATGAATCAAGAACCCTAGCTTTTAAAACAAAGCTTTAGTTACTGAAACTGAATTCTCAGCTGATTCTTGATTGTCATTAATGATTAGAATGTCATCGAGATAAGCCATAACGATGTGTTTTTGTGCTCTTAATTGAGCTAAAACTGGTTTTAACAGTTTAGTAAAGAGCCTGGGAGCTGAACTCAATCCATTTGGTAAAGCTTTAAACTGCCATAATTGTCCCAGCCAATTAAATTTTAAGTACCTCCGGAAGAACTGATGTATTGGTACAGAATAATAAGCGTCTTTCAAATCAATAGTAGCCATATAACAAACTGCTGATATTAAATATCTTGCAGTATTAAATGTTTCCATTTTAAAATGTTTGTATTCTACAAACTTATTAAGATCTGTAAGGTCCAGAATAATTCTGCAACCACCATCTTTTTTATTTCTTCGAAATATATTAGACACAAATTGATGCTCGTGTTCATTGGTTTTTTCAATAACACCTTTTTCAGATAATTTGTCAATTTCCACATTAATCTCTGCTTTTTCTATTGCAGAAAACACGAAAGCATAGGCAGGTTTATGCTGTACTGGAGAGTTAACCCCTTCTTTAAATGTAATAGTGGCTCCTGAAACTGTTTGTAAAATAAATCGATCAGAAGTAATAGTAAGCCAGTCTTTATAAAACTTTTGTAATCTCCCTCCAACTGGAGATTTATCCACAGTTTCTTTAAGGATAGAATAAGTCTTTAATACCTCTCCATATGAGCGTGGTGGTCTCCTTCTCCCCGAATACGGGTAAGCATTAGGCTGTGTAGGACGATAATATTTCCTTGACATATTCCTGCCTCTATTTCCGAAATCAAATCCCCTTCTGGACGAAAAATACCTTTTTTGTCCGAAGACGAAAGGTCTCATGTAGCTAAAAGATTTAGCTTCTTCATCCATATCTTTTAATTGTTTAGGCAGGTTCTCTCCAAACAGATAACCAGGAGCTTGAACACCACTTGCTCGACACAGGCTTGCAAACCTTGGGTGAAATATGGGCCGAATAGCCATTTTCCTCATACAATTTATTTCATAGAAAGAATTGCACAATAAGCCCAAAGTATTTTTTTGAATCTTATCCATCTCCAACCTCTCCATTTGTCTTCCATAAGCCGTAATGGCAGCAGAAATTAATTTGAGGATTTTTTGAAATCTCATTTCTTGAGCTCTCATGCTTGGGGTCATGGATGCCCATATCGACGGATTAACCGTAGGCACTTACAATGAGGCACAATTTCCTGGCGTTTTATATAATTCTGATGTTTCAATCATCACAGAATCTTGAAGTTGGTGAGATACCATATAGTTTATGTTGGCAGCTAGGTTCTCTTCCATAGTCTCACCACTTTCTTCATGTATAGCAAATTCTTTTGCTATCCCAGGCACATTAGGCCTTTTCTTTTTATTTTGTGGTGTGCATTCAAAATCCAAATCACCACCAGCAGGGTCTGCCTTCTGCAGCCCTAAATCAATTGGAAATAAATCCCATGAGACTTCCTCCGCCCCAAATCCTGGGTCCGGAGTTTCAAACTCCAAATTTGGCACACAGCCATATTCTGAATAATCAAACCCCTCAGGGCTTTTTTGGGAACCTTCTGGGTACTGTGACCCTTGTCTCATGATTTTTTGGAGAACTTTCTCCATATGCCCCATTTTTAGCCACATAGTTTTATTATCTGGAGGACTTTCAGTATCAGAGTCATCAGAAACCACGGGCCTCTCAGATTTCTTTTTACATTTTTTAGGAGCATTTCCCTCCGTGGTTATAACTTCTGGAGAATCTGGAAGCTCGCTAACGGGTAAATCAGCGGCCACCGGTATCGGAACCGGATCCGCACTAGCTTCTTGTCCCGTATTTTTATTTTCACCCCGGGAAGATCTTTTTACCCGCGAATTTTTCTTTACCGATTTCTCCATTTTCTTTTTTCATTAATCTGTGCTAAATCAGCACGTTAACGTGACTCTGATTTTACTTTTACTTTTACTTTCAAATACTGCTGGTCCCACCCAGCGTACACTTTAGAACGTCCCGACTTTGCCACACTTACCTGCGGGTCCGTTCCGACCACTGCGAGGAGCTGCGCTACTGCAACTCCTGCTTCTTGCCGTCAGCGTCGACGTAATGCCGTTTGCCAGCGCCAGGCAGGTTCTTCACATAGTCACTCACGTGACTCCGAAGTAAAATCAAGAGTTCATGTGTTGTTGGCATCTTAAATAGCAGATCTCTCCTGATCTTGGTCACGGCTGAAAAAAAATTGGTGGCACAGATCAGCAATTCCAACAACCTGTCATAACCAGAATGACAATGCTCCAAGGCTCCACATAAACTGTGATTCTGCACTATAACAGATAGTTGGATATAATAGAAGGGTTGAAGGGCTGATTTAGAAAAAAAAGAATGGGAAGATTTATACAAAAGAAAATCTTCAATTTTTGTCATATTTACAGATTTATTCCAAGAGGCTCCCTGCTATTTTTATTTCAATGCCAGTAACAACAGAATCTCTTAGCTGGTTGCAGTGATCTTTCCCTGTAATGGAGATTCACACAGCAGCAAACAATCATTTCCTTACCGCTAGCTCCCGATTCTTCCAATCAAGCTTTTCCTGCAGCATTTCCACGAGCTGTGTCTTTTCCAATAGTGCCTCTTTCTTTTCATGGAGATCTTTCTTGAGGTCTTCCAGCAACTGAAGAAGTTAACAGGTGATTAATACCTCCTAACAGTGATAAAAACTGGGTAACATAGAATGGAAATCACACACACGCAACATTTGTAATTCAAGTGCACCAATTCTTCAATTCCACCTTGGTATTAAGATATTTCATCACGGGATGAAGTCATTAATTTGCATTCAATGGTTTAATGGTCCTTATTGTCAGGTTTACTGAGGTACAGTGAAAATTGATTTACCACACGGTCATACCAAAAAAGCTACTAGACACAAAACGGCATAAAGATTAAACATAAACAGCCACCACAGCGGGATTGGGATCAAACCCGGGGGTCTGGCGCTGCAAGTGCGGCAAGGCAGCAACTCTACCACGGTGCCAGCGCGCCACCCAACACAGTGCCACCTCACCCAACCTCTCAAAATCTGTCAGAAACTTGTATTATTTAATAGTTTACTCGATACATGTGACAATTAACTAAACTAAAATCCAATCTACATCTTCTCCTGTACAATTTCTGATGATCTGTCCACCTTCAGAGATGCCAACCTCACTAAATTAATGCAGTAATCCAGACATGGCTGCAATTGCACTGCAAATTTAGCAAACCTCATTTGCTGTATTTGGAATGCTGTACAGCCTGTATTTGGAATCTAGCCCCAAAACAATTCAGTGGCAAGACAAACTCTCTCATGGTCAAGGTCCGAGGAATCATTACTGGATTTAAACCCTTTCTGGCTTAAGTCTTCCCTCCACCACCTCCAGTTTCAATTCCATTTGGAATATTTTGGAGGACCAAGAAACCAAGAACCAGGAAAACAATGACTTCCTCAGTGTCTAACATTTATTTGCAGCCAACATTGCTTATAAGGTACCTTTGTTGTTCAATTAACATTGGAATGTCGTAAACCATGTAATATTTCAATTGAAAGTTGGCACTTCTGGTGCAGCATTCTCTCAGTATTGTACGGGAAGCAACAGGCGTGCCTTTATGCTTAAATCATTTGAGTGGGACTTTTAAATAACATTTTGTAGTCTATTTTGAAGTACAATATTCAACTGGAATTGATGTTACCTTAAGCTGTTGATCTCTCTGGTTCTCTTTGTCTTGAATTTTGTCTTTGAGCTGCAATACTAGCTGTTCACTCTGAGCCAGCTGCTCAGTTAAATCAGCCACTGTATACTTACTGCCTACCCTGACTAAAATTATGAAATGGCAATTATTGAATATAAATAGTAAAGGCATGGGAGAATTATGCCTCTCTAAGAGATGGATCTCTTAGGTAGGCATAATTCTCCGTGCCTTTCATCCGCAGCGCTTGTAACACAGGAAGGGCTGTGCAGCCCACGTGCCGTCAGCGCTGCCTGAGCCGTCAGTTTCAAGGGAAGCTAAAGGCAGCAGAAATTCTGCCTTTGCAGAATACTGCACATGCCCAGCGTGAGTTTCTTGGCTGGATTTTTGAATATGGATTGCCATTATTTTAATAGTTTCTCAGGAAACAAAGAGTGAAGAATGGACTTAATCTACCAATAACATGGTAAGTGCATTTCTTGGTGCTTAATTTTTATAAATACTGTATTTCCCAGGGTGGGGGGGAGAACTCCGTTCACAGTGTTTGGGGAGTCTGGCGTTGTGAAGGAGAGGTTCGGGGTCAGTAACCCACTTGCCACACTCCGCTCTCAATGCAGGTAGATGGGACTAGGTGAGAGTAAGTGTTCGGCACGGAGTAAAAGGGCCGAGATGGCCTGTTTCCGTGCTGTAATTGCTATATGGTTTTATTGTGGCTGGGGATCAAATTAGCTTGGGCAGCTGCCGCAGCGCTCCAGGCACAGACAGCGCAACTGGCCTCCACTTCGAGGAAGGAAGCAGCTTGGGTCACTGACTTTGAGCAGCCGCCGGGACCCTGCCACTTCAGCCACCTCAGCCCCGTCTGCTAGTCCCGTCTCCTCTGGCTGTGCTCTCCATCTGAACATCTCACCTGCCGCTCGCCGACTGGCATCCCGCAAATATTTAAATTCTGACAGCGCGTTCACGGGACCAGTTGAGGTTACTCAGCTGTGGGAATTTAAGGATTTGCGGGATGCGGTTGACACGAGCGAAGCCGGCGAGCGGCAGGTGAGAGATGTTCAGACGGAGAGCACTGCCAGAGGTGAGCGGGCCGGCAGAAGGCGCTGAAGTGGAAGCCGGTTCTGTTGTCGGGTCCCGGTGGCTGCACGCACCCGAGCTGCTTCTATCCTCGGAAGTGGCAGCCAGTTCTGCTGTCCGTGCCCGGAGCACTGCGGCAGCGGTGAGTGAGTTACTGATATGATCTCTGACCCCCCTCCTTTTCAACACTCCAGCCCTCACCGCATCATTAACCCCTGGCACAGACTCTCCACAAGCTGTGAAATGGACCCTTGAATTAGTATTGTCATTCAATAAGATGACAACTGATTTAACATCCCAGTGTGCTCCCGTTTTTCCCACCATCTCTCCACCTGCCTTCATCCTCCGCCCCTAATCCATTCAGTGATTAGAAAATGAAGGAGATTGAGAAGCCTTCGTAAAATTGAATTGTTACTTATTTTTTTGGAGGGGACAATCTGCGCATGCGCAGTTTAAGTTTTTTTTTTAAAAGCCGGCTGACTGCCTACCCTGAGTAATTACTCACGGCACGTGCCTGACTCAGACCATACCCCTCCATTCCCTTCCCGTCCATATACCCATCCACTTTACTTTTAAATGTTAAAATCGATCCTGCCTCCACCACTTCTGCTGGAAACTCATTCCACACAGCCACCACCCTCTGAGTAAAGAAGTTCCTCCTCACTTTACCCCTAAACTTCCGACCCTTAATTCGCATGTCATGCCCTCTTGTTTGAATCTTCCCTACCCTCAATGGGAAAAGCTTATCCACGTCAACTCTGTCTATCTCTTTCATCATTTTGAAGACCTCAATCAAGTCCCCCCTTAACCTTTTGCGCTCCAAAGAATAAAGACCTAACTTGTTCAACCTTTCTCTGTAACATAGTTGCTGGAACCCAGGCAACATTCTAGTAAATCTCCTCTGTACTCTCTCTATTTTGTTGACATCCTTCCTATAATTAGGCGACCAAAATTGTACACCATACTCCAGAATTGGTCTTACCAATGCCTTGTACAATTTTAACATTACTTCCCTACTCCTATATTCAATGCTCTGATTTATAAAGGCCAGCACACCAAAGGCTTTCTTTACCGCCCCATCTACATGCGATTCCACCTTCAGGGAACTATGCACCGTTATTCCTAGATCTCTCTGTTCCACAGCATTCCTCAATTCCCTACCATTTACCATGTACGTCCTATTTTGATTTGTCCTGCCAAGATGTAGCACTTCACACTTATCAGCATTAAACTCCATCTGCCATCTTTCAGCCCACTTTTCCATATGGCCCAAATCTCTCTGTAGACTTTGAAAATCTACTTCATTATCCACAACACCACCTATCTTAGTATCATCTGCATACTTACTTATCCAATTTTCCACCCCATCATCCAGATCTTTGATGTACATGACAAACAACAGTGGACCCAACACAGATCCCTGAGGCACCCCACTGGTCACGGCTTCCAACCTGACAAACAGCCATCCACCATTACTCTCTGACATCTCCCATTCAGCCACTGTTGAATCCATCTTGCTACTCCGCCATTAACACCCAAAGATTGAACCTTCTTAACCAAACATCCATGGGGAACCTTGTCAAAGGCCTTACTGAAATCCATATAGACAACATCCACTGCTTTACCCTCATCAATTTCCCTAGTAACTGCTTCAAAAAATGCAAGGTTTGTCAAACATGACCTTCCACGCACAAATCCATGTTGACTGTTCCTGATCAGACCCTGTTTATTCAGATGCTTATATATATTATCTCTAAGTATCCTTTCCATTAATTTACCCGCAACTGACGTCAATCTAACAGGTCTATAATTGCTAGGTTTATTCTTTGAACCCTTTTTAAACAATGGAACAACATGCGCAGTACGCCAATCCTCCGGCACTATTCCCGTTTCTAATGACATTTGAAATATTTCTGTCATAGCTCCTGCTATTTCTACACTAACTTCCCTCAATGTCCTAGGGAATATCCTGTCAGGACCTGGAGACTTATCCACTTTTATATTTTTCAAAAGTGTCAGTACTTCCTCCTTTTTGAATCTCATAGTTTCCATAGCTACTCTACTTTTTTCCCTTACCTCACATAGTTCAATATCCTTCTTCTTGGTGAATACCGAAGAAAATAAATTGTTCAATATCTCCCCCATCTCTTTTGGCTCTGCAGATAGCTGTACATTCTGTCTCTCTAATGGTCCAATTTTATCCCTCGTTATCCTTCTCAAAATTCTCATATTGAGGGGTAAAAAATAGGATTGACAGACACAATGTGCAGGAATAACTCAACAGGTCAGGTGGTATCTCTGGAACGAAAGGATGGTTGATGATTCGGGTCTGGACCCTTTTTCAAATTTGTCGTGGTCTTTTCTTGCTTCCAGATCCATCCTCTTCAATCAGTCTAAAGAAGGGTCCCAACCTGAAACTTCACCCATTCTTTTTCACCCAAGCCACTGAGTTAGTTTAGTTTAGTTCAGTTTAGTTTAGAGATACACCGCTTTGGCCCACCAAGTCCGCGCCAACCAGCAATCCCTGCGCATTAACACTATCTGACACACTAGGGACAATTTACAACAATACCTAGCCAATGAACCTACAAACCAGTATGTATTTGGATTGTGGGAGGATACCTGAGAACCTGGAGAAAATCTAAACAGGTCACGGGGAGAACGTACAACGTCTGTACAGACAAGTACCTGTAGTCAGGATCGAACCCGGTTCCCTAGCACTGTAAGGCAGCAACTCTACCGCTGCACCACCATTACTCCAGCAGTGTGTCCATTTTTGATATAAACCAGCATCTGCATTTCTTTGTATCTGGGATGCAAGTCTGATTTGTTAGTAATACGGGGAAAAGGGGAAGTGTCCTGGAGAGCCACACACAGGAGGTGGGAGTGACCCGAGGAGCTGCATGGGCCTAATCCACCCACAGAACAACCGCGCCGCCGACCGGAACATGCACTGGTAGTAGACTCGCCCTACAGGCCTCCCAGGGGACCATGGTGAAGCCGGATGGCGAGGTCTGCCTGGGCTGAGGGAGCCTCAGCAGCGGCGGTGATGGAAAGCCTCAGCAGCAAAGGGAACTTCAGCGGTGGCGGGAGCCTCAGCGGCAGTGGGAGCCTCAGTGACAGCGTGATCCTCGGCGGCAGCGTGATCCTCGGCGGCAGCGTGATCCTCGGCGGCAGCGTGATCCTCGGCGGCAGCGTGATCCTCGGCGGCAGCGTGATCCTCAGCGGCAGCTTGATCCTCGACGGCAGTGGGGCCTCTCGATCGACCCGCAATCAGCGTTCAATGAGAGTGGGCGGGGGAAGACAATGGGGACCGGGCGTGGGGGGACCGCCCTGAGACGAATGGGGATCCTGTGTTGGGGGACCGCTGTGAGCGATGGTGGTAAAGAATGTGGGTCCCGGTATGGGGTTGTACTCTACTTTTATAATTCTGCAGGGGATAAACCTGCATTTGTTGTTTGTTTGTTTGTTCATTCGTTCGTTCCATTTAAGGCATTGTGCACACGGCAGCCAGCCAACAGTCTCATGTCTCCCTGGCGGGGAGATTTGCAAAGGCTACTGGGGAGACTTTAAACTAGATCGGTTGGGGGGGGGGAACTCAAATAGAGAAGGCAAGTAGTCCGTTTGTGAGGCAGGAGGCAGAGAAGAGAAGCAGTCAGACGCAACATGTAGGGAGGAAAGAAGAAAAAAATAACAAACGGAGAATAAGAAGTGGAGGGTTTCTTAAATGTGTGAGCAGAGAGACAGAGGGGTGTAAAATGAGGATAGGAGCAATAGGTAGCGAGGTGAAAAGTGGCAGGAAAACAAATCCAGGGCAAAATTCTAAAAGGGGCACTTTTCAACATAATTGTAAAAGGGCCAAGAGTGTTGTAAAAACAAGCCTGAAGGCTTTGTGTCTCAATGCGATTGGAGGGTAGCTAATGTAACCCCACTTTTTAAAAAGGGAGGGAGAGAGAAAACGGGTAATTACAGACCAGTTAGTCTAACATCGGTAGTGGGGAAACTGCTAGAGTCAATTATTAAAGATGGGATAGCAGCGCAATTGGAAAGTGGTGAAATCATTGGACAAAGTCAGCATGGATTCACGAAGGGTAAATCATGTCTGACGAATCTTATTGAATTTTTTGAGGATGTAACTAGTAGAGTGGATAAGGGAGAAGCAGTGGATGTGTTGTATCTGGACTTTCAGAAGGCTTTCGACAAGGTCCCACACAAGAGATTGATATACAAACTTAAAGCACACGGTATTGGTGGTTCAGTATTGATGTGGATAGAGAACTGGCTGGCAGACAGGAAGCAAAGAGTAGGAGTGAACGGGTCCTTTTCAGGATGGCAGACAGTGACTAGTGGGGTGCCGCAAGGCTCAGTGCTGGGACCCCAGCTATTTACAATATACATTAATGATTTGGACGAGGGAATTAAATGCAACATCTCGAAGTTTGCGGATGACACGAAGCTGGGGGGCAGTGTTAGCTGTGAGGAGGATGCTAGGAGGCTGCAGGATGACTTGGATAGACTGGGTGAGTGGGCAAATGCATGGCAGATGCAGTATAATGTGGATAAATGTGAGGTTATCCGCTTTGGTGGCAAAAACAGGAAGGTAGACTATTATTTGAATGGTGACCGATTAGGAAAAGGGGAGATGCAGCGAGACCTGGGTGTCATGGTACAACAGTCATTGAAAGTAGGCATGCAGGTGCAGCAGGCTGTGAAGAAAGCGAATGGTATGTTGGCATTAATAGCAAAAGGATTTGAGTACAAGAGCAGGGAGGTACTACTGCAGTTGTACAGGGTCTTGCTGAGGCCACACCTGGAGTATTGCGTACAGTTTTGGTCTCCTAATCTGAGGAAATACATTCTTGCCATAGAGGGAGTACAGAGAAGGTTCACCAGACTGTTTCCTGGGATGGCACGACTTCCATATGAAGAAAGACTGGATAGACTTGGCTTGTACTCGCTGGAATTTAGAAGATTGAGGGGTGATCTCATAGAGACTTACAAAATTCTTAAGGGGTTGGACAGGCTAGATGCAGGAAGATTGTTCCCGATGTTGGGGAAGTCCAGAACAAGGGGTCACAGTTTAAGGATAAGGGGGAAGTCTTTTAGGACCGAGATGAGAAAATCGTTTTGCACACATAGAGTGGTGAATCTGTGGAATTCTCTGCCACAGAAGGTAGTTGAGGCCAGTTCGTTGCCCATATTTAAGTGGGAGCTGGATGTGGCCCTTGTGGCTGAAGGGATCAGGGGGTATGGAGAGAAGGCAGGTACAGGATACTGAGTTGGATAATCAGCCATGATCATGATCATGATAGGTATATGGATTAAGAGTAAAGTGGATAGGTATATGGACGTGAAGGGAATGGAGGGGTATGGTCTGAGTGCAGGTAGATGGGACTAGGGGAAAACAAATGGTCGGCACGGACTGGAAGGGCCGAGAGGGCCTGTTTCCGTGCTGTAATTGTTATATGGTTATATGGTTATATTGAATGGCGGTGCAGGCTCGAAGGGCCGAATGGCCTGCTCCTGCACCTAATTTCTATGTTTCTATGTTTCTATGTCTTTTTCTTTTTATTTGCTCTTTTCATTTCAAGTTGTCATGCACCTTGTGTGTCGTGAATTTTGGCAGACCAATTTCCCTCTGGGGATGAATAAAGATTATTGTAACGTAGCGAATTCAGTCTTCAGTGAGGGCCAATAGATCTCTGATGACTGTGCGTGAGTAGTGATACGTTGGGGCGGACGAGTTTAGAATTGGTGGTCAATGCTGCCCACAAGGTAAGGTGTGATGATGAGCAGCTGACTCCTAGTACCAAGAGCTTGGATCCTGCTCAGACCAATCCCCTATATCTTGGAACAAACAGGATGCCCATCTATTCCAGGGTTCCACATTAGTAGCCCACCATGGCTCATCACTGCACAGGACAGGAAGAAAATCATGAATGTCATTAACGTCCCAGGTTTACTGAGAGGAGAATGTATTTTTTCCAAGTAGTGAACCAATCACATTACACAAATAAACATTTCTCGGCCTCAATATGCACAACCCATCTAATAAAAATTAGTAATGCCAATAACAAATAATAAAACATGAGAAATTCAATTTGAAATGGCTAAAATTTATCAGAGGCAAAATATAACAGACAAATTAAGCACAGGAAAAGCATTTTCATGAAATATTTTTCAAATTGAAATCATAAGCAAGTGATTGTAGTCCACACATTATTTTATACAAGGAAAATCAAAATTCCAAAATATATCATGAATACAAATACAAATGTTGTTAATGCAAATGCAACAACAGGAAATTACAAAAATACCTACCCCCTCCGACGCAAGGGACGTTTCATTTGCACAAATGCACCTCCACATGCTTCTATTTTAATGTGGCTGCAAATTAACCAAAATAATAATTAAATAGAATTGGTACAGAGCAGACAAGCAGAGAAGATTAGTTTAACTGGGCATCATCCTTGGCACAGACATTGTGGGCCAAAGGGCCTGTTGCTGTGCTGTACTGTTCTATGGTCTATGTTCTTGAGTTTCCTGTACAGTTTGTTGTCACGCGTACCGAGGTACAGTGTAAAGCTTTTGTCGTGTGCTGACCAGTCAGCAGAACGACAATACACGTTTGCAATCGACCCATTTACAGCGCAAGGTAAACCCAGCAAAGTCTGATCAAGGATAGTCCAAGGATCGTCAAAGCGGTAGATAATAGTTCAGTACTTATGATGCGAATGATGAGATTAGCAAATGCTAGAGGGGTCCAATTGAAGAAAGTGACACCCAATGCAAAGCAGATCTGTGGTAGATAATAAGGAGACATTAAAGTGAATCTGTCTAATTCATTGCCACAGAAGGATGTGGAGTCCAAGTCAATGGATATTTTATGGCGGAGATAGATAGATTCTTGATTAGTACAGGTGTCAGGGGTTATGGGGGGAGAAGGCAACATGTATGAAGGCAGCTGGGCTCTAAAATTCAGGTAGTTCCAATGTGTTAAATGATCATACATCTAAATTCCTTACAACAAATAAGCAGAGCAGGATTAGGGGTTCAAAGATGCCTCAATAATGCTCAATAATGGGGTGTTGCAATAATGGACAAATTATGATGCAATGCAATACACAAAATATTTCTGTGAGAGTGGATACGTAGAACTTGGGACCTCAATTGTCTTTTGGTCATTGAACATGTACATGGTTTCACTTTGATAACGTAGCTTTCAATGAACACAAAATATGAACACATAGTTTTCGGGAATATTTCTCTACACAATGGAAAGCCAGCCTATTACAAAACAAAATGTTTAAAGTAGGAAATATCCTGAGCACGCTAGGTGCAACAATGGAAATAAAACTGAGGCAACTGAAAGGTTTAACATGTATGGATCAAAAGACAAAGGAGTTGCCTTTTAAAACAGAGGTGTGCAAGAATGTCCTCTCTTAGTGGATGATGAATCTCTGGATTTTTCTCTCCTGGATGATTGTGGAGGTTAGATCACTTGAGGTATTCAAACGCAAGGTATTCAAACTTGAGCCTTACAGCACCTCCTATAATTTAATTCTACAAGTATGGCCAAAGTTATATATAGATTTCCTTTGCTGATATTGGACTTATCTGTATTTCCTCCCGTTTCTATTTCCACGTGCAAGGACACAAACAAATTGCTTTTTCCATGAGCACTTTCCATTTTTCAGCATTCCAATAATTTTGAATTATTGTCACTGCTATGATTCAGGAAAAAAACACCAGCTGATTTGGACATGGCAAAGTTCCCCGAATAACCAGATAAAATATTCTGGTGAAGTTGGTTCCTGTTTAAGTATTAGGCGTCAAAAATCCCTGGTATTCATCAGATAGTACCACTGAACGTTATACGACAGATGAGGCCTCTAGTTCATCCAGAATTGGCACCTCCGACAGTGTAGCACCTCCTTTTCACTGGATTGGCAATTCTCGCAGGTTATGTGTCTATAAACTGGCTCAAAAGCAAATCCTGCTCTATTCTCAAAGGGACTAAAACTCAAAACAAAGAAATCAATGGAATTTGCGCTCATAAAATGAGCAGCACAATGGCGCAGCCGGAAAAAAGAGACCTTGGTTCGACACGGACATTGGGTGCTGTGGAGTTTGAGTGACTGTGTGGGTTTCCTCCAGGTGTTCCAGTTTCCTCCCACATCCCAAACACATGCAGCTTTTTAGGTTACCGTAAATGGCCTCCATAAAATTGCCACTAATGTGTAGGGGGTGTTTGAAAAAGGGGAATAACATAGAGTAGCGACACCCGGTGGGGGCTCTGGGTAATCAAGCCCTCGTGATTGACTGGAGGAGTCACTGAGCTATTGTTCTATTGGCTTTTTTTTGCTGTAACTGTCAGTAACTGTCAGTCTAGCGCCCACACACTTGTGGAAGCCACATTTAAAATTTGGTTGTCTTATCAACTTGTTGGCTCATTGTTTCGTTAAAATAAAACAATTCAAACCAACTTACCGACTCCGATTCGCTAAAATAGCTTGTTTGGGGACATAAGATAATAAAACATGCTTGACAATAAAACACTCTTGAACCAGTATGAATGTGGAGACCAACGATGGCGCCTGAACAAGGCGATTCTTTGCGTGCTGGTCTACGTCTGCGTGCAGACTGTAAGAGTTCTGCTGTCATCCATTACAATCATTCCACTCTTAAATCTGTATTTACTCTTTACCTGTACACTGTGGATGGTTTGATTGCAATCATGTATAGGCCTTCCTTTGACTGGATAGCATGCAAACTCAAGCTTTTCATATGACAATGAACAACTAAACTAAAACGGGTGATCGATGGTCACCATAGAATCACTGGCCCGAAGCGCCTGATTCGTTTTGTATCTCTAAACTAAATTTGAATTGCTTCTAACCAAGAGCTTGTGAAATTCCTTAGTTTCTTTGCTGATGTGATGAAAGACACTTGGAAAACAAATGTAATTTTGTGCACACAAGTCTCCACTATAAAATGTCCTGAAACATTTGGCTTCCCACACTCATACAGATATACAGGAGTGAACATCTTGTGTAAATTATCAGCACTATACAAGGTAAGTGGAAAATAAAATTACAATACCTGTATCAATTTTCCAAACAGTAACTGTGTATACTCCAAATATCACAATATATTAAAAATATTTGATGATCTTTCCCCAAGCTGACAATTTCCAGATTGAATTTATCCTCCTGATAGTCTCATACTTGCACAAGGTAGAGAAAGTAATTAGAAAAACACAAAGAAGGCTATTGTCTACTGCGAGGGGAATTGATTACAAAGGCACGCAGATTACGTTTTAGTTTCTGCGGATATTCGCGACACTTCCCCTGAAAGATTTTTTACAGGAAAGGTCTCAGAATATAGAAATGTTCAGAATAACAAGATGTTCAGGTTAAGTTTGCTCAACTAATAGCTGAAATGGAATAGGCCGTGCTGTCTTCTCACTGTTACCATCAGACAGGAGACACAGAAGTGTAACGTCCCACACTCCCAGTTCAAAAAAAGCTACTGTCCCATCATGTTCTTTAACTGACCTAATGCTACCACAGCAACGGAACATTACAGACCATCTCTTGGCAACCATGGATTGTTTAATTTTCTGAAATCCATTTTATAGACAGTAGACAATGTCATATGACAATTACCTGAATGGTGCAGGAGCAGGTCATTTGGCCCTTTGAGCCTGCACCACCATTCACTGTGATCATGGTTGATCATCCACAATCAGTATCACGTTCCTGCCTTCTCCCCATAGAATAGAATATAGATTATTGGAGGTGTTCAGGTTTATCCTAATTTGTTCCATCCAAATAATTTATCACATCAAATTCCTTTAGTCCACTGGAAGTAGATCACCAAACTTCAGAGATTTCCTGCTTCTATCGCCATAATCTCCAAGCACTATGTCATTCATTCTAACATCGATGTCTTTCAATTCCTACCTTCCACACATATTGAAAATTAATAGCCCTGTCCCACGGTGCGAGTTCATTCCAAGAGCTCTCCCGAGTTTTAAAAAAATCAAACGCGTGGTAAGTACGGAGAACGAACGTAGCGGGTACGTCGGAGATCGGGGACGGCTCTTAGCGCTAACGGCAGGTACTCGGGAAGACTCGCTAACGGCAGGTAAGCACGGGAAGACTCGTGAAGATTTTTCAACATGATGAAAAATGTCCACGAGAGGCCCGAGTGGCCATTACCGTAAATCTCCGAGTTCCAATCAGCGCAAACTTGGGAGAAGTCTTGGAATGAACTCGTACCGTGGGACAGGGCTTTAATTGTGCCCTCCATTGTGGAGATAGAACTAAACAGCATTTAATTATTCTGCAATTTATTTGTTCCCAACCAGGGTTTCTAACCAAGAGACTTATTTTTGTTTTCAATTACATTTCATCAGAACTGGAAGAAGCTATAAACAAGCTTATTTTTCTCTCTTTTTCCCAGTTCTCATGAAAAGTTGTTGACCTGAGATGTGAACTATGTTCCTCTCGCCACAAATGAAAGTGAGTAGCTCCAACATTTTCTGCTTCTCTACAGCCATCAGGCTATTTTACTTCAGTCACGTGAGTGACTACGTGAAGAACCCCATCCAGCCGCACGCGCGTCATTACGTCAGAGGCATGGCACAGCGATGGTTGGAGTAGCAGAGCTCCTCCAGCGGTAAGTTTATAATACCTCAAGGTAAGTGCTAAACTTAGTTTGGAGGTTACTTTCTGTAGGTACGCTTGGGTTTTACAGCACTAGTCCTAAAATGCAGAAAGCTGTGAAGGTGAAGGGGAGGCGACCCGCTAGCAAAAGTTTGGAAGACCGCAGGAGTGCGGGTAGCGGGTGCCCGCCTAGCTCATCTATATCATCGTTAACAGGGGGGTTAACGACTGCAGACGCGTTGCCTGTGAGCAGCTTCGCCGCGCCGGTGGGGCGTAAGGCCGCTTCGAAGTCTGCTAGGCCCATTGACTCGGGCCAGGAGGAGTCACCTCCGCAAGGGGAGACTGTTTCTAAATGGCTCAATGAAATCATGGTCCTGTTGGAGAGGATACTCACAAAGGATACACTCCGGGGGTAAGAGTGGTGTCCACGCCGGGCTGATGGAGAGCCTGTGTCAGCAGCGCCTGCAATATGGCTGATTGATCGCTCCCTCATGGAGGAGGAGAGCTGGACGGGTCAGGGTATACTGACGCCGAATCAGTGGGTGAACACCCAGAGGATGAAGGGCATGAGGTTACAATATCTGATTTGGCTGCAAAATTTGCCATTCCCACGGACGCAGGAGAGCCGTTGGGGCAGCAGTTGTCCACAAGCATAAATTATTTGCTCTCCCATCAGCTCCGAGAGCTAGTATTGGATGACACTATCAAGAAATATGAAACCCCAGTTGACTGTGTCTTATTGAAGGTGCCGGTGATGAACCATGTTATATGGGGACAAATGGGGATTGTAGTTCGGGCACAAGAGCTAAAACTCCAGCGGGTACTGACATTGCTTGCTGCAGGTATTACTGCGTTCACCAGAATGGTGGGCGAGGGGCACCTATCAGAAGCACATCAGGATGCTTTGGGGCTTCTGTGCAGTGCACATTTTGAGGTGAACTGCTTAAGGAAAAGTGCCATACGCCCAAATATTCACCCTAAGGTTGCATCGCTCTGTAAGCCTAGCAATGTACAGTTGCCTAATCTGCTATTTGGGGAGGACCTCGCAAAGCAAGTTAACGAACTTGATGATGAGGCAAAAACTGTGGGGTTAATAAAAGTGCTGACGAGCAGCAAAATGGGTCGGAGGCAATTCCCCTATTGACGGCGTACAATGACTGGTGAAGGGACGAGCCGTTCATTCCCGAACATATGAAGCTGGCACCCTGCCACAGTCACACGAGGAAGGATGAATTTTCGCACGAGGGACAGGGGGCAACAAGTGCAGGTCAGTGGTTTTGCTCCTGATAGAATCAAATTAAGTGGGAAAGATGTTTAAGTTGGGGGAAGGTTACACTTGTTCCTAAAAGAATGGCATGAGATAACATCAGATCAGTTTGTGCTGTGCAGTATAAAAGGGTTTCGGATTGAATTCCACCCCAATTTGTGTCCACCCACTCAGCATGTTCCAAGTCGGACACCCACGTTCTCACATGAAGAGAATATGCAGGTACAGGCAGAACTTGAGGTATTGTGCAGTAAAGGGGTGATTGAGAAGTTGGTTTGTCAACTCCACCAGTTTGTGTTAAATATATTTCCTTGATCTAAAAAGGATGGGGGATGTAAAATCATTCTGGACCTGATGAGCCTTAATCCTTTCGTACAGTATGGATTGAATTCCACCCCAATTTGTGTCCACCCACTCAGCATGTTCCAAGTCGGACACCCATGTTCTCACATGAAGAGAATATGCAGGTACAGGCAGAACTTGAGGTATTGTGCAGTAAAGGGGTGATTGAGAAGTCGGTTCGTCAACTCCACCAGTATGTGTTAAATATATTTCCTTGATCTAAAAAGGATGGGGGATGTAAAATCATTCTGGACCTGATGAGCCTTAATCCTTTCGTACAGTATGGACACTTCAAAATGGAGACTTTTCTGAAGGCTACACAGCTGATTTCCAAAGGGTGTTACATGGCAAGCATAGATCTTCAAGATGCATATTACTCAGTATCTGTTCATTGCAATTATAGGAGATGTTTGAAGTTTAGCTGGATGAGTCAGTTATGGCAATTCAAAGCACTGCCTAATGAATTAACCTCAGCTCCTAGATTATTTACCAAATTGTTAAAACCAGTTCTAGGGCTACTCCAAGCTTAGGGTCATGTTGTAATGGCCTATTTAGATGATATCTTAATTGTAGGAAAGGCTCAGGATGCAGCTGAATCATCTGTTTCAGTTGTTAAACTCACTTTTGAGCAATTGGGGTTCATCATTCATCCAGATAAATCCAAATTAACACCAGTCAAAATTATTGATTACTTGGGCTTCACCATTAACTCAGATCACATGTTAGCGACTCTGCCCAGTGATAAAAGGCAGCAGTTAATTGAAGGTTGTATCAAGCTCCTTGGTAAACAACGACCTTCAATTAGACAGGTGGCCAGTTTGATTGGTAAGTTGGTGGCTGGTTTTCCAGCTGTGCAGTTTGGACCTCTGCATTATCAACAATTAGAACGAGCAAAAGAACAGGCACTGAGGACACATGCAGGTCATTTTGACAGGCCCATGCGGTTACCAGCTGAAGCCATTTCAGAAATACAATGGTGGATCACAAATGTCTCAAGTAGTTCCAGGGAAGTTTTGGTTGAACCACCTTTCATAGTCTTACAGACGGATGTTAATACTCTAGGTTGGGGTGCTACTGATATGCCTTCCAGTTGTGGAGGCAGATGGAATAATGATGAGATATCCTACAATTGCAAGGGATCAACTATTTGGAGCTTTTGGGAACCTTTTATGGCCTTAACGCTTATTGTTCTACCAAGAGTCACTTGCATGTGCAGGTTCAAATTGACAACACTACATCAGTGGAATATGTTAATCACATGGGTGGAGATAAGTCGGAATCTTGTGACAGATTGGCTAATCATATCTGGAGCGGGTGCATTGACAAAACATTTGGCTTTCAGCAATCTACTTAGCAGGTAGATTCAACATAGTGGCAGACACAAGGTCATGCCAATTCAATGACAACATAGAATGGATGTTGAATCAGGACATATTTAATGATGTTGTTGCTCGATATGGGATGCCAGATATTGATTTGTTTGCATCTAGACTACACCACCAGTTGCCTAAATACGTCTCATGGGATCCAGATCCTGGGGCAGCAGCGGTCGATGCATTCTCGCTGCATTGGGGTGGAATGTTTTTATATGCATTTCCTCCATTCAGTCTCATTAGTCGATGCCTGCAAAAAATCAAGCAGGACTCCGCTTCAGGAGTATTGGTAGTGCCAGACTGGCTTACTCAGCCATGGTTCCCTCTCATTTTGCAGATGGCTATTCAGCCTCATATGCTTGTTCCCAAACATAAAAACCTACTGGTGAACCCGGTAACTGGCAATCAACATCCTTTACATGATTGTATTGATCTGTTAATTTGCAGATTCTAAGACGGCCATACCTGGGGAGAGGACTGTCCGATCGCACCGTGGATGTTATCACATCGGCCTGGAGGGATAGTACCCAGAAGCAGTACATCTCCTCGATAAGAAAGTGCGTACGGCAGAATATTTCATATCAAACTGCAGGCATCCCAGACGTGCTGGAGTTCTTGTCGACTCTTTATTTCGATCATAAGTTAAGCTATAGTGCGATCAATATAGCCAGAAGTGCTCTGTCCTCATATTTACCCATGGAATCAGAATTATATTCTGTGGAGACACATCCTCTAGTTTCTAGGTTTATGAAGGGAGTTTTTAATTCCAATCCTCCATATTCTGGTATTCGGTTATCTGGAATGTAAGCGAGGTTCTTATACTCCTTCGTAAGTGGACTCCTGTCACAGCCCTGTCTTTGCCCAAACTCACCATGAAGGTAGTCATGCTTATCGCATTGGTTTCAGCCCAACTTGTGCAGACATTGCAGAAGCTGAGAAGAGATATGATGGATGTATCAGCAGATACCATTACTTTTTATATCTATAATTTGCTCAAGCAGAGTAGAACAGGGGTGACAGAGTGTAAGATTATCTTTTCGGCATACTCCACAGATTACCGCCTGTGTGTAGTGTCATGTTGGTTAGATTACATTGAGGCTACCAGAACCCTAAGAGGAGAGGAATCAGCATTATTTATTAGCCACACAAAAACACATAGAAAGGTTTTGGTTCAAACTATTTCAAGGTGGCTAAAGCAGGTGCGGTTTACGCTGGGAGTGACACTGATAAATTTAAATCTCATTTTCCACCCGGGCGGCATCAACTTCAGCGGCCAGGGCGATTGACGTCCCTATAGACCATATCCTCGTGGCCGCAGGATGGTCCAGTGAATTGATGTTCCAAAAATTTTATCTTAAGCCAATTGCCATATCAGGGGTATTTGCCGATTCTGTTTTAAGCTCAGTTTTATAATTTCCCCTGGGATAGAAGGGGTTACTATTGTTTCTTTATAAATAAACCATTAATTTGTTTCAAGCAATGTTATGTTTGATGCATTATTGATTAATTTCTTATTGTGAGTCAATCAATGCAGTGAGACGCCGGGATTTGAATCTGCGGCATGAAATCACAGAGCTTTGAAATCTTCACAGAGGTTTTGGGGTAACGTGAGGGGGAACATCTTTACTCAGAGGGTGGTGGCTGTGTGGAATCAGCTTCCAGCAGAAGTGGTGGAGGCAGGATCGATTTTAACATTTAAGAGTAAAGTGGATAGGTATATGGACGTGAAGGGAATGGAGGGGTATGGTCTGAGTGCAGGTAGATGGGACTAGGGGAAAACAAATGGTCGGCACGGACTGGAAGGGCCGAGAGGGCCTGTTTCCGTGCTGTAATTGTTATATGGTTATATGGTTATATGGTTCACGTAGTCACTCGCGTGACTCCGAAGTAAAATAGTAAGATTAAATGAGAACTTACCAGTTTGAAGTTTGATCGTTATTTTATGAGGAGTTACGATGAGGGACTACGTGCCCTCCGCTCCCAGCCCTCATAAATGTCATCTGGTAGTTCTAGTCATCTCTCATCTTACTATTATACTTCAATCACTATTACCTGTGATTTCACACTGCTGCTTTGAAGATTGACGCATGTGCGGCTGGACAGGGTTCTTCATGTAATCCCTCATCGTAACTCCTCATAAAATAACGATCAAACTTCAAACTGGTAAGTTCTCATTTAATCTTACTATTTTACTTCGGAGTCACGTGAATGACTACGTGAAGAAGCCCCGCCTGGCGCTAGATCGGCATTACGTCGACGCTGACGGCAGAAGCAAGAGCTGCAGAGCGCAGCTCCCCTCAGCGGTAAGAACGGGCCCGCAGGTAAGTGCAATTGATTTCACTTCATGGCATTCTAAAAACCGTTAAGCTGGCGTATAGAACCAGCAAAGTGAAAGTAAAAATGTTTTTTACAAAAAACAGAGTCACGCTGGCGAACAGAGTCAGCAAAGAGAAAGTAAAAAATTGAAACAAAATGGAGGTCTCAGAGGAAGGTTTCGCGGGTAAAAAGATCGTCCCGGGGAGAGGCTAAAGAGTCGGGACAAGAGATTAGTGCGGAGCTGGTTCCGATACCAGTGGCCGTTGATTCACCCGTTAGTGAGACTATAATTGCTCCACAAACTAAAACCACGGCGGAAAATGTGCCTAAGAAACGTAAAAAGAAATCCGTGAGGCCCGTGGTTTCTGATGATGACTCTGATAATGAAAGTCCTCCGGATAATAAAGCTATCTTTGACTTAATAAAGAACATATGGAGAAAGTGCTCCAAAATATTATGAGACAAGGGTCAAAGAACCCAGAATTTTCCCAAACAGACCCTGAGGGGTTTGAATATCCAGAATATGGCTATGTGTCAAATTGGGAATATGAAACCCCAGACCCAGGATTAAGGGTGGAGGAAGTCTCCTTTGATGAATTCTCAGGAGTATCAGGGCTGCAAGAGAGACCCTGAAAGTGGATTATGAGTGCACATCACAAAGAAAAAAGAAAAGGCCATGTGTGCCTGATATGGCAAAAGATTTTGCTATACCTGAAGGTGGTGGTGAGGCTATGGAAGAAAACCTAGCTGCCAGCATTAATTATATGGCATCTCACCAACTTCAAGATTCTGTTATGGCTGAAACAGCAGAATTATATAAAACACTGGAAAATTGCACCTCGTTGAAGGTACCTACGGTGAATCCGACTATATGGACACCTATGTCATCAGTCATGAGAGGACAAGAAATACGGTTTCAAAGAATCCTGAAACTGATTTCAACTGCCATTACTGCTTTTGGAAAGCAAGTGGAAGGGTCAGAGATGATCAAAATCCAAAGAGATACATTGGGCTTATTGTGCAATTCCTTTTATGAAATCAATTGTATGAGGAAAATTGCGATTCGGCCCATATTTTGTCCTAGATTTGCAGGTCTGTGCCGATCAAGTGGTGTTCAAACTCCTGGTTATTTATTTGGAGAAAACCTGCCTAAACAAATCAGAGAAATGGATGAAGAGGCTAAATCTATTAGCTACATGAGACCTTTCGTTTTTGGACAAAAAAGGTACAATTCACCAAGAAGGGGATCTGATTTTGGAACAAACAGAGGCAGGAATATGGTAAGGAGATATTACCATCCAACACAGCCTAATGTTCACCCATATACGGGGAAAAGGAGACCACCACGTTCATATGGAGAGGTACAAAAACTTTATTCTGTTCTTAAAGGAACTTTGGACGAATCTCTAGTGGTGGGAGATTACAAATGTTTTATGATGAATGACTTTGCATCACATCTGACCGGTTTATTTTACAAATGGTCTCAGGAGCTACAATAACATTTAAAGAAGGTGTTGATTCTCCGGTACAATATAAACCTATTCATGGTTTCATGTTCTCTGCTGTTGAGGAAGCAGAAATTAATGTGGAAATTGACAAATTGTTTAAAAAAGGTGTTATTGAAAAAACTGTTAAGCATCCACACCAATTTGTGTCAAACATCTTACCATATAACCAAATAACAATTACAGCACGGAAACAGGCCCTCTCGGCCCTTCCAGTCCGTGCCGACCATGCCGACTCCTTTTCCCCGTATATGGGTGAACACCATCTTTCCAAGAGATAAAAAAGATGGTGGTTGTAGAATTATTCTGGACCTTACAAACTTTAATACATTTGTCCAGTATAAACATTTCAAGATGGAAACATTCAACACTGCAAGACATTTGATATCAGCAGGTTGTTATATGGCTACAATCGATTTAAAGGATGCGTACTATTCAGTACCAATACATCGTTTTTTTCGGAGGTACTTAAAATTTAATTGGCTGGGACAGCTGTGGCAATTTAAAGCATTGCCTAATGGGTTAAGTTCAGCTCCTAGGCTCTTCACAAAGCTGTTGAAACCAGCTTTAGCACAATTAAGAACACAAAAGCACATCGTTATGGCTTATCTGGATGACATTTTAATTGTCAGTAATAGTCAGGAATCAGCTGGAAAATCAGTTTCAGCAACTAAAACTTTATTTGAAAAACTAGGGTTCCTGATTCATCCATTTAAGTCCAAGCTGCAGCCAGCACAAACAATTAATTATTTAGGTTTTGTGATTAATTCAGTTCCTATGTTAGTAACTTTGCCAACGGACAAGATTGTTGATATTTCAACTGTATGTTGGGGCCTCATTCACAAGCCTTATCCCTCCATCCGAGAGGTAGCAAAGGTTATTGGTAAATTAGTAGCAGCATTTCCTGCAGTGGAATTTGATCCATTACATTACCAAAACCTTCAAAGGGACAAAACACAAGCTTTAAAAAAGCAAGCAGGCCATTTTGATAGGCCTATGCAATTAACAAAAGAAGCTTTATTGGAATTACAATGATGGATTGAAAATGTTCCACATGCTGCTAAAAACATTTTAATACAGCAGCCTGAAGTATTTTTACCAACGGATGCAAGCGGCAGATAAATTTACCAGCTGTGGGGGCAGATTGACTCTCCAAGAGGAATTGTTTCTCCAAACATATGGTATTAATTATTTGGAGTTATTGGGGGCATTTTATGGATTTAAAGCCTATTGTTCTACAAAAAAGGATCTGCATGTCCAGGTACAATTAGACAATAAGACAGCTGTTGCACATATTAATCACATGGGTGGAGTAAGGTCGGTATCATGTGATTGTCTGGTCAATCAGATATGGCATTGGTGTATTGAGCACCAAATTTGGGTTTCAGCAAGTTATATCCCAGGTAAAGACAATGTGGTTGCGGACAACAGATCAAGGGTATTTAAAGACAACACAGAACAGATGTTGAACCCACAAGTTTTCAGTAAGATTGTTATTCGCTATGGGTTACCAGACATTGATCTGTTTGCATCAAGATTAAATCATCAATTGCCTAAATATGCGTCTTGGGAACCCGATCCAGGTGCGGTAGCAGTAGATGCATTTTTGCCACATAGGGGAAATATGTTCTTTTATGCTTTCCCTCCATTTGGCCTGGTTAGACAATGTCTTAAGAAAATAGAACAAGATTCTGCCACAGGACTGTTGGTGATTCCAAATTGGCCCACACAACCATGGTTCTCGTTGGTGTTAAATATGATTAAGGAACCATGTATGTCAATTCCTAGCTGCAGTGATTTGTTAATACAACCAGTAACAAAATAAATTCATCCATTACATGTTCATATGAATTTGTTAATCTGCAGGTTTTGACCAGACCACTGCAAGGGCTTGGACTGTCGGATAGGACCATGGATGTTATAGTCTCATCATGGCGAGATAGCACTAAGAAACAATATAAGACACATATAAAAAAATGGGAAGTTTTTTGTAGACAATCAAATATATCTTATCATACTGTGAACATTTCAAACATAGTTCCTTGCTGAGGAGTATTTTGAGCAGCACTTGAGTTATAGTGCCATTAATATTGCTCGTAGTGCTTTATTGTCCTATTTAAGACAAATTTCTCACCATGAATCAATTGGATCTCATCCATTAATATCCAGGTTTATGAAAGGGATTTTTAACAAAAATCCGCCCGTCAAGATATACAGAAATTTGGGATGTCAGCATTGTACTTACTTTGCTTAGGCAATGGACTCCAATCACAGTTATGTCTTTGGAAAAATTAACATTTAAAGTAGTAATGTTAATGGCGTTGGTATCAACACAAAGAGTGCAAACATTGCAAATGCTACGTTTAGATTGTATGCATGTGGCTTCAGATAACATTGTGTTTTATGTTTATGATCTGATCAAACAAAGCAGACCAGGAAGAACTGGAGCTAAGGTAATGTTTAAAGCTTACCTTATTGATCCAACGTTGTGTGTAGTTAGACACTTGACTCAATATATAAAAGTCACCAAGAGTCTTCGAGGTGATGAAAAAGCGTTATTTATTACGCATAAGAAACCATACACAAAAGCATCAGTACAAACCATTTCTAGATGGTTAGAACAGGTGTTACTTTTAGCGGGAGTAGACACTGATGTGTTTAAATCTCACTCCACCAGGGCTGCAGCTACGTCCGCGGCGAAGTTACAGGACGTACCGCTCGAACACATTTTAGAAGCCGCAGGGTGGAGTAAAGAAGAAACTTTTTTAAAGTTCTACGATAAACCTGTTCTCACAATGACAGGCTTTGGACACGCGATGTTGGGTTCACTGTAATCACCTGCTTTGTTTCATTATCGATTTATGTTATCACTTTATATCTTTTATCACTTTGTAGTGATTTTCCCCAGATATAAAAGGGGTTATTATTTGTTCTTTTATCATTAAAAGATTTATGAAATAAATCGATTTTAACATTTAAGACTAAAGTGCAGAGATGCCAACCCTAAATTTAGTTCACAGTAACATTCAACCCATTTGTCCGTAACAAATGGGGTTAAATGCATTTCTCTCCGTAACATACTCACTTGGGGTTGTTGCCGGCGGCTATGCGCCTGCGCACTGGTGCAGATCAGCGGGCTGCCGGCGGGCGGGTGCGGCACATGCGCACTTGGCAAGGTTGCCGGCGGGTCTGCGCCTGCGCACTGGGTGGGGGTGGGGGGGAGGCCCGGTGATGGGGCTGCCGCGAGCGGCCGGCTGGCGGCAAGAAAGTGCCGCTGATCGCGCGGGCCGGCGCCGCCCGGGCTCTGGGCCGGGCATGGCGTGGCTCGAAATGGCGCCAGGCCCGGCAACCCTCCCCCACTGCGCACGCGCGGCCACTGGGGCCCGGCAACGCTCCCCCACTGCGCACGCGCGGCCACTGGGGCCCGGCAACCCTCCCCCACTGCGCACGCGCGGACACTAGGGCCCGGCAACCCTCCCCCACTGCGCAGGCGCGGACACTAGGGCCCGGCAAAGTGCCGCTGATCGCGCGGGCCGGCAAACCGGGGACACATAGCGCCGGCGTTCACCATGGGAGGAACACCGGCGCGGCGGTGTTCCGTAACAGCATGTTTGGCTGCCGGAACACCGTAAAAAGGTTATTTCGCCGGGATAAAATACGGCGAATCCGGGACACTTGGCATCTCTGAAAGTGGATAGGTATATGGACGTGAAGGGAATGGAGGGGTATGGTCTGAGTGCAGGTAGATGGGACTAGGGGAAAACAAATGGTCGGCACGGACTGGAAGGGCCGAGAGGGCCTGTTTCCATGCTGTAATTGATATATGGTTATATGGTTATATGGTTAACTAAAACTGAATTCTGGTAAAAGGTTATTTACTCATTTATGTGTTGACCTAGCCGGACTGTCGTATGGAATGACTCTACGACATAAAAAACACAGAAGCTACAAAATCTTCACGTAGTCACTCACGTGACTCCAAAGTAAAATAGTAAGATTAAACGAGAACTTACCAGTTCGAAATTTGATCGTTATTTTATGAGGAGTAACGATGAGGGATTACATGCCCTCCACTCCCGACCTTCATAAAATAAATGATCATCTGGTAGTTCTAAATCTATGTTGAGCCTTACTATCTTACTCCGGCTATTATGTTCTGTGTTTTTCATGCTGCTGCTTTGAAGTATGCCGATCAAGCGCCAGGCGGGGCTTCTTCACGTAATCCCTCATCGTTACTCCTCATAAAATAACGATCAAACTTCGAACTGGTAAGTTCTCGTTTAATCTTACTATTAAACAATACATCCTTCAAATAAGAACTGAACTATATAATTAAATGCTGCCTTAACTACCCCCTCTGGTAGCTCATTCCATATCCCCACCACCCTTTGTGTGAAAATGTTACCCCTTAGATTCCTACTAAAACTTTCCTGCTTCACCTTAAACCTATGTCCTCTGGTCCCCTATTCCCCTGCTCTGTCCAAGAGATACTGTGCATCCGTCCAAAGAAAGACAAAAAATCCTGGACTGTCAGTGGGAAAGGCTGCATCTCTGATCAGTCTGAAGAAGGGTCTCGATCCTGAAACGTCACCCATTCCTTCTCTCCAGAGATACTGCCTGTCCTGCTGAGTTACTTCAGCATATTGTGTCTATCATCGATTTAAACAGCATCTGCAGTTCTTTCCTACACACTGTGCATTTGCACGATCTATTCCTCTCATAGTTTTATACACAGCACAATAGAATATGTATATATAGTACTCAGTAATATGAAAAAAATAAGAAAAATGTTCAGTGTGTGTCTATAGCAAATATATATATAACATACACCCACACATAAACAAACAATAACAGTGCAAAAGACAAAACCAATGCCCCCAAGTCTATGTAGTTCGGAGTTACTTGGAGGTTATAGTGTTTCATAGCCAGGTGGCTGAAAGGAATCAAAGTCGAGCTCTGACAAAGTAGAGCTAAAGATTTATGTTAAGGTTTATCATTATCGTGTGTACCAAGGTACAGGAAAAAGTTTTTTGCCTGCTATTTAAACAGATCAGATATACCATACATTAATACAATCAGTTCAAACTCAAGTACAATAGATAGAGCAAAGAGCAAGACGCAGAGTTCTCAGCATTGTAGCGCATGAGTTCCTTAGACAAAGTCCAATGTCCGCAATGGGGTGGAAATGAATCAAACAGTGCCGTGCCTAATGGAAGGACCATTCAAAATCAATTCATAACTTGAGGAAAATACGCACAGTGGTAGAATAGCTCAGCGGGTCAGGCAGTATCTCTGGAGGAAATGGAGGGGCGACATTTTGGGTTGGGATAAATTCCCAGACAGACTGCAATAGGAAGGAGAAAGCTGGAAGGAAGGTGGGGGCAGGAAAGAGCCATGGTTTTCAAGGGAAATTGGACACTACGTTCGAAAAAAGAGAGATATCTACAATAATTATAGGAGGCATGGAGTAAATGAGGTGCTAGATGAGTATAAAGAGTGTAAAAAGAATCTTAAGAAAGAAATTAGAAAAGCTAAAAGAAGATATGAGGTTGCTTTGGCAAGAAAGGTGAAAGTAAATCCAAAAGATTTCTACAGCTATATTAATAGCAAAAGGATAACGAGGAATAAAATTGGACCATTAGAGAGCCAGAATGGACAGCTATCTGCAGAGCCAAAAGAGATGGGGGAGATATTGAACAATTTATTTTCTTCGGTATTCACCAAGGAGAAGGATATTGAACTCTGTGGGGTAAGGGAAAAAAAGTAGAGTAGCTATGGAAACTACGAGATTCAAAGAGGAGGAAGTACTGACACTTTTGAAAAATATAAAAGTGGATTAGTCTCCAGGTCCTGACAGGAAAATCCCTAGGACATTGAGGGAAGTTAGTGTAGAAATAGCAGGGGCTATGACAGAAATATTTCAAATGTCATTAGAAACGGGAATAGTGCCATACTGCGCATATAACCATATAACCATATAACCATATAACAATTACAGCACGGAAACAGGCCCTCTCGGCCCTTCCAGTCCGTGCCGACCATTTGTTTTCCCCTAGTCCCATCTAGCTGCACTCAGACCATACCCCTCCATTCCCTTCACGTCCATATACCTATCCACTTTACTCTTAAATGTTAAAATCGATCCTGCCTCCACCACTTCTGCTGGAAGCTCATTCCACACAGCCACCACCCTCTGAGTAAAGAAGTTCCCTCTCACGTTACCCCAAAACTTCTGTCCCTTAATTCTCATGTCATGCCCTCTTGTTTGAATCTTCCCTACCCTCAATGGGAAAAACGTATCTACGTCAACTCTGTCTATCCCCTTCATCATTTTAAAGACCTCAATCAAGTCCCCCCTTAACCTTCTGCGCTCCAAAGAATAAAGACCTAACTTGTTCAACCTTTCTCTGTAACATAGTTGCTGGAACCCTGGCAACATAAAAAGGGTTCAAAGAATAAACCTAGCAATTATAGACCTGTTAGTTTGACGTCAGTGGTGGGCAAATTAATGGAAAGGATACTTAGAGATAATATATATCTAATACATCTAGATAAACAGGGTCTGATCAGGAACAGTCAACATGGATTTGTGCCTGGAAGATCATGTTTGACAAACCTTCTTGAATTTTTTGAAGTGGTTACTAGGGAAATTGATGAGGGTAAAGCAGTGGATGTTGTCTATATGGATTTCAGTAAGGCCTTTGACAAGGTTCCCCATGGAAGGTTGGTTAAGAAGGTTCAATCTTTGGGTGTTAATGGCGGAGTAGCAAGATGGATTCAACATTGGCTGAATGGGAGATGCCAGAGAGTAATGGTGGATGGCTGTTTGTCAGGTTGGAAGCCAGTGACCAGTGAGGTGCCTCAGGGATCTGTGTTGGGTCCACTGTTGTTTGTCATGTACATCAATGATCTGGATGATGGGGTAGAAAATTGGATAAGTAAGTATGCAGATGATACTAAGATATGTGGTGGTGTGGATAATGAAGTAGATTTTCAAAGTCTACAGAGAGATTTGGGCCATTTGGAAAAGTGGACTGAAAGATGGCAGATGGAGTTTAATGCTGATAAGTATGAGGTGCTACATCTTGGCAGGACAAATCAAAATAGGACGTACATGGTAAATGATTGGGAATTGAGGAATGCTGTGGAACAGAGGGATCTAGGAATAACTGCATAGTTCCCTGAAGGTGGAATCACATGTAGATAGGGTGGTAAAGAAAGCTTTTGGTGTGCTGGCCTTTATAAATCAGAGCATTGAATATAGGAGTAGGGAAGTAATGTTAAAATTGTACAAGGCATTGGTGAGACCAATTCTGGAGTATGGTGTACAATTTTGGTCGCCTAATTATAGGAAGTATGTCAACAAAATAGAGAGAGTACAGAGGAGATTTACTAGAATGTTGCCTGGGCTCCAGCAACTAATTTACAGAGAAAGGTTGAACAAGTTAGGTCTTTATTCTTTGGAGCGCAGAAGGTTAAGGGGGGACTTGATTGAGGTCTTTAAAATGATGAAAGGGATAGACAGAGTTGATGTGGATAAGCTTTTCCAATTGAGGGTAGGGAAGATTCAAACAAGAGGGCATGACATGAGAATTAAGGGACTGAAGTTTAGGGGTAACATGATGGGGAACTTCTTTACTCAGAGAGTGGTGGCTGTGTGGAATGAGCTTCCAGCAGAAGTGGTGGAGGCAGGATCAATTTTAACATTTAAAAGTAAAGTGGATAGGTATATGGACGGGAAGGGAATGGAGGGGTATGAGTGAAGGTAGATGGGACTAGGGGAAAGTAAATGTTCGGCACGGACTGGAAGGGCCGAGAGGGCCCGTTTCCCTGCTGTAATTGTTATATGGTTAGGACAAAGTCTGCAAGTGATACCAGGATACAGATGAGGGAGTATCATTTTCAGATGGTACGACAAAGGCCAGAGATTGAAAGACAGAAGGCTATGAGATAAGGAGAGAAGATGCGTGAAACAGAGCCCGTGGAAGCGATAGAGCTGGAGGGGGGTCGTGTATTGTGGGGGAGATACCTGAGTGGGGCACAGGGATGAGATGAGGGAAAAAAGGGATGGGTGTTACCTAAAATGGAGAATTCAATGTTCATACTGTTGAGTTGTAAGCTATTTAAGAGAAATATATGTTACTGTTCCTCTAGTTTGTATGTGGCTTCAGTCTAGCAATGGAGGAGGCTCAGGCCAGAAAGGGCAGTATGGGAAGATAATTAGTAACTGGGAAACTTGCATAAGAAATCTGAATGCCTTTTGCGAGATTGCATATAAAGCACTTCAATATCAATGAAGTGCACCAATTCCCCTATTTTTCTTTCTCTTTTGCCTTCTACCCACCAATGAGCATGGAAACATGCCCATCGGCTCACTGAGTCCATGCCAACCATTAATCACCCATTCACACTAGTTCTGTGTTATCCCATTTTTGCATCCACTTTCTTAACTCTTGGGGGCAATTTACGGAGCCCAGTTAACGTACAATCATGCACTTCTTTGGGATCTGGGAATAAACAAGAGGAATATCAGAGGAATTGTTACAGAAAGAACGTGTCAATTCCACACAGACAGGATCAGACCCATTTCTCTGGTGCTGTGAGGCTGCCACTCCAACAGTTGTGACATTGTGCCAACTAAAATAGTCATAAAATGGTCGTGCACTTTTCCCTTAAACTAAAACCTAGAGGTGGGATTCTATGTCCACAAGGAGATAGTTCAATGCCATTTGCTTCCAACATACTGAAACAAATTCTTTATGGACAATAGGTGCTGGAGTAGGCCATTCGGCCCATGGATCCAGCACCGCCATTCACTGCGATCATCCATAATCGGTACCCAGTGCCTGCATTCTCACCATATCCTCTGACTCCGTTATCTTTGAGAGCTCTATCTATCTCTCTCTTGAAAACATCCAGAGAATTTTTAGGCAAAGAATTCCACAGATTCACAACTCTTTGGGTGAAAAGGTTGTTCCTCTATCACTGTCCTTTTTCTTTCCATATGCTTCTCATGTTCACTCTTACATTGTTTAAGTAGTTAATTAAGTTACCATTACTGACATGAGGTATTCTTTTATATTGTCATAGATTAACACGACTGATATCTCAAGTTTGGGTTGATTAGGAATTGATTTTCATGTTGAAATATTTTGATGACAATATAGTACAGGTAACCCACGAACCCAATTGTATGAAAGGTGTCTCTGGAAGGTTGACTGATTATTATTTGAATGAGATGCAGCCAGGCATGAACTGCAACGTTTTCAAGCAAAGCTTTGTGTTATTGAAGAGAAGAATAGCTAAACTGCTTTATGTTGCAGCTGTTAAGTGAATATCAGAGTAAGGTGTTGATTACCTCATGCTCATTCTACTCAATTTTATTCATTCCCCACACTGAACGGAACAATAATCAGTTCACATCTCGAGTCACCACATTTCAGGAAAGATGCACTTGTACTGGAGAGGGTGCAAAGCATATTCACCAGGATGTTGCCTCGGATGGAGTATTCAGCTAGGAAAGGAGACTGGAGAGACTGGGTCTGTTTTCTGTGGAGCAGAGAAGGCTGGTAAGGGTATTTAAAATTATGAGAGACATACATAGGGTATATAGTGAAAATCATTTACCATTAGCAGAGCTAGCTATAACCAAAGACCATAGATTTAAGGCAGGAGGTGGAAGATTATGAGGCATTTAAGAAGTTTTTTCATGGACATTGCAATAGAGTTGCTGCCTTACAGCACCAGAGACCCACTGCTGATGGCAGTAGCTTCATTAATTCTGAAGTGTATAGACACATCCTATCTGCTAAAGTTGAAACAAATGCATCAAAATCATTGGCCAGTGGTTCATTCTACAGCAAGACAATGATCCCAAAAATTTGAGGTTTTTCTCATATTTTAAAATTATGTGCAGGTTTTGTTCTTGACGAGATTCAGATATTATTTCTATAATATTTCGCACAATATGTTAAAAACTCAGGTAGTTGCATCATTTGGGTCACAAACTTAAACAAAAAAGCACATCGGCCCACAGCCTAAAATCAGGGAATTATAGACCAGTAGTGGGGAAGATGTTTGAGTCGATTGTTAAAGATGTTATAGCAGCGCATCTGGAAAGCAATAACAGGTTTGATCAAAGCCAACGTAGATTTATCAAGGGGAAATCTTCCTTGACTAATCTTCTGGAATTTTTTGAGGATGTAACAAGTTGAATGGATAAGGGAGAGCCAGTGGTTGTGGTGTATTTGGACTTTCAAAACTTCTTTGACAAGGTCCCACACAAGAGATTAGTATGCAAAATTAGAGCAAATGGTATTGGGGGTAGGGTATTGACATGAATAGAGAACTGGTTGGCAGACAGAATGCAAAGAGTAGGAATTACCAGGTTCTTTACAGAATGGGACACAGTGACTAAAACTCGGTGCTGGGACCCAAGTTATTTACAATATAAATGATTTAGACAAGGTAATTAAATGTGACATCTCCAAGTTTGCGGATGACACAAAGCTGGGTGGCAATATGAGCTGCGATGAGGATACTATGAGACTGCAGGGTGACTTGGATTGGTTCGATGAGTGGGCAGATGCATGGGAGATGCAGTATAATGTGGATAAATGTGAGGTTATCCTCTTTGGTGGCAAGAACAGAAAGGCAGATTATTATCTGAATGGTGTCAGATTAGGAAAAAGGGAGGTACAAAGATACCTGGGTGTGCTTGTACACGAGGCCTCTGAGAGGAATTTTATCAGTGGGTACAAAGTTTATTTCGGGCCCCCTTCCCTTCTCCATTAGTCATCCTGTTTTTATCCTTTATGGTTTTATGCCATGAGCTTTAGCCTGTAAGGCAAAAAGGGGTATGAAAGATGAGAGAGGGGTGGAATGGAGCGCTCTGTTGATTTTCTGCATTTGAGGCCTTATGCTCCTATACTCCCTCCATGATAAATGTAAATAAAATAAAAGGATCAGAAAGAATAAAGCACATTTGTTTTCAACATCATTGTTTATGCTACAATACAGATAAGGAGGAAGAATTCACACGAACACATCCTTCAGTATTTCAAAGCAGATCAGATCATCAAAAGACATAATTATTTACTTTAAATAAAGACATTTCCTGGCCTTTTTTGCGACAAAGTTCGAATCACAACATAAAAATTTATTGTTCAGGCAATGTTTGATTCGATACTTAGCCTGGCCAAATCCACAAGACATTCCTGAGACATTGTAGACCTTAAACAATTTTTAATCAGCTTGAGTTTGTTAAATAATCTCTCTGGAGTAGGTATGTTACAAAACTTACCACGAGCAGCGCTGCAGTTCTGCCGCTCCCCGTGTGCGTGACTTTGGCGCCTTTCAGAGGGGGGCGTGTTTAAAGTGCCGTTTTTCCACAGACAGGGCAAATAGATCCATGTTAGGGGAATTCGTTGCTGAAGAAAAATCGCTCCGACATTTCATTCATGAAGGTATTTTTAAATTACGCTAGATCATTTATTAGCTAGAGTAATTTTAAAATCATCTTCTAAAGCCGTGAGCGCCGACAACAGGAAGGATTTTACGTAGAGGAGAAAAAAAGGTAGAGTTTATTTTTACATTAAAAGTGGTTTTTAGGAAGCCTTTAATCACATTTTCATGTTACGAAATGGGGACCAAAAAAAATATATGAACCAGCATTTGGAGAAGTGGGTTTTTTTGAGGAAGCCGCTGATTGGTGGGAAGTGGACTAGGGAAAGCAGCTGATTGGCAGTCAGATCCCAGCAGTTTGTTGTATCCTGTGTAAGGGGGGAAGTATGAAGGCCAGGGCAGTGTACTGTTCTGGATGTCAGATGTGGGAGGTCAGGGAATCTGATAGCCCTCCAGACGTCCACATCTGCGCCAGGTGTGTCGAGATGGGGCTCCTAAAGGACTGTGTTAGGAACCTGGAGCAGCAGCTCGATGACCTCCATCTGGTCAGGGAGAGTGAGGAGGTCATAGAGAGGAGCTACAGGGAGGTAGTCACTCCCAGACCACAGGAGGCAGACAAGTGGGTCATGGTTAGGAAGGGCAATAGGCAGGGGCTAGAGAGTACCCCTGTGACCGTACAACTGGAAAATAGGTACTCGGGTTTGAGTACGATTGGAGGGGACAGCCTAGCTGGGGGCAACAACAGCGGCCGGGCCTCCGGCACAGAGACCGGCCCTGATGCTCAGAAGGGTAGCAAAAAGAGGAGGGCAATTGTAATAGGGGACTCTATAGTTAGGGGGTCGGATAGGCGATTCTGTGGATGCAGTCGGGAGACCCGGATGGTAGTTTGCCTCCCTGGTGCCAGGGTCTCGCATGTGTCAGAACGTGTCCAAAAGATTCTGATAAGGGAGGGAGAGGAGCCTGATGTTGTGGTACACATAGGTACCAATGACATAGGCAGAAAAAGTGACGAGGTCCTGAAGGGAGAATTTTGGGAGTTGGGGGGAAAGTTAAAGAGAAGGACCAAAAGGGTAATGATTTCAGGATTACTGCCTGTGCCGTGTGACAGTGAGAGTAGGAATGAAATGAGGTGGAGGCTAAATGCGTGGCTGAGGGACTGGTGCAGTGGGCAGCGATTCAAGTTTCTTGATCACTGGGACCTCTTTTGGGGAAGGCATGATCTGTACGCAGAGGACGGGTTGCACTTGAACCCGAGGGGGACCAATATCCTGGCAGGGAGATTTGCAAAGGCTACTGGGGAGACTTTAAACTAGAAAGGCTGGCGGGAGGGACTCGGGTAGAGGGGGCTAGGGGACAGGGTGTGGGGCAAGAGGCAGAGAAGGGAAGCACTCGGACCCAAAATGTAGGCGAGAAAGATGAAAAAGATAATAGACAGAGAATAAAGGATGGTGGGTTTATAAAATGTGTATATTTTAATGCTAGGAGCATTGTAAGTAAGGTGGATGAACTTAGAGCCTGGATTGACACCTGGAAATATGATGTTGTGGCAATCAGTGAAACATGGTTGCAGGAGGGCTGTGATTGGAAACTAAATATTCCAGGATTTCGTTGCTTCCAGGGTGATAGAATTGGAGGGACCAGAGGTGGAGGTGTTGCATTGCTTGTCAGAGAGGATATTACAGCAGTGCTTTGGCAGGATAGATTAGAGGGTTCGTCTAGGGAGGCTATTTGGGTGGAACTGAGAAGTGGGAACGGTGTAGCAACACTTTTAGGGGTGTACTATAGACCGCCAAATGGGGAGCGAGAATTGGAAGAGCAAATATGTAAGGAGATAGCAGATATTAGTAGTAAGCACAAGGTAGTGATTGTGGGAGATTTCAATTTCCCAAAAATAGACTGGGAAACACATTCTGTAAATGGGCTGGATGGTTTGGAGTTTGTAAAATGTGTGCAGGATAGTTTTTTTGCAGCAGTACATAGAGGTACCGACCAGAGAAGGGGCAGTGCTGGACCTCCTGTTAGGAAATGAGGCAGGACAGGTGACGGAGGTATGCGTTGGTGAGCACTTCGGGACCAGTGATCACAATACCATTAGTTTCAATATAATTATGGAGCGAGTCAGAACAGGACCTAGAGTGGAGATTTTTGATTGGAGAAAGGCTAACTTCGAGGGAATGCGTGAGGATTTTAAAGGAGTGAATTGGGACACTTTGTTTCATGGGAAGGATGTAGAAGAGAAATGGAGGACATTTAAAGGGGAAATTGTAAGAGTACAGAATCTTTATGTCCCTGTTAGGTTGAAAGGAAATAGTAAAAATTGGAAAGAGCCATGGTTTTCAAGGGAAATTAGACACTTGTTTCGAAAAAAGAGAGATATCTACAATAATTATAGGAGGCATGGAGTAAATGAGATGCTAGAGGAGTATAAAGAATGTAAAAAGAATCACAAGAAAGAAATTAGGAAGGCTAAAAGAAGATATGAGGTTGCTTTGGCAAGAAAGGTGAAAGTAAATCCAAAGGGTTTCTAACAGCTATATTAATAGCAAAAGGATAACGAGGGATAAAATTGGACCATTAGAGAACCAGAATGGACAGCTATCTGCAGAGCCAAAAGAGATGGGGGAGATATTGAACAATTTCTTTTCTTCGGTATTCACCAAGGAGAAGGATATTGAACTCTGTGAGGTAAGGGAAAAAAGTAGAGTAGCTATGGAAACTATGAGATTCAAAGAGGAGGAAGTACTGACACTTTTGAAAAATATAAAGGTGGATAAGTCTCCAGGTCCTGACAGGATATTCCCTAGGACATTGAGGGAAGTTAGTGTAGAAATAGCAGGAGCTATGACAGAAATATTTCAAATGTCATTAGAAACGGGAATAGTGCCGGAGGATTGGCGTACTGCGCATGTTGTTCCATTGTTTAAAAAGGGTTCAAAGAATAAACCTAGCAATTATAGACCTATTAGTTTGACGTCAGTGGTGGGCAAATTAATGGAAAGGATACTTAGAGATAATATATATAAGCATCTGGATAAACAGGGTCTGATCAGAAACAGTCAACATGGATTTGTGCCTGGAAGGTCATGTTTGACAAACCTTCTTGAATTTTTTGAAGCGGTAACTAGGGAAATTGATGAGGGTAAAGCAGTGGATGTTGTCTATATGGATTTCAGTAAGGCCTTTGACAAGGTTCCCCATGGAAGGTTGGTTCAGAAGGTTCAATCTTTGGGTGTTAATGGCGGAGTAGCAAGATGGATTCAACAGTGGCTGAATGGGAGATGTCAGAGAGTAATGGTGGATGGCTGTTTGTCAGGTTGGAATCCGGTGACCAGTGGGGGTGCCTCAGGGATTCTGTGTTGGGTCCACTGTTGTTTGTCATGTACATCAATGATCTGGATGATGGGGTGGAAAATTGGATAAGTAAGTATGCAGATGATACTAAGATAGGTGGTATTGTGGATAATGAAGTAGATTCTCAAAGTCTACAGAGAGATTTGGGCCATTTGGAAAAGTGGGCTGAAAGATGGCAGATGGAGTTTAATGCTGATAAGTGTGAAGTGCTACATCTTGGCAGGACAAATCAAAATAGGACGTACATGGTAAATGGTAGGGAATTGAGGAATGCTGTGGAACAGAGGGATCTAGGAATAACTGTGCATAGTTCCCTGAAGGTGGAATCGCATGTAGATAGGGTGGTAAAGAAAGCCTTTGGTGTGCTGGCCTTTATAAATCAGAGCATTGAATATAGGAGTAGGGAAGTAATGTTAAAATTGTACAAGGCATTGGTAAGACCAATTCTGGAGTATGGTGTACAAATTTTGGTCGCCTAGTTATAGGAAGGATGTCAACAAAATAGAGAGAGTACAGAGGAGATTTACTAGAATGTTGCCAGGGTTCCAGCAACTATGTTACAGAGAAAGGTTGAACAAGTTAGGTCTTTATTCTTTGGAGCGCAGAAGGTTAAGGGAGGGACTTGATTGAGGTCTTTAAAATGATGAAAGGGATAGACAGAGTTGACGTGGATAAGCTTTTCCCATTGAGGGTAAGGAAGATTCAAACAAGAGGACATGACATGAGAATTAAGGGACAGAAGTTTAGGGGTAACGTGAGGGGGAACTTCTTTACTCAGAGGGTGGTGGCTGTGTGGAATGAGCTTCCAGCAGAGGTGGTGGAGGCAGGATCGATTTTAACATTTAAAAGTAAAGTGGATAGGTATATGGACGTGAAGGGAATGGAGGGGTATGGTCTGAGTGCAGGTAGATGGGACTAGGGGAAAACAAATGGTCGGCACGGACTGGAAGGGCCGAGAGGGCCTGTCTCCGTGCTGTAATTGTTATATAGCAGTATTTTTCCTGCCGACTTCACCGCAAACCGCAACGTTCTAATCCATCGCATTCCACTAAAACCCACTCGCAAGTTGATTTAAATGGCCATTCATTTACAGGAATTAAACACTAAATTCCTACCATTTGGCCTATAAATTCATGAAAATGAAATTTTAAAAATCATGTTATATTGTGAATTATTGTGTGAATGTTATTTGGACATTTAGGCAATTTAAAAAATGTTTCTCTTTTCTTAAGAAATGGATAGATATTTAGATGAAACTGATTGATCTAGTAATTGAATTTAGATGAAACTGATTGTTTTTGTTGAGTATTAGCATACTACTTGTTTTAGCATTTAACTTTATCATTTTTTGCTAAAACTGCAAATAATAACTTGAGGAAGGACATTCTTGCTACTGAGGGACTGCAGCATTATTGAAACATATAAGATTATTAAAGTTTGGACATGCTGGAGGCAGGAAAAATGTTCCCAATGTTGGGAGAGTCCAGAACATGGGACCCAACGGGTCCAACTTAGTCTAGTGTGTGTGTATATATATATATATATATACATATATCTATCCGTGTATGTATACATATATATATCTATCCATGTGTCAGTCTGATGAAGGTTCTTGACCCGAAACATCACCTATTCTTTTTTTCAGAGATGCTGCCTGACCTGCTGACTCTAGCATTTTGACACTCTAAATAATTTTAGCATGCATTATACTTTTAATGTGCCACTGCTGACAGCTGCATTCTACCACAACTATTTTATGATTGAATTTTCCTGCAGGCTCTCATCTATCCCATGTCACTTACTCTTCAGAAAGGGGTTCTACACGGAATGGAGTGAGCAGTGAAATGTAGGGAAGCACTCCTTCATACAGTTGAGCCCAGATTAAAAATCTACAATGTACCTAACTAACTGATTTTTTTTTTTTTAATTTGGTTCCCATAATGCTTCAACAACTCACGGAATAACATACCATCAATTTTCCTTTTTTTTATAAGATAAAGTCATTTCGTTCTAGGTAAATGGCAAACAGGTTAATATTCAGTTAATCGTCACCAGGAGCAAGGGATTTTTACTTGGGGTACCTGTACATTGTCCAGCTCCTTTTGAATCTGCTTGATTTTCCATTTGGACGAAGCTGCCATTGTCATGAACCTGGCCTCTGATTTTTCAGCCTCTTGTGTCATAAGCCTCACTTGTTCTTTAAGAAAGAGAAAGGTAAAAAAACACCCATAATTATCTGATATTTGTTGCAAAAAAAGCAACACCTCCACAATTTGCAATTTTTTCCACCATGGAAATGGCAATCAGTGAAAATCATATGTTCAAGAAGGAACTGCAGATGCTGGAAAATCGAAGGTAGACAAAAGTGCTGGAGAAACTCAGCGGGTGCGGCAGCGAAGGAAATAGGCAATGTTTCAGGCCAAAACGTTTGAAGAAGAGTTTTGGCCCGAAACGTTGCCTATTTCCTTCGCTCCATAGATGCTGCCGCACCCATTGAGTTTCCAGCACTTTTGTCAACCTAGTGAAACTCATATGCTCTCCTAATTACCAACATTTGAAATCATAAAATATCCTTGAAATGCTACAATTCACTAACCTTGAAGATTTGTAAGGCAAAATGGTAATTCCATTTACATATTTATCCAAATTTAACTATCACTAGTGAGAAAAGATTAGAAGCTTGAATAAACTCCACAGAAAATGTGTCTCCTCAACATTTTGGAAATTAAGGTATAAAGTTACTTAATCCCAAAACAAACAAAATGATCATTCTCGACTGGCTCCATTAAAACCCTGGGTAGACAAAAGTGCTGGAGAAACTCAGCGGGTGCAGCAGCATCTATGGAGCGAAGGAAATAGGCAACGTTTCTGGCTGAAACCCTTCTTCAGACTGATGCATTAAAACCCTTATATATTTTTAATTACTGTAATTAAATATCCTCTTCTGCTGCTGAATATAGTCTCTCTACACCATCATTGTATCTTCTCCCTGGTTTCACCCTCTCTTCCGTAAACTGTCATGCAAACACGGCTCAAGTCTCGCAGAGAGAAGACATTCATGGAGTTAATGAAGTGTCCTGATTGCTCTGTGGTCTTCTCATTAAAAGCTATTTGAAATGAAAATACTTTGATGTACTATTTCCGGCAAGGGCATTGTGAATGGTAAAATGTCTTCAAATTATTTTATTTAGAGATGCAGCTTGGAAACAGGCCCTTCGACCCACGTGTCGGTGCCGACCAATGATCCTCGCACACTAACACTATCCTACACACACTAGGGATCATTTACCACTAACACGTCAATTAACCTACAAACCTGTACATCTTTGGAGTATGTGAGGAAACCGGAGCACCTGGACGACAATCCACTGGGAGAACATACAAGCTCCGTACAGACAAGCACCACAGTCAGGATCAAAGCCAGGACTCTGGCGCTGAAAGGCAGCAACTCCACCGCTGCACCACCAGGCTGCCCTTCACGATGTCAATGTTTTAACTGTCAGCATCCTAGAAAACTAACATTCAGTGATAGGCGATGTTTAAAGGATTCAAGAAGAGAATGTTTTGAAAAGCATCTGTACAAATCTGTCCAAATGACTACCGTGTGTTCCTGTCAGCCATTTGACAGACTCTCGCAAATGCTTCTCAAAGAAATATTTTCTTGAATCCTTTAAACATCACTATCTTCTGATCAAGGAATCTGACCAGAATACCCGAGTAAAAAAAAACTTATATTACACGTTACTTTTCCTGATCACTGAATGTACAAACCCGTTTACCAACCAATGAAGTATATTTTTAAGTGTGATCAGTGATAAAATATGAGAATTACAGCAACCAATTTGCATACACAAAATCTCATGAGGTTACAGGGACGAGATAATAACACGGCAAAACAAAAATTAAGTGATGTTTTGTCATAAAATCCACTCCATTCCTCTAAATGCTAGAATATTTTAAGGTAAACCTACTCCCTACCACGAGACGACAGATGTACAAATCTGTGGTAGGAACATTTATGGCCAAAAATATTAACAGGTCAACTTTGAGTAATTACCTTCCAGTTCTTTAACCTTCACTTCGGTGAAATAATTGAAAGAACTAGTTGCCTTTTCAGCATTTTGGATTGAGATTTACATTTTCGATCTCAACCTCCCTCAAATCTTCAACCAACACCTCAAAAATTAAAAATAACCAAATTAAACTAAACAGACTTTCGTGAGCCTAATGGGCCTGTTCCACTTAGGCGATTTGTCAGGCGACTGTCAAGTTGCCGGCAGTCGCCTGAAAAACCGACAACTGGAACGGTGACTGTCAGAGTGGAACACACACACACACATCGCTTCCTTCACCAGCCCATAATGCAGGTGGGAGACAGGGCAAGCGGGGGAGGCGCTGTCTGAGTGAAATTCACATGATGCAAAGCCAAGGTGATAGACGCACAGCGCGATGAACAGGAAGGTTGGCGCTGTAATTAAGACGGCAAAAGCACAGTGTACGGTAAGTCCTTTAAAAGCGGGGGGGAGAAGGGGGAAAAGGGGGGAAAAGGAGTGGAGACAACTTTTAAGAAGCCAGGGATCCACAGCTATGAAGCTCGGCGGACATTAACATTACCGGACGGTTATCCTTGGTTCTGAAAACTACTGTTTACGGTTTTTTTTCCCAATGAGCCAATGAAATTTACCGGTCAGCACCGGCTATAACCTACGTGAACCTTTGACCCCCTGGCAACCCATTAGGACATCCTGGCGACCCACCTATGGCACGAGAATTCTCGCTACTCTCCATGGCAGCTTCATTCTAGTCGCCGCTAATTTTTCAACATGTTGAAAATTTGCGGCAACCATAATGAGGCCGCATCTTGTTCCCAGAATGTGGGAACTCCTCACGACCATGAAGGCGACTCCCCAGCAACCACCCGCGAACATGTGGCAGCCATGTGACGACTGAATAGTTTCCTGCAGTCGCCTAAATAGTGGGACAGGGCCATTAAGCTTAAAATAATGCAGCTTTCCAAAGTAACATTAAATGAATGAAATGAATAAGCCAAGAAGATAAGCAAGAAAAGTTGAAACTGCCAAAATGGAATTGTCAAGTAGTCATCAAAATTAAAGCAGTTATCATGAGGTCATGTGATAGAAGCAGAATTAGGCCATTTGGCCCATCAAGTCTCCTGCACCATCCAATCATCTATCTCTCCCTCCTGTTCTCCTCCCATCATCTCTGACACCGTACTAATCATGAATCTATCTATCTCTGCCTTAAGAAATATCCACTGACATCCTACACAGCCTTCTGTGGCAATGAATTCCACGGTTTCACCATCCTCCTACTAAAGAAATTCCTCCTCATCTCCTTCCCAAAGGAACATCCTTTAATTCTGAGGCAATGACCTCTAGTCCTAGACTCTCCCACTAGTGGATGGGATAATGAAGAACAATATAATCAATAGTGACACTGTTGCATTATAATCAAGAGTTCATGTGTTATTGGCATCTTAAATAGCAGATCTCTCCTGATCTTGGTCATGGTTGAAAATAAATAGGTGGCACAGATCGGCAATTCCAACAACCTGTCATGACCAGAATGACAATGCTGCAAGGCTCCACATAAACTGTGATTCTGCACTATAACATCATAAAAGGGTTGAAGGGCTAATTTAGAAAAAAAGAATGGGAAGATTTAACTATATAACCATATAACCATATAACAATTACAGCACGGAAACAGGCCCTCTCGGCCCTTCCAGTCCGTGCCGACCATTTGTTTTCCCCTAGTCCCACCTACCTGCACTCAGACCATTCCCTTCACGTCCATATACCTATCCACTTTTCTTTTAAATGTTAAAATCGATCCTGCCTCCACCACTTCTGCTGGAAGCTCATTCCACACAGCCACCACCCTCTGAGTATTCCACGTCAACTCTGTCTATCCCTTTCATCATTTTAAAGACCTCAATCTAGTCCCCCCTTAACCTTCTGCGCTCAAAAGAATAAAGACCTAACTTGTTCAACCTTTCTCTGTAACAGAGTTGCTGGAACCCTGGCAACATTCTAGTAAATCTCCTCTGTACTCTCTCTATTTTGTTTGACATCCTTCCTATAACTAGTTGCGACCAAAATTGTACACCATACTCCAGAATTGGTCTTACCAATGCCTTGTACAATTTTAACATTACTTCCCTACTCCTATATTCAATGCTCTGATTTATAAAGGCCAGCACACCAAAGGCTTTCTTTACCACCCTATCTACATGCGATTCCACCTTCAGGGAACTATGCACAGTTTATTCCTAGATCCCTCTGTTCCACAGCAGTCCTCAATTCCCTACCATTTACCATGTACTTCCTATTTTGATTTGTCCTGCCAAGATGTAGCACTTCACACTTAACAGCATTAAACTCCATCTGCCATCTTTCATCCCACTTTTCCAAATGGCCCAAATCTCTCTGTAGACTTTGAAAATCTACTTCATTATCCACAACACCACCTATCTTAGTATCATCTGCATACTTACTTATCCAATTTTCCACCCCATCATCCAGATCATTGATGTACATGACACACAACAGTGGACCCAACACAGATCCCTGAGGCACCCCACTGGTCACCGGCTTCCAACCTGACAAACAGCCATCCACCATTACTCTCTGACATCTCCCATTCAGCCACTGTTGAATCCATCTTGCTACTCCGCCATTAACTCCCAAAGATTGAACCTTCTTAACCAACCTTCCATGGGGAACCTTGTCAAAGGCCTTACTGAAATCCATATAGACAACATCCACTGCTTTACCCTCATCAATTTCCCTAGTTACCGCTTCAAAAAATTCAAGAAGGTTTGTCACACACGACCTTCCAGGCACAAATCCATGTTGACTGTTCCTGATCAGACCCTGTTTATCCAGATTCTTATATATATTATCTCTAAGTATCCTTTCCATTAATTTGCCCACCACTGACGTCAAACTAATAGGTCTATAATTGCTAGGTTTATTCTTTGAACCCTTTTTAAACAATGGAACAACATGCGAAGTACGCCAATCCTCCGGCACTATTCCCGTTTCTAATGACATTTGAAATATTTCTGTCATAGCTCCTGCTATTTCTACACTAACTTCCCTCAATGTCCTAGGGAATAACCTGTCAGGACCTGGAGACGTATCCACTTTTATATTTTTCAAAAGTGTCAGTACTTCCTCCTCTTTGAATCTCATAGTTTCCATAGCTACTCTACTTTTTCCCATATAACCATATAACCATATAACAATTACAGCACGGAAACAGGCCCTCTCGGCCCTTCCAGTCCGTGCCGACCATTTGTTTTCCCCTAGTCCCACCTACCTGCACTCAGACCATTCCCTTCACGTCCATATACCTATCCACTTTTCTTTTAAATGTTAAAATCGATCCTGCCTCCACCACTTCTGCTGGAAGCTCATTCCACACAGCCACCATCTGAGTAAAGAAGTTCCCCCTCACGTTACCCCTAAACTTCTGTCCCTTAATTCTCATGTCATGCCTTCTTGTTTGAATCTTCCCTACCCTCATTGGGAAAAACGTATCCACGTCAACTCTGTCTATCCCTTTCATCATTTTAAAGACCTCAATCAAGTCCCCCCTTAACCTTCTGCGCTCCAAAGAATAAAGACGTAACTTGTTCAACCTTTCTCTGTAACATAGTTGCTGGAACCCTGGCAACATTCTAGTAAATCTCCTCTGTACTCTCTCTATTTTGTTGACATCCTTCCTATAACTAGGCGACCAAAATTGTACACCATACTCCAGAATTGGTCTTACCAATCACTTGTACAATTTTAACATTACTTCCCTACTCCTATATTCAATGCTCTGATTTATAAAGGCCAGCACACCAAAGCTTTCTTTACCACCCTATCTACATGTGATTCCACCTTCAGGGAACTATGCACAGTTATTCCTAGATCCCTCTGTTCCACAGCATTCCTCAATTCCCTACCATTTACCATGTACGTCCTATTTTGATTTGTCCTGACAAGATGTAGCACTTCACACTTAACAGCATTAAACTCCATCTGCCATCTTTCAGCCCACTTTTCCAAATGGCCCAAATCTCTCTGTAGACTTTGAAAATCTACTTCATTATCCACAACACCACCTATCTTAGTATCATCTGCATACTTACTTATCCAATTTTCCACCCCATCATCCAGATCATTGATGTACATGACACACAACAGTGGACCCAACACAGATCCCTGAGGCACCCCACTGGTCACCGGCTTCCAACCTGACAAACAGCCATCCACCATTACTCTCTGACATCTCCCATTCAGCCACTGTTGAATCCATCTTGCTACTCCGCCATTAACTCCCAAAGATTGAACCTTCTTAACCAACCAACCTTCCATGGGGAACCTTGTCAAAGGCCTTACTGAAATCCATATAGACAACATCCACTGCTTTACCCTCATCAATTTCCCTAGTTAACCGCTTCAAAAAATTCAAGAAGGTTTGTCACACACGACCTTTCCAGGCACAAATCCATGTTGACTGTTCCTGATCAGACCCTGTTTATCCAGATTCTTATATATATTATCTCTAAGTATCCTTTCCATTAATTTGCCCACCACTGACGTCAAACTAATAGGTCTATAATTGCTAGGTTTATTCTTTGAACCCTTTTTAAACAATGGAACAACATGCGCAGTACGCCAATCCTCCGGCACTATTCCCGTTTCTAATGACATTTGAAATATTTCTGTCATAGCTCCTGCTATTTCTACACTAACTTCCCTCAATGTCCTAGGGAATAACCTGTCAGGACCTGGAGACGTATCCACTTTTATATTTTTCAAAAGTGTCAGTACTTCCTCCTCTTTGAATCTCATAGTTTCCATAGCTACTCTACTTTTTCCCATATAACCATATAACCATATAACAATTACAGCACGGAGACAGGCCCTCTCGGCCCTTCCAGTCCGTGCCGACCATTTGTTTTCCCCTAGTCCCATCTACCTGCACTCAGACCATACCCCTCCATTCCCTTCACGTCCATATACCTATCCACTTTACTTTTAAATGTTAAAATCGATCCTGCCTCCACCACCTCTGCTGGAAGCTCATTCCACACAGCCACCACCCTCTGAGTAAAGAAGTTCCCCCTCACGTTACCCCTAAACTTCTGTCCCTTAATTCTCATGTCATGCCCTCTTGTTTGAATCTTCCCTACCCTCAATGGGAAAAGCTTATCCACGTCAACTCTCTCTATCCCTTTCATCATTTTAAAGACCTCAATCAAGTCCCCTCTTAACCTTCTGCGCTCCAAAGAATAAAGACCTAACTTGTTCAACCTTTCTCTGTAACATAGTTGCTGGAACCCTGGCAACATTCTAGTAAATCTCCTCTGTACTCTCTCTATTCCCCTTAACTCACAGAGTTCAATATCCTTCCATTGGTCCTTACCCTCAATAACTTCTCTTTTGACTCCTCCCATTTCCTCCAAACACAAGGCGTAGCTATGGGCACACGCATGGGCCCCAGCTACGCTTGCCTCTTTGTTGGGTACGTCAAACAATCCTTGTTCTCGGCGTACCAGGGCCCCATCCCCGACCTCTACCTCCGTTACATCGATGACTGCTTTGGTGTCACCTCCTGCACCCACACACAACTGACTGACTTCATTCATTTCACCACCAACTTCCATCCGGCACTCAAATACACTTGGACCATTTCCGACATTTCCCTACCATTCCTTGACCTCACAATCTCTATTGCAGGTGATACACTCCTGACCGACATCCACTACAAACCCACTGACTCCCACAGCTACCTGGACTACTACTCTTCCTCCCACCCTGCTTCCTGTAAGGACTCCATCCCCTATTCCCAATTCCTTCGTCTACGCCGCATCTGCTCCCAGGATGAGGCATTTCACACCAGGTCATCACAAATGGCCTCATTCTTCAGAGAACGGGGATTCCCCTCCCCCACTATTGATGAGGCTCGCACCAGGGTCTCCTCCATAACCCGCAACACTGCCCTCTCTCCCCCATTCCCCCACTCGCAAACAGGGCAGAGTCCCCCTGGTCCTCACCTTTCACCCCACCAGCCGGCAAATACAACAGATAGTCCTCCGCCAGTTTCGCCACTTCCAACGTGACCCGTCCACCCGCCACATCTTCCCATCTCCTCCCCCCCTGTCTGCCTTCCGCAAAGACCGCTCCCTCCGCGACTCCCTTGTCAATTCTTCCCTCCCCTCCCGCTCTACTCCTTCCCCGGGCACTTTCCCTTGCAACCGCAAGAAACGCAACACTTGTCCCTTCACCCTCCCCCCTCCACTCCTTTCAGGGGCCCAAGCAGTCCTTCCAGGTCCGACAGAGGTTCACCTGCACCTCCTCCAACCTCATCTACTGCATCCGCTGCTCCAGATGCCAGATGATCTATATCGGTGAGACCAAGCGGAGGCTTGGCGATCGTTTCGCCGAACACCTCCGCTCGGTCCGCAAAAACCAACCCGACCTCCCGGTCGCTCAGCACTTCAACTCCCCCTCCCATTCCGTATCCGACCTCTCGGTCCTGGGCCTCCTCCATGGCCAGAGTGAGCAACACCGCAAGTTGGAGGAACAGCACCTCATATTCCGCTTGGGGAGTTTGCATTCTTTGGGCTTGAACATTGAATTTTCCCAATTCTGTTAACCCCTGCTGTCTCCTCCCCCTCCCACCTCTCCCTCAGCCCTCGGGCCCTGGCATTCCCTCTATCTCTATCTCCCTCCCCCACCCTAGTCGCACTAGCTTCTCATTTTCACACCACAAACAGCTTACAATGGCTCGTTCCCTTTATCATCGATACTTTTTTGCATATCTTTCATTCATTGTTCTTTATCTCTCACATCACCGTCTATATATCTCGTTTCCCTGATCCCTGACCAGTCTGAAGAAGGGTCTCGACCTGAAACGTCGCCTATCTCCTTCGCTCCTTAGATGCTGCTGCACCCGCTGAGTTTCTCCAGCATTTTGTGTAACCCTCAATATCCTTCTCCTTGGTGAAGAAAAGAAATTGTTCAATATCTCCCCCATCTCTTTTGGCTCTGCAGATAGCTGTCCATTCTGGTTCTCTAATGGTCCAATTTTATCCCTCATTATCCTTTTGCTATTAATATAGCTGTAGAAACCCTTTGGGTTTACTTTCACCTTTCTTGCCAAAGCAACCTCATATCTTCTTTTAGCCTTCCTAATTTCTTTCTTAAGATTGTTTTTACATTCTTTATACTCCTCTAGCACCTTATTTACTCCATGCCTCCTATAATTATTGTAGATACCTCTCTTTTTTCGAAACAAGTGTCTAATTTCCCTTGAAAACCATGGCTCTTTCCAATTTTTACCATTTCCTTTCAACCTAACCGGGACATAAAGATTCTGTACTCTTACAATTTCCCCTTTAAATGTCCTCCATTTCTCTTCTACATCCTTCCCATGAAACAAAGTGACCCAATTCACTCCTTTAAAATCCTTACGCATTCCCTCAAAGTTAGCCTTTCTCCAATCAAAAATCTCCACCCTAGGTCCAGTTCTGACTCTCTCCATAATTATATTGAAACTAATGGTATTGTGATCACTGGTCCCGAAGTGCTCACCAACGCATACCTCCGTCACCTGTCCTGCCTTGTGCTTACTACTAATATCTGCTATCTCCTTACATATTTGCTCTTCCAATTCTCGCTCCCCATTTGGCGGTCTATAATATACCCCTAAAGGTGTTGCTACACCGTTCCCACTTCTCAGTTCCACCCAAATAGCCTCCCTAGACGAGCCCTCTAATCTATCCTGCCAAAGCACTGCTGTAATATCTTCTCTGACAAGCAATGCAACACCTCCCCCTCTGGTCCCTCCAATTCTATCACACCTGAAGCAACGAAATCCTGGAATATTTAACAAAAGAAAATCTTCAATTTTTGTCATATTTACAGATTTATTCCAAGAGGCTCCCTGCTATTTTTATTTCACTGCCAGTAACAACAGAATCTCTTAGCTGGTTGCAGAGATCTTTCCCTGTAATGGAGATTCACACAGCAGCAAACAATCATTTCCTTACCGCTAGCTCCTGATTCTTCCAATCAAGCTTTTCCTGCAGCATTTCCACAAGTTGTGTCTTTTCCAATAGTGCCTCTTCCTTTTCACGGAGATCTTCCTTGAAGTCTTCCAGCAACTGAAGAAGTTAACAGGCTCCTCCTAACAGTGATAAAAACTGGGTAACATAGAATGGAAATCACACACACGCAACATTTGTAATTCAAGTGCACCAATTCTTCAATTCTACCTTGGTATTAAGATATTTCATCACGGGAAGAAATCATTAATTTGCATTCAATGGTTTAATGGTTCATATTGTCAGGTGTACCGAGGTACAGTGAAAATTGATTTACCACACAGTCATATCAAAAAACCTATAAGACACAAAACGACATAAAGATTAAACATAAACAGCCACCAAAGCGGGATTGGGATCGAACCCGGGTGTATGGCGCGGCAAGTGCAAGGCAGCAACTCTACCGCTGTGCCAGCGTGCCACCCAACACAGTGCCACCTCACCCAACCTCTCAAAATCTGTCAGAAACTTGTATTCTTTAATAGTTTACTCGATACATGGGACAATTAACTAAACTAAAATCCCATCTACATCTTCTCCTGCACAATTTCAACTTTGCTATTATATAATAACAGGAACCACTCCTCGACAATTTGAACAATTTTCTGGCACCATTCCTTTAGCAAGGGAAGACTGAAAACATTTAATCCGAACCTCAGCTGTTCCCACCCTTGCTTCTTTTAACTGGCTGGGAAACATTTCTGATGGACCTGATGATCTGTCCACCTTCAGAGATGCCAACCTCACTAAATTAATGCAGTAATCCAGACATGGCGGCAATTGCACTGCAAATTTAGCAAACCTCACAGCCTGTATTTGGAATCTAGCCCCAAAATGATTCAGTGGCAACACAAACTCTCTCATGGTCAAGGGCCGAGGAATCATTACTGGATTTAAACCTTTTCTGGCTTAAGTCCTCCCTCCACCACCTCCAGTTTAAATTCCATTTGGAATATTTTGGAGGTCCAAGAAACCAAGAACCAAGAAAACAATGACTTCCTCAGAGTGTCTAACATTTGTTTGCAGCCAACGTTGCTTATAAGGTACCTTTGTTGTTCAATTAACATTGGAATGTCGTAAACCATGTAATATTTCAATTGAAAGTTGGCACTTCCGGTGCAGCACTCTCAGTATTGTACGGGAAGCATCAGGCGTGACTTTATGCTTAAATCATTTGAGTAGGACTTTTAAATAACATTTTGTAGTCTATTTTGAAGTACAATATTCAACTGGAATTGATGTTACCTTAAGCTGTTGATCTCTCATGAGAAGCTGGTTCTCTTTGTCTTGAATTTTGTCTTTGAGCTGCACTACTAACTGTTCACTGAGCCAGCTGCTCAGTTAAATCAGTCACTGTATATTACCTGCAGACTTCTGGCAGCTCAGAGCCTGCAGAATAATTGGTCACCATTAATAACTGCATCACAGTGAATCGGACTTCAGAGAAAACAGTATTGAAATATTCTGTGACTAGAGAAGTGCGTTAATGTGGAATGCATGGAAGCCAATTTTTTTTTTTATTGCAAGGCCACCACTGCAAAATCCAGTCACTCTGGGGACCCAACGTAATTGGCCTTGTGTATTTTAACATGCTTAAAGGCTTTCCCACAATGAATTATATTGAGGGGTAAAAAATAGGATAGACAGACACAATGTGCTGGATTAACTCAGCAGGTCAGGTGGTATCTCTGGAACGAAAGGATAGAAACATAGAAACATAGAAATTAGGTGCAGGAGTAGGCCATTCAGCCCTTCGAGCCTGCACCGCCATTCAATATGATCATGGCTGATCATCCAACTCAGTATCCCGTACCTGCCTTCTCTCCATACCCTCTGATCCCCTTAGCCACAAGGGCCACATCCAACTCACTCTTAAATATAGCCAATGAACTGGCCTCAACTACCCTCTGTGGCAGAGAGTTCCAGAGACTCACCACTCTCTGTGTGAAAAAAGTCTTTCTCATCTCGGTCTTAAAGGATTTCCCCCTTATCCTTAAGCTGTGACCCCTTGTCCTGGACTTCCCCAACATCGGGAACAATCTTCCTGCATCTAGCCTGTCCAACCCCTTAAGAATTTTGTAAGTTTCTATAAGATCCCCTCTTAATCTCCTAAATTCCAGAGAGTATAAACCGAGGATGGTTGATGATTCGGGTCAGGACCCTTTTCCAAATTTGTCGTGGTCTTTTCTTGCTTCCAGATCCACCCCCTGCAATCAGTCTAAAGAAGGGTCCCAACCTGAAACGTCACCCATCCGTTTTCACCCAAGCCACTGAGTTAGTTTAGTTTAGTTCAGTTTAGTTTAGAGATACACCGCTTTGGCCCACCGAGTCTGCGCCAACCAGCAATCCCTGCACATTAACACTATCCTACACACTAGGGACAATTTACAATTATACCTAGCTAATTAACCTACAAACCAGTGCGTATTTGGAGTGTGGGAGGACACCCGAGATCCCGGAGAAAATCTACGCAGGTCATGGGGAGAACGTACAAACACTGTACAGACAAGTACCTGGAGTCAGGATCGAACCCGGTTCCCTGGCACTGTAAGGCAGCAACTCTACCGCTGCACCACCATTACTCCAGCAGCGTGTCCATTTTTGATATAAACCAGCATCTGCATTTCTTTGTATCTAGGATACGTCTGATTTGCTAGTAATACTGGGAAAAGGGGAAGTGTCCTGGGAGGTGGGAGTGAACCGAGGAGCCGCACGGGCCTAATCCATCCACCGAACAACTGCTCTGCTGACCGGAACATGCACTGGTAGGCTAGACTCACCCCACAGGCTTCCCATGGGGTTCGAGCGGAAGCCGGATGGCGAGGTCTGCCTGGGCTGTGGGAGCCTCAGCAGCGGTGGTGATGGAAAGCCTCAGCAACAACGGGAGATTCCGCGGTGGCGGGAACATCAGCAGCAACGGGAGCCTCAGCAGCAGCGTGATCCTCGGCGGCAGCGGGCTCCTCGGCGTCAGTGGGGCCTCACGATCGACCCGCAATCAACGTTCAATTAGCGTGGGCAGGGAAAGACAATGGGGACAGGCCGTGGGGGACAGCCTTGAAGAACAATGGGGGCACAGCATGGGGGACTGCCGTGAAGAACAATGGGGATCCAGCGTTGGGAGACTGCCTTGTGGGACGATGGTAGAACATTGTGGGTCCCGGTGTGGGGGAGTACTCTACTTTTATAATTCTCTACCCAGGGGATAAACCTGCGTTTGTTTGTTTGTTCGCTCGGTTTAAGGCGTTGTGCACACGGCAGCCAGCCAACAGTCGCATATCTTTTTCTTTTTATTTGCACTTTTAATTTCAAGTTGTCGTTCACCATGTGTGTTGTGACTGTTGGCAGACCAATTTCCCTCCGGGGATGAATAAAGTTTTATTGCATCCTATCGTAAGTGAAAACCAAAGGTCAATTCAGGCTTCAGTGAGGGCCAATAGCTCTCTGATGACTGTGGGTGATCAGTGATACGTAGGAGCGGAGGAGTTTAGAGTTGGTGGTCAATGCTGCCCACAAGGTAAGATGTTATGATGAGCAGCTGACTCCTAGTACCAAGAGCTTGGGTCCTGCTCAAACCAATCCCCTTTATCTTGGAACAAACAGAATGCCCATCTTTTCCAGAGGCAAAATCTCCCATTTGGAGAAGTGGGGTTTTTTTTGAGGAAGCCGCTGATTGGTGGGAAGTGGACCAGGGTAAGCAGCTGATTGGCAGTCAGATCCCAGCAGTTTGTTGTGTACTTTGTATTGTGTTGCTGTTGTATCCTGTGTAGGGGGGGCAGTATGAAGTCCAGGGCAGTGTACTGTTCTGGATGTCAGATGTGGGAGGTCAGGGAATCTGATAGCCCTCCAGATGTCCACATCTGCGCCAGGTGTGTTGAGATGGGGCTCCTAAAGGACTGTGTTAGGAACCTGGAGCAGCAGCTCAATGACCTCCGTCTACTCAGGGAGAGTGAGGAGGTAATAGAGAGGAGCTACAGGGAGGTAGTCACTCCCAGACCACAGGAGGCAGACAAGTGGGTCACGGTTAGGAAGGGCAAGGGTCAGAGGCAGGGGCTAGAGAGTACCCCTGTGACCATACACCTGGAAAATAGGTACTCGGGTTTGAGTACGATTGGAGGGGACAGCCTAGCTGGGGGCACCAACAGCGGCCGGGCCTCCGGCACAGAGACCGGCCCTGATGCTCAGAAGGGTAGCAAAAAGAGGAGGGCAATTGTAATAGGGGACTCTATAGTTAGATTCAGATTCAGATTCAGATTCCTTTATTGTCATTCAGACCTTTCGGTCTGAACGAAATTTGTTACCTTGCAGTCATAACATGTAATAAATTAAAACAAAACACACAATAAACACATAATTTAACATCCACCACAGTGAGTTCACCAAGCACCTCCTCACTGTGGTGGAAGGCAAAAGTCTTAAGGTCTTTGTCATTTTCCCCTACTTGCTCCCCCTCTGTACTGAGGCAATCCAGGCCTTCGATGTCATCATCCACCAGGCCCCGCGGCCGAGCCCTCCGAAGCCAGGCCGCCACCGCCGCCGCCGCCGGAACGTCGGAACACACCACCACAGCCCCCAGCCAGGATCGACCACGGGAACGCTGGAGCCGCCGGAGCTCTGAAGCCGGGCCGCCGCTGGAGCACCTGCTGGAGAGCCGCTGGAGAGCCGCCGCCGCCGCTGGCCGCCGAGAGCCGCTGGAGAGCCGCCGGAGCGCCGAAGCCGGGCCGCCGCTGGAGCACCCGCTGGAGAGCCGCCGGAGCCGCCGGAGCGCCGAAGCCGGGCCGCCGCTGGAACACCCGCTGGAGAGCCGCCGGAGCGCCGAAGCCGGGCCGCCGCCGGAACACCCGCTGGAGAGCCGCCGGAGCCGCCGGAGCGCCGAAGCCGGGCCGCTGCCGGAGCACCCGCTGGAGAGCCGCCGGAGCGCCAATGCCGGGCCGCTGCTGGAGCACCGCTGGAGCAACGCTGGAGCGCCGAAGGCCCCGAAGCCGGGGCCGCCGCCGCTGGAACACCGGAGCTCTGAACGCTCGCCACAGCTCCGAGGCCACCACTCCGCCATTAGGCCTCAGCACAGACGGAGACGGTGACGGGGGACAACGACAAAGAAAAGGTCGCATCCCCCCGAAGGGAGAGACTAAAACCTTGTTTCTTTCTCCCACCCTCCCCCCCCCCCCCCCCCCCCCCCCCCCCCCCCCCCCACACAAACACAGCCTAATAAACCAAAATTCTAACTAAAAACAGACACAAAAGGACGAAAAAATAGAAAAAAACAGACGGACTGCAGGTGAGCCGCAGCTGCCACGCAGCGCCGCCACTTCCGGAACGTTAGGGGGTCGGACAGGCGATTCTGTAGACGCAGTCGGGAGACCCGGATGGTAGTTTGCCTCCCTGGTGCCAGGGTCTCGCATGTGTCAGAACGTGTACAAAAGATTCTGATAAGGGTGGGAGAGGAGCCTGATGTTGTGGTACACATTGGTACCAATGACATAGGCAGAAAAAGTGATGAGGTCCTGAAGGGAGAATTTAGGGAGTTGGGGGGAAAGTTAAGAAGAAGGACCAAAAGGGTAACGATTTCAGAATTACTGCCTGTGCCGCGTGACAGTGGGAGTAGGAATGAAATGAGGTGGAGGATAAATGCGTGGCTGAGGGACTGGTGCAGTGGGCAGGGATTCAAGTTTCTTGATCACTGGGACCTCTTTTGGGGAAGGCATGATCTGTACACAAAGGACGGGTTGCACTTGAGCCCGAGGGGGACCAATATCCTGGCAGGGAGATTTGCAAAGGCTACTGGGGGCGACTTTAAACTAGAAAGGCTGGGGGGAGGGACTCGGGTAGAGGGGGCTAGGGGTCAGGGTGTGGGGCAAGAGGCAGAGAAGGGAAGCACTCGGATCCAAATTGTAGGCGAGAAAGATGAAAAAGATAATAGACCGAGAATAAGGGATGGTGGGTTTCTAAAATGTGTATATTTTAATGCTAGGAGCATTGTAAGATAAGGTGGACGAACTTAGAGCCTGGATTGACACCTGGAAATATGATGTTGTGCAATCAGTGAAACATGGTTGCAGGAGGGCTGTGATTGGAAACTAAATATTCCAGGATTTCGTGCTTCAGGTGTGATAGAATTGGAGGGACCAGAGGGGGAGGTGTTGCATTGCTTGTCAGAGAAGATATTACAGCAGTGCTTTGGCAGGATAGATTAGAGGGCTCGTCTAGGGAGGCTATTTGGGTGGAACTGAGAATGGGGAAACGGTGTAGCAACACATTTAGGGGTGTATTATAGACCGCCAAATGGGGAGCGTGAATTGGAAGAGCAAATATGTAAGGAGATAGCAGATATTAGTAGTAAGCACAAGGTAGTGATTGTGGGAGATTTCAATTTTCCAAAAATAGACTGGGAAACACATTCTGTAAATGGGGCTGGATGGTTTGGAGTTTGTAAAATGTGTGCAGGATAGTTTTTTGCAGCAGTACATAGAGGTATCGACCAGAGAAGGGGCAGTGCTGGACCTCCTGTTAGGAAATGAGGCAGGTCAGGTGACGGAGGTATGCGTTGGTGAGCACTTCGGGACCAGTGATCACAATACCATTAGTTTCAATATAATTATGGAGAGAGTCAGAACTGGACCTAGGGTAGAGATTTTTTGATTGGAGAAAGGCTAACTTTGAGGGAATGCGTAAGGATTTTAAAGGAGTGAATTGGGACACTTTGTTTCATGGGAAGGATGTAGAAGAGAAATGGAGGACATTTAAAGGGGAAATTGTAAGAGTACAGAATCTTTATGTCCCTGTTAGGTTGAAAGGAAATAGTAAAAATTGGAAAGAGCCATGGTTTTCAAGGGAAATTGGACACTTGTTTCGAAAAAAGAGAGGTATCTACAATAATTATAGGAGGCATAGAGTAAATGAGGTGCTAGAGGAGTATAAAGAATGTAAAAAGAATCTTAAGAAAGAAATTAGGAAGGCTAAAAGAAGATATGAGGTTGCTTTGGCAAGAAAGGTTAAAGTAAACCCAAAGGGTTTCTACAGCTATATTAATAGCAAAAGGATAACGAGGGATAAAATTGGACCATTAGAGAACCAGAATGGACAGCTATCTGCAGAGCCAAAAGAGATGGGGGGAGATATTGAACAATTTATTTTCTTCGGTATTCACCAAGGAGAAGGATATTGAACTCGGTGAGTTAAGGGGAAAGAGTAGAGTAGCTATGGAAACTATGAGATTCAAAGAGGAGGAAGTACTGACACTTTTGAAAAATATAAAAGTGGATAACTCTCCAGGTCCTGACAGGATATTCCCTAGGACATTGAGGGAAGTTAGTGTAGAAATAGCAGAAGCTATGACAGAAATAATTTCAAATGTCATTAGAAACGGGAATAGTGCCGGAGGATTGGCGTACTGCACATGTTGTTCCATTGTTTAAAAAGGGTTCAAAGAATAAACCTAGCAATTATAGACCTATTAGTTTGACGTCAGTGGTGGGCAAATTAATGGAAAGGATACTTAGAGATAATATATATAAGCATCTGGATAAACAGGTCTGATCAGGAACAGTCAACATGGATTTGTGCCTGGAAGGTCATGTTTGACAAACCTTCTTGAATTTTTTGAAGCGGTAACTAGGGAAATTGATGAGGGTAAAGCAGTGGATGTTGTCTATATGGATTTCAGTAAGGCCTTTGACAAGGTTCCCCATGGAAGGTTGGTTAAGAAGGTTCAATCTTTGGGTGTTAATGGCGAAGTAGCAAGATGGATTCAACAGTGGCTGAATGGGAGATGTCAGAGAGTAATGGTGGATGGCTGTTTTGTCAGGTTGGAAGCCGGTGACCAGTGGGGTGCCTCAGGGATCTGTGTTGGGTCCACTGTTGTTTGTCATCCACATCAATGATCTGGATGATGGGGTGGAAAATTGGATAAGTAAGTATGCAGATGATACTAAGATAGGTGGTGTTGTGGATAATGAAGTAGATTTTCAAAGTCTACAGAGAGATTTGGGCCATTTGGAAAAGTGGGCTGAAAGATGGCAGATGGAGTTTAATGCTGATAAGTGTGAAGTGCTACATCTTGGCAGGACAAATCAAAATAGGACGTACATGGTAAATGGTAGGGAATTGAGGAATGCTGTGGAACAGAGGGATCTAGGAATAACTGTGCATAGTTCCCTGAAGGTGGAATCGCATGTAGAAAGGGTGGTAAAGAAAGCCTTTGGTGTACTGGCCTTTATAAATCAGAGCATTGAATATAGGAGTAGGGAAGTAATGTTAAAATTGTACAAGGCATTGGTAAGACCAATTCTGGAGTATGGTGTACAATTTTGGTCGCCTAGTTATAGGAAGGATGTCAACAAAATAGAGAGAGTACAGAGGAGATTTACTAGAATGTTGCCAGGGTTCCAGCAACTATGTTGCAGAGAAAGGTTGAACAGGTTAGGTCTTTATTCCTTGGAGCGCAGAAGGTTAAGGGGGGACTTGATTGAGGTCTTTAAAATGATGAAAGGGATAGACAGAGTTGATGTGGATACGTTTTTCCCATTGAGGGTAGGGAAGATTCAAACAAGAGGGCATGACATGAGAATTAAGGGACAGAGGTTTCGGGGTAACGTCAGGGGGGACTTCTTTACTCAGAGGGTGGTGGCTGTGTGGAATGAGCTTCCAGCAGAAGTGGTGGAGGCAGGATCGATTTTAACATTTAAGAGTAAAGTAGATAGGTATATGGACGTGATGGGAATGGAGGGGTATGGTATGAGTGCAGGTAGATGGGACTAGGGGCAAACAAATGGTCGGCACGGACTGGAAGGGCCGAGAGGGCCTGTTTCCGTGCTGTAATTGTTATATGGTTATATGGTTAAAATATAACAGACAAATTAAGTTAAGCACAGGAAAAGCATTTTCATGAAACATTTTTAAAATTGAAATCATAAGCAAGTGATTGTAGTCCACACATTATTTTATACAAGGAAAGACGAAATTCCAAAATATATCAGGAATACAAATACAAATTTTGTAACTGCAAATGCAACAACAGGAAATTATAAAAATACCTACCCCCGCCGACTCAAGGGGCGTTTCATTTGCACAAATGCACCTCTACATGCTTCTATTTTAATGAGGCTGCAAATTAACCAAAATAATAATTAAATAGAATTGGTACAGAGCAGACAAGCAGAGAAGCTTAGTTTATGTCATTGTACATATAGGTACCAATGACATAGGTAGAAAAAGAGAGGAGGTCCTGAATGGAGAATTTAGGGTTAGGAAGAGTGTTAAGGAGAAGGACCGCTATGGTAACAATCTCAGGATTACTGCCTGTGCCACGCGACAGTGAGAGTAGGAATGGAGCAAGGTGGAGGATAAATGCGTGGCTAAAGGACTGGTGCAGAGCGCAGAGATTCAAGTTTCTGGATCATTGGGACCTCTTTTGGGAAAGGTGTGACCTGTACAAAAAGGACGGGTTGCACTAGAACCCGAGGGGAACAAATATCCTGGTGGGGAGATTTGCAAAGGCTACTGTGAAGACTTTAAACTAGATCGGTTGGGGGGAGGGACTCAAATAGAGAAGGCAAGTAGTCCGTTTGTGAGGCAGGAGGCAGAGAAGAGAAGCAGTCAGACGCAACACGTAGGGAGGAAAGAAGAGAAAAAAAAACAAACGGAGAATAAGAAGTGGAGGGTTTCTTAAATGTGTGAGCAGTGAGACAGAGGGGTGTAAAATGAGGATAGGAGCAATAGGTAACGAGGTGAAAAGTGGCAGGAAAACAAATCCAGGGCAAAAATCTAAAAGGGCCACTTTTCAACATAATTGTAAAAGGGCCAAGAGTGTTGTAAGAACAAGCCTGAAGACTTTGTGTCTCAATGCGAGGAGCATTCGTAATAAGGTGGATGAGTTGAATGTGCAGATAGCTATTTATAATTATGATATAGTTGGGATCACGGAGACATGGCTCCAGGGTGACCAAGGCTGGGTGCTGAACATCCAGGGATATTCAATATTCAGGAAGGATACAGAGAGGAAAAGGAGGTGGGGTAGCGTTGCTGGTTGGAGAGGAGATTAACGCAACAGAAAGGAATGACATTAGCTTGGAGGATGTGGAATCGATATGGGTGGAGTTGCGAAACACTAAGGGGCAGAAAACGCTAGTGGGTGTTGTGTACAGGCCACCTAACAGTAGTAGTGGAGTTGGGGATGGCATCAAACCGGAAATTATAAACGCGTGCAACGAAGGTAAAACCGTTATAATGGGTGACTTCAATCTACATATAGATTGGGTGAATCAAATTGGCAGGGGTGCTGAGGAAGAGGATTTCTTGGAATGTATGCGGGATAGTTTTCTAAACCAACATGTGGAGGAACCAACGAGAGAGCAGGCTATTCTAGACTGGATATTGAGTAATGAGGAAGGGTTAGTTAGCAGCCTTTTTGTACGTGGCCCCTTGGGCAAGAGTGACCATAATATGGTTGAGTTCTTCATTAGGATGGAGAGTGACATTGTTAATACAGAAACACGGGTCCTGAACTTAAAGAAAGGTAACTTTGAGGGTATGAGACGTGAATTGGCCAAGATGGACTGGCAATTGATTCTTGAAGGGTTCATTCATGTATAGAAACTTACAAAATTCTTAAGGGGTTGGACAGGCTAGATGCAGGAAGATTGTTCCCGATGTT
>CM069159.1:4886619-4914015 GCA_035221665.1 Okamejei kenojei
AAGACGAGGAAACACTTCTTCACACAGAGAGTAGTGAGTCTGTGGAATTCTCTGCCTCAGAGGACGATGGAGACAGTTCTCGGGATACTTTCAAGAGAAAGCTAGCTTGGGCTCTTAAAGATAGCAGTCAGGGGATATGGGGATAAGACAGGAACGGGTTACTGTTTGGTGTTGTTCAGCCTTGATCACATTGAATGGCAGTGCTGGCTCAAAGGGCCAAATGGCCTACTCCTGCACTTATTGTCTATTGTCTCAGCGGGATAGACAGCATTTCTGGAGGGAAGGAATTGGTGACGTTTCAGGTCAAGACCCTTCTTCACACTTATATCAAGAGTCAAGAGTGTTTTATTGTCATATGCCCCAGATAGGACAATGACATTCTTACTTGCTGCAGCACAATAGAATATGTAAACATAGTACATAACGGGAGAAGAAAAAAAAGGTTCATTGTGTGTACACACATGCTCACATACTTAATAAATAGCAAATATAGTGCAATAATAATAAGTCTGTTGCAGTTCCGAGCTTATTTGTTTAATAGCCTGATGGCTGTAGGGAAGAAGCTGTTCCTGAACCTGGATGTTAGTTTTCAGGCTCCTGTACCTTCTTCACGATGGCAATGGTGAAATGGGTGTGTGGCCAGGATGGTGTGGGTCTTTGATGATGTTGGCTGCCTTTTTGCGGTGGCGACTTCGATAGATCCCTTCAATGGTGAGGAGGTCAGAGCCGGATTTTTTTTTAAGAGCCCCTTCGGCCCATCAGGCCTGTACTAGCCCCGGCTCATCAGTGAGTATTCTCCCTGCAAGTATTAAATCTCACCCCAGTATTTTTCTCCCACCCTTCACTTGCTCCATGAGAGATCCAGGCCAGGATATACTTTCCTCCTCCATTGCTGTGATCTGCATAAAAGGATGAAAAATGAATAAAATTGATTCTCCACCCTCTACCCCTTTACTCTCACCTGTTTTGAGCAGAATTTCTGACAGTTTCTGAGCTGCCAGCCCACCAGGCCTGAGTGACTGAGCTGCCAGCCTACCAGGCCTGAGTGACTGAGCTGTCAGCCTACCAGGCCTGAGTGACTGAGTTGCCAGTCCCTACGAGCCCTCTGGAAACCAGTCCCTTTGGCCCACAACACCCATGCTGCCGCTCCAGAAAGCCCCCCCCCCCCCCACACACATACTCTGGCCAGCAATATTGGGATTGTGGAGAGGTGGAATATTGGAATATAACTGGTCCCACTTAGTTTAGTATATATGTACACACACACACACACACACATATATAATCTATATTTATATAGATATATAATATATACACATACACATACAAAAAGTCTTTTTCGTGCTTCTTATATTTTCAGAGTGCTATGTTTACATATTCTGTTGTGCTGCTGTAAATAAGAATACTGTTATTGTGTCTGGGACATATGACAATAAAACACTCTTGAAGGCAAGATGAACGGTGAACTGTGATTATTTCTTTCACGCCAAGCAGTATCTTGCCAGTTGGAATAGTTCCACCATTTTCTAGTTTTGTTTTACACTCCTAATAATTAGTAAGAAAAGCATGCTAGTGTACATTAAGACAATGGTTTGCACTTACATTAAGACAATCTTTCACGGTGAAATAAGTGCAAGGAATCTGCTGATAGATGCTAGAAGCTGGAGTAACTCAGCAGGACAGGCATCATCTCTGGAGAGAGGGAATAGGTGACGTTTCGGGTTGAAACCCTTCTTCAGACTGCTACTAACTGCACTGTTGGAATCTCAGCATTTATGCTTTGCAGGTACCCCTACTACTGTGCTTGCGCAGACACCCCCTCCCCCCACAGGCGAACCTGTATTGCACCTGCGCAGGATCGCCCCAACTGACAGGTGGACCGGTACTGTGCATGCGCATGGCCACTATGCATTTGGCCGCACCACACCAAAGATCCTATAGCGAGCAAGATAGACCACTTGAGGAAAAAGACGTGGTACGTTCGTGGGCAGATTCATGGGTAATTTTAGGCCCCATTTCCGTAACCCGCTTCCGTCTTCGCACCAAAGATCCCATAGCGGAGCAAAGATAACTAGTGCGGAGACGGAAGCCGGTTACGGAAACATCCTCGTAAAAATAAAATTATTTGGTAAAAATGTTCTCCTCATTTCCAGAATTTTTATTTATTAACACAAACTGTTGCCCGCAACTTTGATTACACTGCGAGTCGGGTCTGGTTACGGAAATGGATGAAAAAAAGGCCCACGCTATAGGATCTTTGCGCCACACCACTGCAGCCCGACTGTGCGGTGCCGAGAGCCGAGCCGAGTCCGGCATGACGGAGGCCGCGGAGGGTAGCTCTGCGTGCTGAGGTTATAGTCAGGGCGCCACATGCAGGCGAGGCTTGTTTCGAGGCAGACGGCGCTCCCCTTGTGGTGCGGTCGCCCGTGAAGCTGCGGGTGGACCAAAGATACTAGAGGAGCTGGGGCGGACTGTCCGCTCCGACCCCGCCGTGCTTACCATGTGACCCTGCACACTTAGCCCGCCTCACGCACCGCGACGTGGCGTGCGCCAGGTGCAATGTGAAACAGCGGCCAGAGGGAGGCGTTGTGGCAGCATGTCAAGAAACGAGAGTATTTCATTGTCATATGTCCCAGATCCAGCAATGTAATTCTTACGTGAAAGTCACACAGCATGGAAACAGGCCCTTCGGCCCAACTTGCACATACCGACCAACATGTCCCAGCTGCACTAGTCCCACCTGACTGCATTTGGTCCATATACCCCCAAACCTGTCCTATCCATGTGCCTGTATAATTGTTTCTTAAACGTTGCGGAAGTCTCTGCCTTAACTACCCCCTCTGGTAGCTCGTTCCATATCTCCACCACCCTTTGTGTGAAAACGTTACCCCTTAGATTCCTACTAAAACTTTCCCGCTTCACCTTAAACCTATGTCCTCTGGTCCCCTATTGCCCTGCTCTGTCCAAGAGATACTGTGCATCTGCCCAAAGAAAGGCACAAAATCCTGGAGTAACTCAGCAGGAAAGGCTGCATCTCTGATCAGTCTGAAGGAGGGTCGCGACCCTGAAACATCACCTATTCCTTCTCTCCAGAGATGCTGCCTGTCCCGCCGGGTTACTCCAGCATTTTGTGTCTATCTTCCATTTAACAGCATCTGTAGTTTTTTCCTACACACTGTGCATTTGCACGATCTATTCCTCTCATAGTTTTATACACAGCAGCACAATAGAATATGTATATATAGTACTCAGTAATATTAAAAACATGAGAAAAAATGTTCAGTGTGTGTCTATAGCAAATATATATATATATAACATACACCCACACATAAACAAACAAACAATAACAGTGCAAAAGACAAAACCAATGCCCCCAAGTCTATGTAGCTCAGAGTTACTTGGAGGTTATAGTGTTTCATAGCCAGATGACTGAAGGGAGCCAAAGTCGAGGTCTGACAAAGTAGAGCTCAAGATTTATGTTAAGGTTTATCATTATCGTGTGTACCAAGGTGGAGAAAAAGTTTTTTGCCTGCTATTTAAACAGATCAGATATACCATACATTAATACAATCAGTTCAAATTCAAGTACAATAGATAGAGCAAAGAGCAAGACGCAGAGTTCTCAGTATTGTAGCGCATGAGTTCTTTAGACAAAGTCTAATGTCTGCAATGGGGTAGAAATGAATCAAACAGTATCCTGCCTAATGGAAGGACCATTCAGAATCTATTCATAACTTGAGAAAAACATGCACAATGTGGTGGAGTAACTCAGCGGGTCAGGCAGTATCTCTGGAGGAAATGGACAGGGTTGGGATAATTTCCCAGACTGACTGCAAGAGGAGGGAGAAAGCTGGAAGGAAGTTGGGGGCACGGCAAGGCCTGCAAGTGATATCAGGATACAGATGAGGGGGTATCATTTTCAGATGGTAGGACAAAGGCCATAGATTGAAAGACAGAAGGCTGTAAGATAAGGAGAGAAGATGCGTGAAACAGGGTCAGAGGAAACGATAAAGCTGGAAGGGGGGGTGGCGTGTATTGTGGGGGAGATACCCGAGTGGGGCACAGGGATGAGATGAGGGAAAAAGGGGATGGGTGATACCTAAAATGGAGAATTCAATGTTCATATCGTTGAGATGTAATCTATTCAGAGCAATGTGTGCTACTGTTCCTCCAGTGTGCATGTGGCTTCAGTCTAGCAATGGAGGAGGCTCAGGCCAGAAAGGGAAGTATGGGAAGATAATTAGTAACTGGGAAACTTGCATTGCTAAGTTGCTTCCTCAGGTTTAAGAAATCTGAATGCCTTTTGCGAATTGCATATAAAGCACTTCAATATCAATGAAGTGCACCAGTTCCCCCATTTTTCTTTCTCTTTTCCCTTCTACCCACCAATCCTCCCTCTGGCTCTCCATTTCAGTCTTTTGCTGATCAGATTCCACTTGCACCCTTGTATCTTGATTGATTGAAAAATATAGCATGGAAACAGGCCCATCGGCTCACTGAGTCCATGCCAACCATTATCACCCATTCACACTAGTTCTATGCTATCCCATTTTTGCATCCACTGTCTTAACTCTTGGGGGCAATTTACGGAGTCCAGTTAATATACAATCCTGCACTTATTTGGGATCTGAGAATAAACAAGAGCGCCCAGAGGAATGTCAGAGGAATGTTTACAGAAAGAACGTGTCAATTCCACACAGACAGGATCAGACCCGAGTCTCTGGTGCTGTGAGGCTGCCACTCGAACAGCAACTAAAATAGTCACAAAATGGTCATGCACTTTTCCCTTAAACTAAAAGGTTGAGGTGGGATTCTACGTCCATAAGCAGATAGTTCAATGCCACTTGCTTCCAATGTACTGAAACAAATTCTTTATAGACAATAAGTGCAAGAGTAGGCCATTCGGCTCATCGATCCTGCACCGCCATTCACTGTGATCATGGCTGATCATCCACAAATCAGTACCCAGTTCCTGCCTTCTCACCATATCCCCTGACTCCACTATCTTTGAGAGCTCTATCTATCTCTCTCGAAAGCATCCAGAGAATTGGCCTCCACTGCCTTCTGAGGCAAAGAATTCCACAGATTCACAACTCTCAGGGTGAAAAGGTTTTTCCTCTATCACTGTCCTTTTTCTTTCCATATGCTTCTCATGTTCCCTCTTACATTGCTCAAATAGTTAATTAAGTTACCTTTACTGACATGAGGTTTTCTTTTATATTGTCATCGATTAATACGACTGATTTCTCAAGTTTGGGTTGATTAGGAATTGATTTTCTTTTTTTTTAAATATATATTTTTATTAGAGTATGTAGACAGTGATTTAGCAAACATATGTTATGATAGCAATATTTCATGTACAACAGTCATACATTATTAATATTGTCAAGTAAATCATTTTGACTCTAATTTTTTTTTTAAGGAAAGGAAAACAGAAAGAAAAATAAAATAAAAATCAACATCAAAAAAGAAAATCATAAAGAATGGAATAATTTACTATGAATACATCATAGGAGATAAGATCAAGGAATATAAAATATAACTTTTCATCTAATCCTGAGTCCAAGTTTCAGTTAGGGTTCCCTGCCGAACCATTCTACCCTTTTAAGTAATCAATGAAAGAAGACCATATTCTAACAAAAACTTCTTGTTTGTCCATTAGGGCAAATCTGATTCTTTCCAGGTGTAGGGTCTCTGACATTTCCGTAATCCATATTTAAGTTGTGGGGGATATAGGGCCTTTCCAAAATTTTAATGTTAATTTCTTCCCAATTATTATACTCTAATCTAGGAAATTTATTTGACTTGTTGTAAGAGTTAAACTTTGTTCCAAGTATTATTAATTTTGGGTCCGGATCCAGTTTAGTATTAATAACTTCAGAAGTTATTCTAAAAATCTCAATCCAGAAATTCTTAATTTTTGTACAATTTGCAAAAGTATGTGTTAAATTAGCCTCTGGATGTTGACATTTATCGCAGGTAGAGGATATCTGTGGAAAGATTCTATTTAATTTAACTTTGGAGTAATGTAATCTATGTAATACTTTAAATTGTATTAAAGCATGTCTAGAGTTTAGCGAGCATTGATGTATATATTGTAAACTTATGTTCCATATATCTTTCGTTATGGATTGATTTATTTCATTTTCCCATGTATGTCGATATGATTCCGTCGATGGTATCTCGCTATCTAAAAGGGTATTGTAAATATAAGTTGTTAATTTTTCTGTATTAGGATGCTTATTCAGACATTCATCAAGGATTTCTGGTTTCTTATTCCTATAATCTTGTGTATTTGATTTAACATAATCTCCGAGTTGTAGATATCGAAAAAAAATATTTGAGTGTAATCCATAAATCTGTTGCAGTGAAATGAAAGATAAGTGCCTTTCTTATGAAGGTGTTCCATCTTTTTGATTCCATAGTTTTTCCATTGTATAAAGCCTTTATCCAGCATGGAAGGTTTGAATAAGGGATTGTTTAGAATAGGGAGACAGAGTGATATATTATCCAGTTTTAAAGCCTTTTTAAGTTGTTTCCAGATTCGTGTACCACTATAGGGTTTTCCCCATAGGTTTATTTGTGCAATTTTGTCGGTGCAAATATAACCGAACCGATTTCAAAAGGTAGACAGTCCTCCTTTTCCATCCTTAACCAATCTGGTTGTTGATCCATTTCTTCCAGCCAAAAATTCATGTTTTTAATGTAAACTGTCCAAAAATAAAACAAAAAATTTGGTAGAGCTAAACCTCCATTAATCTTTGATTTACATAAATGTTTTTTATTTATTCTATGATTCTTGTAATCCCAGATGAAACTTGTAACAGTAGAGTCTACTTTAAAAAAAAAAAAGATTTTGGAATATATATCGGGATTGACTGAAATAAGTACAATAATTCGGCAGAAAAATCATTTTTATAGCATTAATTCTACCGAACATTGAAATAGGAAGTGTTTTCCAGTATTGAATATTCTTATTTAGTTTATTCAGTAAAGGTGGGAAATTTGATTTAAACAAAGAACTATACCCCTTAGTTACATAAATACCTAGATATTTAAATTTTTCTTCAACTATTTTAAAAGGTGATTGTTGTAGTATATGTAAATTGTGATCCGTTATTGACATGATTTCGCTTTTATTCCAATTAATTCTATATCCTGAGAACTGACCAAATTGAGTTATTAGATTTAATAAATTTGGAGTATTAATTTCTGGCTTTGTAATATATATTAGTACATCATCTGCATATAGAGAAATTTTATTCATTGTATCTTTAGTATTGTACCCATGTATTTCTGGATTAGATCTGACATTTTCTGCGAGTGGTTCAATTGCTAAAGCGAATAATAATGGAGATAACGAACATCCTTGTCTACAACCTCTGGAAAGATTAAATTTAGTTGATAACATTTGATTTGTTAGTATTCTAGCTGTTGGGTTAGAATATAATAATTTAACCCATGCATAGTACTTCTCTCCCAATTGAAATTTTTCCATCACTGAAAATAAATATGGCCATTCTACTTGATCGAAGGCTTTTTCAACATCTAGCAATATAATTTCTAGGTCTGCATTAGCAATTCTATTTGAATATATAATATTAAACAATCGTCTAAGATTATAAAATTAGTGACGTTTTGGGATAAAACCTGTTTGATCAGAGTGTATTAATTTGTTAATTACTAAGCTCAATCTATAAGATAGGATTTTAGTTAATATTTTCTGATCAGTACTTAATAGAGCTATTGCTTTATTTGAGGCTTCTAGATCCTTATCAGTTTTAGGTATAAGTATTATTGTAGATTCATTTAAAGTTTCCGGGTGTTGCTGTTGAGTATAAACTTGTTTATACAGTGTTTGTAAGCGTGGAGAAATCAGATCATAAAATTTTTTATAGAATTCAGAACTTCGGCCATCAGGGCCGGCGGCCTTTCCATTTTTTAAAGATCTAATTGACTCTTCAATATCTTTAGTCGTTATTTCAGCTCCTAATAATTCTTGTTCTTGCAGATCTTAGCCTTTAAGGTTACATTTCTGTAAAAATGCTTCCATTCCTATTGATTGTTGTGTCACTTTAGCTGAGTAAAGATTTTGATAGTATTGTAAAAATCTGTCATTAATATCTTTGAGGAGTGTTAGTATGTTTCCCTTTTTTGATCTAATCTTATGAATCATTTTTTCCCATCCAGTTTACAAAGCTGGTGTGCCAATAATTTATGTGGTTAATCACCAAATTCAAAATTTAATTGTCTTGTGTGTTGATAAAGTTTTATTATTTGGTCAGAGTATATTTTATTTAACATATTTCAGTGCAGCTATTTTATTATGTTTTGCCAATGAAGGTGCTCTTGCATTTTCTATGTCTAATTGCCTTATTTCCATTTCCAATGTCTGTTGTTTAGCTCTATTCTCTTTATTAAGAAATGCCTGAGAGGAGATTGATACCCCTCATGTAATACCCCTTTATGTTGCAGCTGTTAAGTGAATATCAGAGTAAGTTGTTGATTACCTCATGTTCATTCACCTTAATTTTAATCATTTCCCACACTGAAAAGAACAATAATCAGTTCACATCTCGAGTCACCATATTTCAGGAAAGATGCACTTGTACTGAGAGGGTGCAAAGCATATTCACCAGGATGTTGCCTCGGATGGAGTATTCAGCTAGGAAGGGTGACTGGAGAGACTGGGTCTGTTTTCTGTGGAGCAGAGAAGGCTGGTAAGGATATATAAAATTATGAGGGACATACATAGGGTATACAGTGAGAATCTTTTACCATTAGCATGGCTAGCTATAACAAAATACTATAGATTTAATGTTGGAGGTGGAAGATTATGAGGCATTTAGAAAGTTTTTTCATGGACATTGCAATAGAGTTGCTGCTATACAGCGCCAGAGACCCGGGTTCGATCCAGACTTTTGGGTGCCGTCTGTCCGGAGTTTGTACATTCTCCCTGTGACTGTGTGGGTTTTCTCCAGGTGCTTCGGTTTCGGTGCTTATAAGCAAATTATCTTTTAGTTTTGTTAGAGGTACAGTGTGGAAACAGGCATTTCGGCCCACCAAGTCCACAACGACCAGCGATCCCTGCACACTAACGATATCCTACGCACACAAGGGATGATTTACAATTATCCAAGCCAATAAACCCACAAACTTATACATCTTTGGAGTGTGGGAGCAAACCGGAGATCCCAGAGAAAACCCACGCAGATCACGGGGAGCACGTACAAACTCAATACAGACAGCACCCATAGTCAGGATCGAAACCGGGTGTCTAGCATTGTAAGGCAGCAACTCCACCGCTTTTTTATTATGTCAATCTCAGCCTGTAGTTACCAAATATCCTTGAATGTCTATTAGCTTGTACTTCTTCAACACATTTCCTACTTTTCTTCACATCAGCTAAATACATATGCATGGCAAATGTAATTGTGATCAAAATACAAAGTCCTGGAGTTGCTCAGCCATGTCTGGAGGACATGGATGGGCAACATTTCGGATCAGGACTCTACTTCAAACTGGGAAACAAGGAACTGCAGATGCTGGAATCTTGTGTGAAACACAAATATCTGACTAAAAACTATGTACTGTGGAAGTTTTTAGACAATATTTAGTGTGAAATATTGATCTTGGATAGACAATAACACGAAATATAGATAATTTAGATGTTCTTAAGACATGATTGTGCAAAAAAATAATGATTTTGATTATCTTAAGAGTGGATGTTTATGATTTGTGCACACATGTCTGGGCAAAACAGCCCTTGCCTGCTGCAGTGTTATAAACCAACTTATGGGAATTAAACATTCAATTCCTTCAATTTGGCATAGAAATTCATGACAAAGTGAGATTTAAACATCATGTTATATTGTGAATTCTTGTGTGAATGGGATCAATTTTTAAATTGGATACTTTGGCTATTTAAACAAATATTTTTAGCCTGTTCTTAAGAATGGGATAGATGTTTAGATGAATTGATTTGATGACACTGATGAATATGATTTTTCCTTGAGTATTTACTATTTGTTTTAACAGTACAATAATATTAAAGTTCTGATCTTGAGAATATCACATTTTTGATTTTTTAAGGCAGTCTGGGTGTCTATTACTATTTCTGTCACAACGGTTAACTTTGTAATTAGCTACTTAATTAGGCAATTAATTAATTATATAATTTAATTTCAGGCCATCAAAGTAAGATGCATCACATTTGTTTCAGAATGCTTCAATCAATAATAACTGAAACATTCATTCCGTCCTCTTAATTTCTAAGAAAGTTATGGGCTTTTATGTCAATTGACTGTCCTCAATCACAGCTTTTGTGTTAAATTAATGGAAAAGCAATAGGGAACAAGATGCTAATTTCTGAGTATGAAAATGACCATAACCTTTTTAATACTGAAGATATGAAAGTGAATTAGGTATCAAATTAAAGTTCTTTTTTTTATGCTTTATCTGATGGGATAAATTACAGGCTTGTTTTTTTAAATCACAAAATTTTGTAACATTCCTACTGACTGTCTGACTGACCCTAATCCTAACCCCAGCTCTACATTTGTTATTTATCATTATTATTTAACAGTTCACATCACAACTTTAGAAAGATAAATCAATTCTAAAACAAAATTGTCAGCAAGGTTAGCATTACCTTTATTCCTTGGAAATCTTGTTATTGTTTTGATGTAATTAGGAGGCAGCCATAATTCCAGAGTGCTCGCTATCTAGCGACCATGAAACAAAGCGAGTGAATTGTCAATTGGCGTCTGATCTCAATGTCAAAGGTGCTTTGATTGGACAATTACAACTCAGAAAACTGGAGGTTTTTCTCATATTTTAAAAATGTGCAGGTTTTGTTCCTGACGAGTTTCAGGTATGATTTCTATAAAAAATTTTACACAATATGTTAAAAATTCAGGTACTTACGTGATTTGGGTCACAAACTTAAAAAAAAAAGCACCTCGGCCCACAGCCTAAAAACAGGGAATTATAGACCAGTAGTGGGGAAGATGCTTGAGTCAATTGTTAAAGATGTTATAGCAGCGCATCTGGAAAGCAGTAACAGGATCGGTCAAAGCCATCATGGATTTATGAAAGGGAAATCTTTTTTTTTTAAGTTAAATTGTTATTGGAGGCATGTACATATCATAGTCCAAACCTCTACGAACTTTGTTAAACGGTTGCATATTAAATATCGAGGATTCCAGGGACCCCGCTGCCAGTGTAGCTGGGGTCTTCATTTATCGGTTACATATTAACATTGACTAATTATTATTTTTTTTTAATAGATAGAAAAAATAAAGAGAGAAAAAAAAAATTAGAAAAATAGAATAAACTATCCATAATACAACTTAGGAGATAGGTCCGTAGGTCAGAGAACATAACTATTCATCTAGTCCTGGGTTCAGGTATGATGAGCCAGCCCATTCTACCCCTTCAGATAATCTATGAACGGAGACCATATTCTAGTAAATAATTCTGGTTTGTCAATTAAGACAAATCTAATTTTTTCCAGGTTTAAGGTCTCCGACATCTCCATAATCCACATTTTGATTGTGGGGGTTGCTGGGTTTTTCCAAAATTTTAATATTATTTTTTTCCCAGTTATTATACTGTAATCAAACTGTAATACTGTAAGTTTTAGGTATTGTTCTGATATGCCAAATATTATTAATTTAGGATCGGGCTCCAGTTGAGTATTAACCGCTACGGAAATAATTTTTAAAATATCCATCCAACATTTTTTAATTTTTATGCAACTTACAAAGGTATGGGTTAAATTAGCCTCAGAGTATTGACATTTATCACAGATAAGAGAGATATTAGGAAGAATTCTATTTAATTTTGTTTTAGAATAATGCAATCTATGTAGTACCTTTAATTGTATTAAAGAATGTCTGCTGTTTAACGAGTTGGACAGCCTAGATGCAGGAAGATTGTTCCCGATGTTGGGGAAGTCCAGGACAAGGGGTCACAGTTTAAGGATAAGGGGGAAGTCTTTTAGGACCGAGATGAGAAAATCGTTTTTCACACAGAGACATGGATAGAGAATTGGCAGACAGAATGCAAAGAGTAGCAATTACCGGGTCCTTTACAGAATGGCACACAGTGACTAAAACTCAGTGCTGGGACCCAAGTTATTTACAATATAAATGATCTAGACAAGATAATTAAATGTGACATCTCCAAGTTTGCGGATTACACAAAGCTGGGTGGCAGTATGAGCTGCGATAAGGATGCAAGGCGACTTGGATTGGTTCGGTGAGTGGGCAGATGCATGGCAGATGCAGTATAATGTGGATAAATGTGAGGTTATCCTCTTTGCTGGCAAGAACAGAAAGGCAGATTATTATCTGAATGGTGTCAGATTAGGAAAACGTGAGGTGCAACTAGACCTGGGTGTGCTTGTACACAGGGCCTCTGAGAGGAATTTTATCAGTGGGTACAAAGTTTATTTCGGGCCCCCTTCCCTTCTCCATTAGTCATCCTGTTTTTACCTACTGCCGATTTTGCCATGAGCCTGTCAGGGAAAACGGGGTATGAAAAATGAGAGAGGGGTGGAATGGAGCGCTCTGTTGATTTTCTGCATTTGAGGCCTAATGCTCCTATACTCCCGCCATGATAAATATAAATAAAGTAAAAGGATCAGAAAGAAGAAAGCACATTTGTTTCGAATTTTGAATCACAGCATAAAAATTTATTCACTCACACACACACACACACCGACACACACATACACCGACACCCACACTCACACTCACTCACAGACACACACACACTCACTCACCCACACACCCCGGCCCGGGCCACTGAAACAGCGGCGGCCGCCAACTCACCACCTCCCCGGGCGGAGCCACTGTGGCCGCCCTTCACTGTGTTCAGAAAGCCACCGATGCTGCTGCCCGTGTCTGTACTCCAGCTCTTCACGGGCCTCCAGCAGCGACTCCGCCCGCCGACCCTCGCCTCTCCAGCGCCCCCAGCGGGCCAGAGCCGTCACCTCACCACAGTTCCAGGCGCAGCGCGAGGCCCCCAACCGCCACCATGCAGACAGCACGTGGTCTGACGCCGCTGGGTCCTAGTGCCCCCCCCCCCCCCCCTACAGGGAAGCATCAAGCGGGAAATGGACACGGGACAAGTCTGTTCATGAGTGAGCCGTTGTTACCGCTGTCCCTGTCCGGATTGGATCGGTTCGTTTGAGTGGCAAACAACTATGAAATGTCAGACAGCGCGGATAATGCCATCCGGATGCCCGATAAGATACACAATGATTTCGGAATCGCTCGTACTCGTCATCATAACGAACAAGTCGGGAGAAGATTAATTTGTGAAGGGTGCGTCTTATTTTTAAATGTACGTCAAAGATAGGGGAACATAGTAGGTTATTTATATTATGTCACGGCTTTGAGCCTGGATTTAAGAGCGTAACGAGGTGTCCTCCGGAAACATGAATAAAATGACAAGGGCATTGATTGATAGAAAGGAGCTTTAGGAAATATTCGAGCAAGTTTCGCAGGGTCGCAAAGATAACTGCTTCTGACTTTTATCAGTGTATTGAAAACAAGTCAATTCCGGATAGGTACAATGGTTCTCTCTTATAACTTTACACCAATTGCTAAAACAGTTTTCCCCAAACTGGGGTATAGTACTGAAGAAGGGCCCCGACCCGAAATGTCACACATTCCTTTTCTCCAGAGATACTGCCTGTCCCGCTGAATTACTCCAGCATTTTGTGTCTCTCTAAGATATAGTACTGATCCTCTCAACATACCTCATTAGATATTAGACAGTTCTCTGGAACTGTTCCGCCACCTTGCTGAAAAAGCTATATTCTGCACACTGGTAATTCCTCTTTGATCAGTCTGTTGTACTTGTGTATGGTTTCATTGCATTCATCTACAATGTTCTATTATACATATAATATCCACCGGGTGACGCCAGCAGTGACTGCCTTGCCAACAGTCTGTCTCGTCAATTCCTTCTTTGTTGTTTATAGTGACCTCATCACGAGGGTCGATTGGCACAAACGTTCATTTGTCACCTTGCAGATGCTGGCTGATAACAATGATATGACACAAAGTGCTGGAGTAACTCAGTAAGTTAAGCAGCATCTCTGGGAAAAACGGAGTTCATAAGGTGACGAAGGGTCACGACCCAAATGTCACCTATCCTTTTACTTTTGAGATGCTGCCTGACCCACTGAATAGTAGCTCAGATCAAGGAAGTGTCCCGACCTGAAACGTCACCTATCCATTTTCTCCAGAGATGCCGCCTGACCCGCTGAGCGCTTTGAGTCTATCTTGGTACCACACCCAATTACTGGTGTCAATAACTTTTAAGTTTCGGTGGAAGCTAAATTGTGAACTGGTTTGTTCTTGAAGACTGGTTCTCACTTTAGTTAAACATAACAATCCACATCATTCTGTAATCTCCTGAATAATCCCCAAATCTAATGGCTAATTGGTATCCCGAGTTCCATGTGTCAACTTGTTCTGGAAATCAGAGGAAATCTTGTCTTTGTCAGCTCATTCCAATTCCTCACGGATGTTGAACACATCCAATTGATCCCCAGAATCCTCCCGTTTCATTTTAAGGGTTACAGGTTTTCTCCATGTAACCTGTGTTTACAATTTATAATCCAAGATTAGGCACAAAACGCTGGAGTAATTCAGCGGGTAAGGCAGCATCTCTGGAGAAGGAATGGGTGACCTTTCGCGTCGAGACCCTTCATCATACTACTTCAGAAGAATAATAATTCTGATGAATGTGGAACACTCACTCCAAAATTAATACAAATCTCCCCACAATGCTAAGCACATACTGAACAGTGCACTGAAAAATGGCAAACCAAGCTTTGTTAATGGGAAGTTTTCCCTCTGCTTTCGATGACTTGAGCAGGTCACACAATGTCTCTGGAGAAAAGGAAAAGATAACTTTTCAGGTCGAGACCCTTCTACAGACCTGAAGCATCACTATTCCTTCTCTCCAGAGATGCTGTCTGACCCTCTGAGTTACTCCAACTTTTTGTGTCTATCTTTGGCAAACCAGCATCTACAGTTCCTTCTACACAGCCAACTAACCTATCAAGTTCCACAGATTTACGAGATGGGGGAAGCTGGAGTACTGGGAGGAAACCTATGAAGTCACAGAGAGAATATAAAAACTCCACAGAGACTGTATCAGAGGTCAGGACAAGGAACAAGTTGTCAGTGGAGGTAGTTGAGGCAGGTGCTATCACAATATTTAAGAAACATTTAGACCAGTTCATGTACAGGACAAGTTTAGAGGGATATGGGCAAAATGCAGGCAGGTGGGACCAGTGCAGATGCAGCATGTTGGCCGGTGTGGGCATGTTGGGCCGAAGAGGCCGATTCTCCGCTGCAAGACTCAATGACTCTAGTTATGGCACCTTCCCTTTCACAGAAATAGTCATGGCTAATGGGTTACGGTTAATCAGATGGGATATAGATCATCAGATGTTTAAGATGTATCAGGTTTCAGACTCATTAACCAATACAATACCATATAACCATATAACCATATAACAATTACAGCACGGAAACAGGCCCTCTCGGCCCTTCCAGTCCGTGCCGACCATTTGTTTTCCCCTAGTCCCATCTACCTGCACTCAGACCATACCCCTCTATTCCCTTCACGTCCATATACCTATCCACTTTACTCTTAAATGTTAAAATCGATCCTGCCTCCACCACTTCTGCTGGAAGCTCATTCCACACAGCCACCACCCTCTGAGTAAAGAAGATCCCCCTCACATTTACCCCGAAACCTCTGTCCCTTAATTCTCATGTCATGCCCTCTTGTTTGAATCTTCACTACCCTCAATGGGAAAAAAACGTATCCACGTCAACTCTGTCTATCCCTTTCATCATTTTAAAGACCTCAATCAAGTCCCCCCTTAACCTTCTGTGCTCCAAAGAATAAAGACCTAACTTGTTTCAACCTTTCTCTGTAACATAGTTGCTGGAACCCTGGCAACATTCTAGCAAATCTCCTCTGTACTCTCTCTATTTTGTTGACATCCTTCCTATAACTAGGCGACCAAAATTGTACACCATACTCCAGAATTGGTCTTACCAATGCCTTGTACAATTTTAACATTACTTCCCTACTCCTATATTCAATGCTCTGATTTATAAAGGCCAGCACACCAAAGGCTTTCTTTACCACCCTATCTTACATGCAATTCCACCTTCAGGGAACTATGCACAGTTATTCCTAGATCCCTCTGTTCCACAGCATTCCTCAATTCCCTACCATTTACCATGTACGTCCTATTTTGATTTGTCCTGCCAAGATGTAGCACTTCACACTTATCAGTATTAAACTCCATCTGCCATCTTTCAGTCCACTTTTCCAAATGGCCCAAATCTCTCTGTAGACTTTGAAAAAATCTACTTCATTATCCACAACACCACCTATCTTAGTTATCATCTGCATGCTTACTTATCCAATTTTCCACCCCATCATCCAGATCATTGATGTACATGACAAACAAACAGTGGACCCAACACAGATCCCTGAGGCACCCCACTGGTCACCGGCTTTCCAACCTGACAAACAGCCATCCACCATTACTCTCTGACATCTCCCATTCAGCCACTGTTGAATCCATCTTGCTACTCCGCCATTAACACCCAAAGATTGAACCTTCTTAACCAACCTTCCATGGGGAACCTTGTCAAAGGCCTTACTGAAATCCATATAGACAACATCCACTGCTTTACCCTCATCAATTTCCCTAGTTACCGCTTCGAAAAATTCAAGAAAGGTTTGTCAAACATGACCTTCCAGGCACAAATCCATGTTGACTGTTCCTGATCAGACCCTGTTTATCCAGATGCTTATATATATTATCTCTAAGTTATCCTTTCCCATTAATTTGCCCACCACTGACGTCAAACTAATAGGTCTATAATTGCTAGGTTTATTCTTTGAACCCTTTTTAAACAATGGAACAACATGCGCAGTACGCCAATCCTCCGGCACTATTCCCGTTTCTAATGACATTTGAAATATTTCTGTTATAGCTCCTGCTATTTCTACACTAACTTCCCTCAATGTCCTAGGGAATTTCTTGGCAGGACCTGGAGACTTATCCACTTTTATATTTTTCAAAAGTGTCAGTACTTCCTCCTCTTTGAATCTCATAGTTTCCATAGCTACTCTACTTTTTCCCCTTAACTCACCGAGTTCAATATCCTTCTCCTTGGTGAATACCGAAGAAAAGAAATTGTTCAATATCTCCCCCATCTCTTTTGGCTCTGCAGATAGCTGTCCATTCTGGTTCTCTAATGGTCCAATTTTATCCCTCGTTATCCTTTTGCTATTAATATAGCTGTAGAAACCCTTTGGGTTTATTTTCACCTTTCTTGCCAAAGCAACCTCATATCTTCTTTTAGCCTTCCTAATTTCTTTCTTAAGATTCTTTTTACATTCTTTATACTCCTCTAGCACCTCATTTACTCCATGCCTCCTATAATTATTGTAGATATCTCTCTTTTTTCGAAACAAGTGTCCAATTTCCCTTGAAAACCATGGCTCTTTCCAATTTTTACTATTTCCTTTCAACCTAACAGGGACATAAAGATTCTGTACTCTTACAATTTCCCCTTTAAATGTCCTCCATTTCTCTTCTACATCCTTCCCATGAAACAAAGTGTCCCAATTCATTCCTTTAAAATCCTTACGCATTCCCTCAAATTTCTCCAATCAAAAATCTCCACCCTAGGTCCAGTTCTGACTCTCTCCATAATTATATTGAAACTAATGGTATTGTGATCACTGGTCCCAAAGTGCTCACCAACGTATACCTCCGTCACCTGACCTGCCTCATTTCCTAACAGGAGGTCCAGCACTGCCCCTTCTCTGGTCGATACCCTCTATGTACGGCGGCAAAAAACTATCCTGCACACATTTTACAAACTCCAAACCATCCAGCCCCATTTATAGAAATGTTGTTTCCCAGTCTATTTTTGGAAAATGAAATCTCCCACAATCACTACCTTGTGCTTACTACTAATATCTGCTATCTCCTTACATATTTGACTCTTCCAATTCAACGCTCCCCATTTGGCGGTCTATAATACACCCCTAAAAGTGTTGCTACACCGTTCCCACTTCTCAGTTCCACCCAAATAGCCTCCCTAGATGAGCCCTCTAATCTATCCTGCCAAAGCACTGCTGTAATATCTTCTCTGACAAGCAATGCAACACCTCCCCCTCTGGTCCCTCCAATTCTATCACACCTGAAGCAACGGAAATCCTGGAATATTTTAGTTTCCAATCACAGCCCTCCTGCAACCACGTTTCACTGATTGTCACAACATCATATTTCCAGGTGTCAGTCCAGGCTCTCTACGTTCGTCCACCTTACTTACAATGGCTCCTATCCTTAAAATATACACATTTTAGAAACCCACTATCCCTTATTCTCTGTCTATTATCTTTTTCATCTTTCTCGCCTACATTTTGGATCCGAGTGCTTCCCTTCTCTGCCTCTTGCCCCACACCCTGACCCCTAGCCCCCTCTACCCCGAGTCCCTCCCCCCAGCCTTTTATTATTAACACCCTATTCTTACCTTTTAATACCTTTTATTATTAACACCCTATTCTTCTTCATTTTCACTGGCCTCTTGGTTCTTCAGCATGACAAAGATTTTGGTGCCTTCTGTGAATATAGCTTGCTACACAAGCAGATTACATTCACAAGGATTTGTGCACCAATAATGGAATTTCAAACTAAAACGTCATCTGTGCATGTTCTACGATGATGCTGCCTGACCTGCTGAGTTACTCCAGAACTTTGTCCTTTTGTGTACTAACCAGCATCTGCAGTTCTTTGTTTCTACAATCAATGGCAAGACTGCCTTAACAGCATTGATGTACAGAGTGATCTTGTGGTCCAAGTCTATAACTTGCAAGTGGCATTACAATGGGTTTGTGTAGTAAATGAAGGCATATGGTATGCTTGTTTTCATAGGTCAGGGCATTGAGTATCTTCTTCTTGCATATGGCGTGCACAACCCAAAGCTACGTTATGTCATGTTTGATCTTCTGTTTGTGCACACCAGGTGCATTGCATTCGTCGAAACAGGGTGGACTTCGTGAAAGATGCAATCTCCTACCCCAGGCATTGGGTAAAAGAGCCTGGACATCATAATGCAGCTTTATAGGACTTTGGTTTTGCTGCATTTGGAGTCAAACTCAAAAAGCTTGAGTAATTTGGCGGGTCAGGCAGCATCTCTGGGGAAAAGCAATACACACCATTTTGGGTTGAGACTCATTCAGATTCTTCAGACTCATTTCTCAGTTCTGCAGTTCTGGTTGTCCCATTACAAGAAGGATTTGGAGGCTTTGGGAAGGGTGCAGAGGAAGTTTACCAGAATAATGCCTGGATTAGAGGGGAATAGCTACAGGGAAAGGATGGACAGACTTAGATTGGTCTTTCTCTGAATGTCAGAGGAATGCGGGGTGACTGGTTAGAAGTAAATAACATTATGTGAGAGACATTGATGAGGTAGACAATCTGAACCTCCTTCCCAGGGTGAAAATATTAATTAAGAGAATTCTTAACTTTAAGGTCATTCAGCCCATCAAGTCTACTCCGCCATTCAATCATAGCTGATCTATCTCACCCATCTTTAAGGTGATAGGGGGTAAAGTTTAAAGGAGATATGTGGGGGAACCTGGAGCTTGCTGGGGGTGCAGGCTGGTCCAATTGTGCAAGTAAGAGGCTTGTAGATGAGCATTTGGTTATACAGTGATTGGTGGGATATGAATTATATGCAGGTTAATAAGGGTATGTCTTGGCATCATGTTCGGCACAGGCGGTGGGCTGAAGAACCTGGTCCTGTGCTGTAGTGTTCTTTCTTCTATGTAATCAATGCCTCAGGGGGACAATAATTAAAAGACTGAAATAAAGTGCAACGCCCACAATTTGTTTGAAACTTATCTGTACCAAGATTACATCCATTGTGGAGAGTCAAGTTCCAACTGAATACCAGTTAGTTAGTTTAATTTATTGTCATGTGTAAAGCTTTTGTTGCGTGCAAACTCGTCAGTGGAAAGACAATACATGATTACAATCGAGCCATCCACAGTGTACAGATGCTTGTTAAAGGGAATAATGTGAATAATCTTTAGTGCAAGATAAAGTCCGATTAAAGATAGTCCAAGAATCTCCAATGAGGTAGATAGTATCTCAGGACTGCTCTCTAGTTGTTGGTAGGATGGTTCAGTTGCCTGATAACAGCTGGAAAGAAACTGTCTCTCAATCTGGAGGTGTGTGTTTACAAACTTCAATACCTCTTGCCTGATGGGAGAGGGGCGGAGTGGCTGGGGTGCGACATCCTTAATGCTGGTGGCCAGCACACTTGTGTTACCATAGAAGCGCAGCGGGTCAAGGTGCAGCTAAATACCCTTGGTAGCCACTATGGTAGAGACATTATGGCAGTGACATTATGGCAGAAGTAAACATGTAACACAATTCAGCCCATCTTTCGGTCGCGATTTTCACTCAAATATAAATACAGTTGACAAAAGAGTCAAAACGAATGTGACCTCTTTAAACTTTTAATAAAAACTTTGTCAAACAAAATAATTTCCAAAAGTGCAGTTCTAAATTGTACCCTAATGGCAACATAACGAAGATGAGAATAATAGATAAATTATATTCTAATGTACTCAGTACTTTCCTCAAATCTGCAGCACTACTTTAAATGTACAAATGCATTTCCAAGCAGAAATATAATCTCTCAATATAATCTCTCTCTGACATCCTCATTCCCAAGGAGCAGAGTTAAATAACATTGTTTAACACTTCAAAAATATACCTAATTTTGCATTTAGAGCTTTTATATAACTGCTTTATATAACACATAGCGCTCATGTTGTCGATCTCCCCATGGTGAGCCCTGTCAACTGACCTCAGTCGCCGCAGTTATGCGACCTTTTTAGGGCGGGCATCTACAGATGTCGAACCGGATGGTATCACCCTGCTGCAGCTGAACGTGAAAGACCTCACCAAGGCCAAGACCACTATCATTGAACATTTACTACAGACCCACAAAGTCATTGCTATCCTGCTCCAAGAGACTCACAAAATTGATAGCTCCCATCTGAAGATCCCTGGTTATACCCTGGTCACCAACACCGAGAGCGACACCCACAGGATTGCCACTTTTGTAAGGAACACAGCAAAATGGAAAGCGATTGCAGTGTCCCCTCCAGACCCGACGTGGAATGGGCAGCAACGCAAGTCGAAGGTGTCACGGTCATCAATGTATACAAGCTACATTCTACCAGGCTCTACAAAGACTCCATCCGCAACTTTGATTCGCCATGTATCTACACCGGAGACTTTACCTGCCACAGCACCACCTGGGGCTACCGTTCAACTAACTCAGGTGGTGCTGCAGTAGAAGACTTGGCCTCAGCTACTGCCATTCAACTCCTGTACAACCCAAAACAACCGGACAGCTTCCACTCTGGCAGGTGTAACACCACTACCAACCCTCACTTGGCTTTTGCAAACCTGTATGGACCATCCTCACACCGTATCATCCTGGATCACTTACCGAAAACACAACATCGCCCATCTCTGATTATCCCGGACAACCCCATCAAGCAACCCCATCAAGCCGGACCCAACCAACCCTGCGAAGAAGTGGAATCTCCGCAAAGGCCAGGTGGGAAACAGTTTCACAAGTCTGGAGGACTTCTGGATCAACAGCCTCCCCACCCCCGCCTCCCCCCACCCCCACCTCCACCAATCAGGACAAAGCCTACTCAGCCTTCTGCAAATTCCTCATCAGGGCAGCGAAGAGTTCCATTCCTCGTGGCTATCATTGCCGGTACATCCCCACATGGGACGAAGAGTGTGACGCATGCTACGATGCATTCCTGGATGCTGAACCATGCGAAGAAGCTGCCTCCAAGGCTACGGAACTGACAACCTGCCTCGACAAGAAGTCAGAGAGCGGTGGGAAGACAGTCCAAGGAATCGACTTCACATACTCCAGTAGGGTGGCTTGGAAGACCTTCAAACGCCTCACCGGTGGAAGTACCCAACCAAAGCATTTACCCCGTTCACGGCCAACTCCATCGCCCACCAGCTCCTGGCCAACGGCCACTTCAAAGATGTGTACAAGAATCAAACTCGCTCTGTTAAACAGGAAACCACTAATCTTTGGAAAGCTCCAAGCGCTGATGGGCTCCTGTCAGCACCCTTTTCCTCTACAGAACTCTCTCCTGTCATCACTCAATTGAAATGCGGAAAAGCCCAGGGTCCTGATAACATCCCCCCAGAATTCCTGAAACACTACCGTCCTAAATGCGTGGTCTGTCTCCGTGAGTTCAACCCCTCTTGTCTCATTGGTCAGTTCATTCCGAAGATCTGGTGGAATCATGCTACCAAATCCAAACAAGCATGTGGACGACACAAGGAAATATCGGCCCATCTCACTCCTCTGTGTCCTGTATAAGCTTTTGTACGGGACACTGCACTACCCACCAAATAGTCAAGCTGACTAATGACATCGAAGACAGTTTAGAAAAGGTTCGCAAGGTGGGCGTCACACTGGTGGACCTCACCGCCGCCTACGATACAGTGTAGCACCAGGGCCTCATCTTGAAGCTTCCCCACTACATTCCTGACCCGACCATTTATGCGTTCCTTGCCAACATCCTGGCCAAACTGCAGTTTTTGTACTCAATACCAGCGACATACAATCTAGCCGACAGCAACACCTAAGAAACGTGAGTCCCCGCAATGCTCGGTACTGACTCCCATCTCTTACAATCTCTTTATCAGCCATCTTTCCACGCACTACCTCGCGCCAGTATGGATACGAGATGACCTTGCCCTACTGCATTCAGACAGGATGGTCAAACATGGAGGGTGTGCTTTTAAGTAATATGGAACTTTTCGCGGGCTTGCATCCAGACCTGGAGTTAAAACTGAGTGTGGCAAAAACCACCACAGCGGCCTTTCCACCTGAACCAACCAGAAATCACAAAGCCCATCTAGAACCGGTCCCACCGTCAATGTTTCACACTCCTACCCTATACACCCATTTTCCTATAAACTTGGTGAGGAAAAAAAAAACTGGATCGGCAGCCCATGCCCTATAAGCTACCTTGAAGCTCTCCGTGCTAAAAGTCACGGCGCGCAGAGATGGCCCAACTGGGTACGGATTTCCCGTAATTTCTACGGAAAAATATTGGCCAATTAACGGGCGGTACGAGTTTCATACCATAAATCCCCGGATTTAGCCGATTTTAAGTTAGCACATACTCCTACTACTCCCACTCGTAGGAGGGCGGGCCGCCTGTGTACTGAGCGTCTCCGTGCCAGCGCGCCAAGGTCTTCTCCGCCATTGTTTGTTCCTCCCTCCTCTCTTCCGCGCTTCCAAATACGGGCACGTCCCAGCCCCCATCCACTTCCGCCGCACCCATATAGGAGACCACGACGTACAATCCCCAGGCCCCGCTCCTGCGGCCCATGATTGGGTCATAATTACGGTCATCCCCCCCGCCTGTGTTCGCCCTCTGATTGGTATTGACGACTTCCATCACCCACACCGCCGGACCCCCCAGCCCCCCCGCTGGCGACAAAGTTACCGTCACCGTCACACACCCCCCACACACACCTCTAGCACACCCACACACTCTATACACACCACCCCCCCCACGACACCACACACACCCACGACATCTCTAAACACAACCCCCCCCACACCACACACCCACACACACCTATACACACCCCCCCCACCACACAACTCTACAACACCCCCCACACACACACTACCCACACACACACTAGACACACCCCCGCCCCACACACACTCTACACACCCACACACACTCTATACACACCAACCCCCACACACACTCTACACACCACCCCCCACACACACCCACACAACTCTATACACACCACCCCGCCCACACACACACACAACCACACACTCTATACACACCCCCCCCCACACACATCACACCCCACACACCTATACACACCCCCCCCCACACACACACAGCACCCCACACACTCTATACACAACCCCCCCCCCCCCCCACACCCACACCCCACCACACTCTATACACACACCCCCCCCCACACACACACACCCACACACTCTATACACACCCCCGCCCCCACACACACACACCCACCACTCCATACACAACGCCCCCCCCCCACACACACGTCTACACAACGCCCCCCCCCCCACACACACACACCCACAGCACTCTATACAACACCACCACCCCACACACACTCTAAACGACCCACACACTCTATACACAGCACCCCCACAACACACTCTAGAACTACTACACACCCCCCCCCCACACAACACACACACACTCTATACACACCCCCCCCACACACACACACCACTATACACACCCCCCACCCCCCACACACCACACACACCTCACACACCTCTATACTACATCCACCCCCCCACACACACTCTACATCTCCCCCCCCCCACACACACCACCCACACACTCTATACACACCACGCCCCCACACACACACTCTACAACAACCACACCCCCCCACAACACACACACACCCACTCTTAAACACACCACCCCCCCCCACACACACACACACACACTCTATACACACCACCCCCCACACACACTCTACACACCCCCCCCCACACACACAACACAACACTATACACACCACCCCCCACACCACAAAAACACAACACATGCTTCTCTAAACACACCAACCCCCCCCACGCCAACATCACACTCCTATACACAACGAATCCCCCAACACACCACACATCTATACACACCGCCCCCCCCCCTCACACACACACACAACTATACACACCACCCCCCACGACCACATCACCGCCACACACTCTATAACACACCACCCCCCCACCAAACAACAACACTAACAACACCCCCCCACACACCACACGACACCACACACACCTCTATACACACCCCCCCCCACACACACACGCTCTATACACAACCACCCCCCCACACACACACACCCACACACTCTATACACGCACCAACCACCCCACACACAACTCTACCCACCCCCCCCACACACCGGCACACACTCTAAACACACCCCCCCCCCCAACACACACACGCACTATACACACCACCCCCCCCCCCCCAAACACACACACACCACACATCTATACCACACCACCCCGCCAACCACACACACACTCTAAACACACCACCACCCCCCCCACAACACACACGACACACTATACACACCCACCCCCTCACACAACACACACAACTAAACACACCCCCCCACCCCTACACACACACTAATACACACCACCCCCCCCCCATCACACACACACACTATACACCACCAACCACCCCCTACACACACACTCTATACAGACCACCCCCCCACACACCACACACATACAACACCACCCCCCTACACACACACTCTATACAAAACAACCCCCACACACACACTAAACACCCCCCCCACACACACACACAGCACTCTATAACACACCACCCCCCCCCCACACACACACACACACACTCTATACACACACCCCCCCCACACACACACACTCTATACACACCACCCCTCCCTCCCCCCCACACACACACACACACTCTATACACAACCACCACCCCCCACACACACACACACACACACTCTATACACTCCACCCCCCACCCCGCCACCCACAAACACACACACACACACACACACTCTATACACACCACCCACCACCCCCCCCCCACACACACAACACACGACTCTATACACACCACCCCACCCCCCCCCCCCCCACACACACACAGACACACACACACATCACCACACACACTCTATTACACATGCCATACCACCCCCCCTCCACACACACAACACTATTCCCAACAACACCAACCACCCCCCCCCACAACACACACACACACACTCGATACACACACACCCCCCCCACACACACTCTACACACCCCGCCCCCACACACACACCCACACACTCTATACACACCACCCCCCACACACACTCTACACACCCACACACTCTATACACCACCACCCCCCCACACACACTCTACACACCACCCCCCACAACACCACGACACACACTCTATACACACCCCCCCACACACACACATTCACTGCTCTATACACTACCACTCCCCCCCCCCACACACACACACACACACTCTATACACACACCCCCCCACACACACATCTACACACCCCCGCCCCCACACACACACACACTCAATACACACCACCCCCCCAACACACCACACTCTCTATAATACACACCACCCCACACACACACACACACACACTCTATACACACCCCCCCCCAACACACACACGCTCTATACACACCACCCCCCCCCACACACACACACACACAATAACACACCACCCCCCCACACACACACACCCACACACTTCTATACACACCACCCCCCACACAACACTCTACACACCCCCCCCCCCACACAGCACTCACACACACACCTATATAAACACCCCCCCCCACACAACACACCTCTATACACACCACCCCCCACACACACACACCCACACACTCTATACACATACCACCCCCCACACACACTCTACACCCCGCCCCCCCACACACACACACAAGACACTCTATACACACCCCCCCACACACACACCACGCTCTATACACACCACCGCCCCCCACACACACACACACACACACCTCTAAACACAAACACCACCCCCCACCAACACACACACACCTATACACACCACCCCCCCCACACACACACACACACTATACACAACACCCCCCCACACACACAGCACACTAAACACACCCCCCTCCACACACACACAAACAGCACACTATACACACCACCCCCCCCCACAACACACACCCACACACTCTTAATACACACCACCCCCCACACCAACTCTACACACCCCCCCCACCACACACACACGACACCACACTCTATAAACAACCCCACCCCCCCACACACACACAGCTCTATACACAACCACCCACCCCCCCACACACACACAACCCACACAACTCTATAATACACACCACCCCCCACACACACTCTACACACCTCCCCCCACACACACACACGCACACTCTAACAACATCATTACACACCCCCCCCACACACAACCAACGCCCCTCTATACACACCACCCCCACCACACACACACACACACACCACTCTATACACACCACCCCCCCAACACACACACACTCCTATACACACCACCAAACCACCCCCCCCACACACACACACACACTATACAACACCACCCCCCCCACACACACACACACTAATAAAAACACACCCCCCTCCACACACACACACACACACTATAACACAC
>CM069159.1:4914515-5177792 GCA_035221665.1 Okamejei kenojei
AAAAAATTTTATATATATAATTATAGAGTTTAGTATATAAAAAAAAAAAATATTATAGTATAGAGTGGGGTGGGTGGGGTGGGGGGGGGGGGGGGGGGGGGGGGGGGGGGGGGGGGGGGGGGGGGGGGGGGGGGGAGGGGGGGGGGGGGGGGGGGGGGGGGGACAAAAATAAATATAAGTATATAAAAAAAAATATATAAGTATATATTTATAGTTTAAAATAATAAAAAATAATATATATAAGATTTTATATAATAAAAAAATATATTATATATAGGTGATTATATAAAATAATTATATATTATAAGTTTATATAATACAACAAAATATATATATATATCTAGTGTTAGTAATAAAACAATATATATTAAAAATATATATAGTGTTATATAATAATAAAAAATATAAGATTATTATAAAAAAATATATATATATATCAATATAATAGAGTGTTATAAAGGCAAAAAAAGAGCAGATAATATATAAGATTGTATATAATAATTTAAAAAATTATATATATAAATATTTAGATGTTATATAATAAAAAAATATATAGAGATATATTAAAAATAAATTATATATATTATAGATTGTATATAAAAAAAATATATATATAAGAGTGTATATAATAACAAAAAAAAAAAAAAATATATATATATATATAGATGTATATAATAAAAAATTATATATATATAGAGTGTATATAATAAACCCGACCCCGCGGGCCACCCACACTTCAACAGCGACTCAGCGAGAGTAATCTCCGAGCGGCGGGCGCGCCGCGACGGAGCAGCGACACACTCTAAAACTCCGCGCGCCGCGCGCGCGCGAAGAACACACTATCACACCACCCCCGCCCCACACAGAGAACACACACTAGAGCGCGACCACACCCCCCTACACCACACACACTCTATACAACCACCCCCCCACACACACACACTATACACACCACCCCCCTACACACACACACTCTATAACAAACTCACCCCCCCACACACCCACACTAAACACCAGCCCCCAACACACACACACACACACTCATAACTCACCACCGCTCCCCCCCCACACACACACACACACTCTCTTAGACAAACACCCCCCCCCCCACCTCTACACACACACTCTATACACACCACCCCATCCACCCCCCCCCACCCACAAGAAAAAAAACACACACACACACTCTATAATACACACCTACCCCCCCCCACACACACACACACACACACTCTTATACACACCCCCACCCCCCCCCCCACACACACTCACACTCACACATACACACTCTATACACACCCCACCACCCCCCCCCCACACACTCACACACACACTCTAGACCCCCCACCCCCCCCCCACACCACACACACACAACACACACACACACACACTCTAACCCACCACCCCCACCTCTCAACACCAAACACTATACACACCACACCCCCCCCACACACACACACACACACTCAATACACACCCCCCCACACACACTCTACACACCCCCCCCCACACACTACACCCCACACACTCTATACACACCACCCCCCACACACACTCTACACACCCACACCCTCTATACACACCACCCCCACACACACTCTACACTTACACGACCTCCCGCCCCCCACACACTACACAACACTCTATATACACACACCCCCCCCACACACCACACACGCTCTATACACACGCACCTACCACCCCCCCCAAAACACAATCACAACACACACGTATACAACACCACCCCCCACACACACTCTACACACCCCCCCCCCACACACACACACACTCTATACACACCACCCACCCACACACACACCTCTATACACTCCACCCCACACAAACACACACACACACCCTATACACACCCCCCCCCAACACACACACACTCTTAACACACCACCCCCCCCCACCACACCACACACACTATACACCCACCCCCACACACACACACACCCCACACACTCTATACACACCACACCCCCACACACACTCTACACAACCCCCCCCCCACACACACAACACACACACTCTAATACAACAACCCCCCCCCACACAACACACGCTCTATACTACACACCACCCCCCCACCCACTCACCCACACAACTCTATACACACCACCCGCCCCCAACACACACTCAAACACCCCCCCCACACACAACGTCACTCACTCGAAACACAACCCCCCCACACACACAACCTCTATACACCCCCCCCCCCCACACACACACACACACACACTCTATACACACCACCCCCCAACAAACACACACTCTATACACACCACCCCCCCCACACACACACACACACTATACACTCCACCCCCCCCTTCACACACACACACAAAACACAACCCCCCTCCACATCACCACACACACACTATACACAACACACCCCCCCCCAACACACACACCACACACTCTATACACACCACCCCCCCCCCCCCCACACACACTCTACACACCCGCCCCACACACTCACACCACACACACTCGATATACACCTATCAAACCCCCACCCCACACACACACTCTCTATACACACCACCCCTCCTCGACACACACACACCCACTACACTCTATACAACACCACCCCCCACACACACGTCTACACACCCCCCCCACACAACACACCACACTCTTAGCACACCCCCCAACACACACACCTCTTACACTCCACCCGGCCCCCCACACACACACACACACCACACTCGATACACACCACCCCCCCAACACACCACACACTCTATACACACCACCCCCCCCACACACACACACACACTATACACACCACCCCTCCCCCCACCCACCACACACACTAAACACACCCCCCTCCACACACCACACACACACACTATACACACCACCCCCCCCACACACACTACACACTATACACACCACCCCCCCTACACACACACCTATACACACCACCCCCCCCCACACTCACCTAAAGGCACACCACCCCCCTACACACACACTCAATACAAACCACCCCCCCCACACACACACTAAACAACCACCCCCACATCACAACACACTCTCATAACACACCCCCCCCCCCCACACACACACACTCACACACACACACACTTATAACACACCCCCCCCACACACACACACCTAAACACACCACCCCCCCCCCACACACAACACACACACTCTTATACACACCACCCCCCGCCCACACACACACACACACACACTCTATACACACCACCCCCCCCCCCCCCACACACACACACACAGCGACACACAAACACACACACACTCATACACACCAACCCCCCCACCCCCACACACACACACACTCTATTACACACCACCCCCCCCCCCACACACAACACACACACACACACACTCTATACTACACCACCCCCGCCCTCCACACACACACACATACTCACCACCCCCCCCCCCACACAACACACACACTATACACACCCCCCAACACACACACACTCTATACACACCACCCCCCAACACGACACCACACTCTATACCCACCACCCCCCCCCCCCCCACACAACACACACTCAATACACAACCACCCCTCCACCAGAGAATGCCAACTGGTACGGATTCCCGTAATTTCTACGGAAATTGGGCCAATTACGGCCGGTACGATTTTCCATACCATAAATCCCGATTTTGCCGATTTAATTAGCACATACTTGTGTGTGTTTGGGAGTGTGTGTGTGATTGTGTGTGTTTGGTGTGAGTGTGTGAGTGCCAGTGATGGAAATGGGGGTACGCAGAGGACACGTTCCTCTACTTCCATTTCCAGTTTCCATCCTGTGCATGAATTCCCCGCTATCCTCCTACTTAATCCAAGGACGAGCGAACAATCGAGACAGGCGGCGAAAGGAATGAACAACAAAGTCAATATCATAGATGACATTTCGGATTGAGAGACCCTTCTTCAGACCGCTCAGGGGAAAGAAGGAACAATAGATTATAGATTGGCACTAAGGACAAACGAAATGGAAGAAATATGCCTCCCCGTTCCGTCCCATGATTGTCCATCCTGAAGAAGGGTCACTGCCAAAATGTCCACCTATTGCCGCTCTAACGATGTTGCTTTCGTCCGTCGTCCATTCATTCACTCACTCTTGTGCCGGCGTCTTCTTCTCCCTCAGACCTCCGACACGTGGGACACACACACGCACGACGCACACGCACACGCACAGCACGCAGATCGGGCGCGGGCCGGGACCAGGAGCAGGTGCAGGATGAACATCAAATGTGTCTGGCAGCTATCGAAAAAGTACGGAAATTATAAGGTGGGTGGGGGCTTGGGTGCTCAGTGGGACGGCGCTTGCTCTGGGGATGGATGACTTTTCGGTCGAATCCTCTCAGATAATCACAAGTACTCCTCATACCGACGAGAGTTCAGTTTTCAGTTCACAAAAAGAGACCTTCGCTCCATCCTGCTGTCCCATAGAGAGATAGTATTCTGCTCGTAGGTCTAACCTTAAATTTCAAGAGTTAAATAAAAAAACTCAGAGTGCCGGAGGAACTCAGCGGGCTCGCGGCATCTGTGGAGGGAATGGATTACGAGTTGTTTGTTTCAGGGCCAGGGTTCTTCTTCAATAGGAAGGAACTGCAGATCAAAGTACTAGAGCGGATACTAGTATCTTTGTGCTGCAGATCAGGCATGATATTTCGTCCGATTTAAATCGTTAATTTCGATTTATTGTTTTCCTATTTTTATTTTTTCGCGCCCGATTATTTGGTGGCCAATCAACGACTGTCTCCTAAGGGGGTTGCAGAGAATGCCAACCCTAAATTTAGTTCACAGTACATTCAGCCCATTTGTCCGTAAACAAATGGGGTTAAAATGCATTTCTCTCTCGTACTCACTTGGGGTTGTTGGCCGCGGCTATGCCGCCTGCGCACTGGTGCAATCAGCGGCTGCCGGCGGGCGGCTGCGCACATGCGCACTTGGCAAGGTTGCCGGCGGGTCTGCGCATGCGCACTGGTGGGGGTGGGGGGGGGGGGGGGGGGGGGGAGGGCCCGGTGATGGGGCTGCCGCGAGCGGCCGGCTGGCGGCAAGAGAGTGCCGCTGATCGCGCGGGGCCCGCGCCGCCCGGGCTCTGGCCGGGCGTGGGCGTGGGCTCGAAATGGCGCCAGGCCCCGGCAACCCTCCCCACTGCGCACGCGCGGCCACTGGGGCCCCGGCAACCCTCCCCCACTGCGCACGCGCGGCCACTGGGGCGTTCGACCGGCAACCCTCCCCAAAGCGCACTTCGCGGACAAATAGGGCCCGGCAAAGTGCCGCTGATCGGCGCTGGCCGCAAACCGGGGACACATGGCGCCGGCGTTCACCACGGGAGGAACACCGGCGCGGCGGTGTTCCGTAACAGCATGTTTGGCTGCCGGAACACCGTAAAAAGGTTATTTCGCCGGGATAAAATACGGCGAATCCGGGACACTTGGCATCTCTGGGGTTGCGTCTAATCACCGACCAGCTACCCTTAAAATTCCCGTCCAATCAATAAATCGGTCTCCCTCTCCCCCCCCCCCCAATCAGCCGCCGTCTCCAAGGGCATTGTGTCCAATCACATAATGCGCTGGTCACTTGGCAGCCAATCAGACAGTCTCCTAGGGGCCTTTTGATCAATCACCGACCTGCTTCCCTCACTAAAGCAGACGATGGCTGCAGCCACCACACACACACAGACAGAGACAGAGTCCCCCCCCCCCCCCCCCTCCTTCCCAACCTCAGCTTCAACGGGACCCAGAGTACCCTTAGTTCCTAAACCCCATTTCCATCACTGGGAGTGTGTGTGAGTGTGTGTGTGAGTGTGTCTGTGTGTGTGAGTGTGTCTGTGTGTGTGAGTGTGTCTGTGTGTGTGTGTGTGCGCGTATATATGTGTGAGTGTGTGTGTCACGTTTATGTAATACCAACTAATGAACATACAGGTATGTTAATGTTAACATTATGCGCTATCGCTTGCCTGTGGGAGCCGCGCTTGCCATCATGCAGAAAAAAAATTGCTTCGCGCAAAAAATTACTGATTTTGTCTCCAAATTACTGATTTTTAGCCTTATGATTACTGATTTGTGCTCTGGAAGGTTGGCATCTCTGGGCGCGGAACAACCTCCTGCATTGCTTGTCTAGATCATCATGAGGCACCAGGACATCTACTCTCAGAACCTGTGCTCTTGCACTTGTGTACAGCGCCGCTGAGTACACCACCCCAGCATGGTGCTGCAGCGCTCATACTAGCAAGCTAGACGCCATCCTCAATGACACCATCCGGATCATCACTGTCTGCCTATGTCCTACTCAGACGGATCATCTGCCGGTGCTCGCAGGTGTCGCTCACGCCAGGCTTCGCAGAGAGTACTTCACCCACAGGCTGGTGTGCAAGGCCCCATCGGATGCCAAACATCCTTTGCACCACCTCGCCCAGGACTCACAGCAACTGGGACCTCAACGCCTGTCATCACGTCGCCCCTCCTTCCGTCACGCAGCGACCCTCTGTGGCTCTGGTTTCAACACACTAGGAGCATGGAGAACCAGCTGTGAACAGACTTCACGACTTCACGAAAACACAAATCACAACTTTGAGCCCAGTTTACAATGTCACTTAACAACCATAAACAATTTGGACAACGCATTTCATACATTAAGTTAATACACTTGTGATCAGTAGGTGTCACTCCGATCTGTAATGCGTCTACAAACGTCTCGCCAGGCACAAGAAAACAAACAAATGTGGTGTCGCAAAGTACGCCAAGACCAAGTAGCAGGCAGTCATCATATTCGAGCAGTAAAGAAGGGCTTGAAGAAATACACTTGTCTCTTCACCTGCAAAACAGAAACAGAGGTCAATAGCTAACTAACATCAACCTAATACAGGTGTCAGAGGTTATGGGGAGAAGGCAGGATAATGGGGTTACGAAGGAGAGATAGATCAGCCATGATTGAATGGCGGAGTTGACGATGGGCCAAATGGCCTAATTCTTATCCTATCACTTATGAACCTCAACTAATTAGTTCTTTCAGAATTAAGCTAATTGGTAAAATACCAAGGTACAGATGCAAAGATTTTTATTTATTGATCATGTTACAAAGATCTGCATTATAATGTACAACTGGGTGGTAGCAGCTTCAATACTATGGTCCAAATGAGTGCACTATTCTATGAGCAAACAATAAATGTAGATTCCTTGGTGAACAGGAGATCTGGATTCTAAACAATCCTCTGTCGCAGTCAATCAGAAAGTGACAGTGCTTCCATGGTTAGTCTTGGTGATGGGTGACGTATCCATTCTTACACTATACAGCATGATGCAGGTGGGGAAAGATGAACCTTCATCAGCTGTTTTCTCTTGCTCTCTGTATTCCTAGAAAGGTGTCTTTTACATTTAAGATCTTCATTTGGTTAAGATGAGATAACTAAATTGATTACATTATTTTGAGATTTGGCTTACACCTTGGCTTGTATTCACTGCGCTCTTTCAACACGGAAACAGAGAGATTAGAGATATGCATTTGGAAACAAATGTGCGTGAGTGCAACATGAGACTAACTCAAACACCTCATGCCTCCCAGGAGAGGAGGAGTTGCTTGGTGAGGGGAGGGGCACCACGTGCAGGCCTCGAGGCTGGACAAAGAAACCAGGCCAGGTTTTCTGTGTTGTCTGCCTGAAACGCCCACTCCAAACCGATGTACTATGTATCCTATTTATTAGTTAGTAAGTACATGGAAGCAGGTTTTCCAGAGTTGCCCAGTTCACTGGTGTGGGGGTGTTAGGGCATGATACAGTGTAAAACATCGGAAAATTAGATTAAAACTAGAAAACAAAGAATTGATTGGCAATACACACCTTCCATTCCACCACCACCTGTTCACTGGGGTCTATCTTCAAAGCCTCCTCATGTTCCTCGTCTGATTGCTGTTGAATGGTTTGCTCCCTGGGCGCCGGTCTGACAGGAAGAGGTTCATGCCTGGAAAGAAAACAGCAGTATAAATGATAACACAGTAAGTAACCCCACCTTCTCAATGAAATGTCATAGATACCATGGGCTGGGAAGAACACACAGCTTTCAAGGAATCTTCTCCAAGGACTTTGAAGCAGCTGCTTTCTGCAGTCAGTGGATTTCTCTACAAGCGGTTTGGTGGAGCCGAACAGGAAAGACCATTTCTTGAATTGGAGGAAGCAAGGGTATAGAAACTAGCAAAAATGCCAGGGGAAGAGGAGGTGAAATTATTTTTCACTCAGCAAATTATGACCTAGGTTATATTCCCTGAAAGTGGTAAAAAAGACTCAATAATATGCTGTGTGGAATCAGCTTCCAGCAGAAGTGGTGGAGGCAGGATCGATTTTAACATTTAAGAGTAAAGTGGATAGGTATATGGACGTGAAGGGAATGGAGGGGTATGGTCTGAGTGCAGGTAGATGGGACTAGGGGAAAACAAATGGTCGGCATGGACTGGAAGGGCCGAGAGGGCCTGTTTCCGTGCTGTAATTGTTATATGGTTATATGGTTATGGTATAATATATATATTTTTAAACAATTCAAAGGCGCATGTCAAAGAGGAAAGGGAGGAGCATTAAGTGGATAAATCGTTCAGTGCTACAACAAGCAGAATTCTGTAATTCCACCCACATTGTGTACACATGGTTCTTCAGCTTCTATCAAGCAACAGTGGGGGCAGAGTTGCTGCCTTACCGCGCCAGAGACCCAAGTTCAATCCTGACTGCAGGTGCTGTTTGTGTGGAGTTTGCAGCTTCTCAGTGTTACTGCGTAGGTTTTCTCTGGGTATTCTGGTTTCCTCCCACATCCCAAAGACACAAGGGTTTGTAAGCTATTTGGCTTGGTTAAAATTGTAATTTGTCCCTAGTGTGTAGGATAGCGCTAGTGTATGGGATGATTGCTGGTTGGCGAGACTCAGTAGGAAGAAGGACCTGTTTCCATGCTGTATCTCTGAAGTCTAAAGTCCAAAGTAACTAACGTGTGTCATTTAACCTTGGAAGAATAAGATGTCATTCGTGCGTCTAAAGACTAATGACATGTTATTTTTCTAAGGTTGCTAAAAGTGATGGGCGAAATGGATGTGCCATTTTATTACCATGTTAGCAAACAAGCACCTACATTCAACTCAGTGACTCAATTCGACTACAAGCAATGCTTCCTCTGCAGAACCTCTCCTTTGTTCATCATCTCAAGTTAGCCAGTTTGTGAAACAGAGACAACTGTCTTTTCTTTGGATTTGGATCCAGCAGTTGTTTGACAAATGTACACTTCAAAATTTGCACTGTGCTTTCTGCTGCCGTATTTGAAGCGGAATGGTATGTAGCGACTCTAGTGTGTTTTACACCATTCCCTTTCATGAATTGCACAAACTCTTGTGAACAGAATTGAGGTCCGTTATCAGACACAATTTCCTCTGGAAATCCATATGACGCAAACAATCCTCGCAAAATGTCTATCGTTTTGCTGGATGTCGTTTTGTTCATTGGAAACACTGCAACCCACTTGGAGTGACTATCAATCACCATGAACAATTGTTGTCCATCCAACTCTGCACCAGGCCATCATAGATAGCTTCTAGCTAGACTCTTTGTTAGACACATTCCCAAAATGCTGATCAGGAAGATCTCCTATCAATTTTACTCTGTATCTTTCAGGGATTACACATGACACACTCACTTCCCACATGACACAACCTTGGTCTACTGAGAGTTCATTCATAAGTACAAAAAAATGATTTTAATTCTGCCTCCGAATCCGGCAATTTGTTTGGCCATCCATTTGTAACATATTCCTGCACTCTTGACAAAGGTCTGGCAGTGCGAGTAGCCTCCCGAATGTCCCCTGAAGTGATAGGTAACTCATCTACATGAGAAAAATAAAACATGTTCTCTCTGTTTGGGGTAACCTCCGATTCCAAAGGTAATCTAGATATGGCGTCAGCATTGCTGATACTGGCATGCAGACAATATCAGTGCCCATCTTTGCATTCCGTCTACTGCCAGAGTTGGTATGTGTGTTTTTGGATTTAGGATCACTCTCAACGGCTGGTGATCTGTCTCGATTACAAATCTTCTACCATACAAGTATTTGAGAAATCTTCCTAATGCCAAAAATGAATGCAAGATCCTCTCGCTATATTTAACCATATAACAATTACAGCACGGAGACAGGCCCTCTCGGCCCTTCCAGTCCGTGCCGACCATTTGTTTTCCCCTAGTCCCATCTACCTGCACTCAGACCATACCCCTCCATTCCCTTCACGTCCATATACCTATCCACTTTACTTTTAAATGTTAAAATCGATCCTGCCTCCACCACCTCTGCTGGAAGCTCATTCCACACAGCCACCACCCTCTGAGTAAAGAAGTTCCCCTCACGTTACCCCTAAACTTCTGTCCCTTAATTCTCATGTCATGCCCTCTTGTTTGAATCTTCCCTACCCTCAATGGGAAAAGCTTATCCACGTCAACTCTGTCTATCCCTTTCATCATTTTAAAGACCTCAATCAAGTCCCCCCTTAACCTTCTGCGCTCCAAAGAATAAAGACCTAACTTGTTCAACCTTTCTCTGTAACATAGTTGCTGGAACCCTGGCAACATTCTAGTAAATCTCCTTCCTATAACTAGGCGACCAAAATTGTACACCTTACTCCAGAATTGGTCTTACCAATGCCTTGTACAATTTTAACATTACTTCCCTACTCCTATATTCAATGCTCTGATTTATAAAGGCCAGCACACCAAAGGCTTTTATCTACATGCGATTCCACCCTATCTACATGCGATTCCACCTTCAGGGAACTATGCACAGTTATTCCTAGATCCCTCTGTTCCACAGCATTCCTCAATTCCCTACCATTTACCATGTACGTCCTATTTTGATTTGTCCTGCCAAGATGTAGCACTTCACACTTATCAGCATTAAACTCCATCTGCCATCTTTCAACCCACTTTTCCAAATGGCCCAAATCTCTCTGTAGACTTTGAAAATCTACTTCATTATCCACAATACCACCTATCTTAGTATCATCTGCATACTTACTTATCCAATTTTCCACCCCATCATCCAGATCATTGATGTACATGACAAACAACAGTGGACCCAACACAGATCCCTGAGGCACCCCACTGGTCACCGGCTTCCAACCTGACAAACAGCCATCCACCATTACTCTCTGACATCTCCCATTCAGCCACTGTTGAATCCATCTTGCTACTTCGCCATTAACACCCAAAGATTGAACCTTCTTAACCAACCTTCCATGGGGAACCTTGTCAAAGGCCTTACTGAAATCCATATAGACAACATCCACTGCTTTACCCTCATCAATTTCCCTAGTTACCGCTTCAAAAAATTCAAGAAGGTTTGTCAAACATGACCTTCCAGGCACAAATCCATGTTGACTGTTCCTGATCAGACCCTGTTTATCCAGATGCTTATATATATTATCTCTAAGTAATCTTTTCCATTAATTTGCCCACCACTGACGTCAAACTAATAGGTCTATAATTGCTAGGTTTATTCTTTGAACCCTTTTTAAACAATGGAACAACATGCGCAGTAACGCCAATCCACCGGCACTATTCCCGTTTCTAATGACATTTGAAATATATCTGTCATAGCTCCTGCTATTTTCTACACTAACTTCCCTCAATGTCCTAGGGAATATCCTGTCAGGACCTGGAGACTTATCCACCTTTATATTTTTCAAAAGTGTCAGTACTTCCTCCTCTTTGAATCTCGTAGTTTCCATAGCTACTCTACTTTTTTCCCTTACCTCACAGAGTTCAATATCCTTCTCCTTGGTGAATACCGAAGAAAATAAATTGTTCAATATCTCCCCCATCTCTTTTGGCTCTGCAGATAGCTGTCCATTCTGGTTCTCTAATGGTCCAATTTTATCCCTCGTTATCCTTTTGCTATTAATATAGCTGTAGAAACCCTTTGGATTTACTTTCACCTTTCTTGCCAAAGCAACCTCATATCTTCTTTTAGCCTTCCTAATTTCTTTCTTCAGATTCTTTTTACATTCTTTATACTCCTCTAGCACCTCATTTACTCCATGCCTCCTATAATTATTGTAGATATCTCTCTTTTTTCGAAACAAGTGTCTAATTTCCCTTGAAAACCATGGCTCTTTCCAATTTTTACTATTTTTCCTTTCAACCTAACAGGGACATAAAGATTCTGTACTCTTACAATTTCCCCTTTTAAATGTCCTCCATTTCTCTTCTACATCCTTCCCATGAAACAAAGTGTCCCAATTCACTCCTTTAAAATCCTCACGCATTCCCTCAAAGTTAGCCTTTCTCCAATCAAAAATCTCCACTCTAGGTCCTGTTCTGACTCGCTCCATAATTATATTGAAACTAATGGTATTGTGAATCACTGCTCCCGAAGTGCTCACCAACGCATAACCTCCGTCACCTGTCCTGCCTCATTTCCTAACAGGAGGTCCAGCACTGCCCCTTCTCTGGTCGGTACCTCTATGTACTGCTGCATAAAACTATCCTGCACACATTTTACAAACTCCAAACCATCCAGCCCATTTACAGAATGTGTTTCCCAGTCTATTTTTGGGAAATTGAAATCTCCCACAATCACTACCTTGTGCTTACTACTAATATCTGCTATCTCCTTACATATTTGCTCTTCCAATTCTCGCTCCCCATTTGGCGGTCTATAGTACACCCCTAAAAGTGTTGCTACAAACACCGTTCCCACTTCTCAGTTCCACCCAAATAGCCTCCCTAGACGAACCCTCTAATCTATCCTGCCAAAGCACTGCTGTAATTATCCTCTCTGACAAGCAATGCAACACCTCCACCTCTGGTCCCTCCAATTCTATCACCCCGGAAGCAACGAAATCCTGGAATATTTAGTTTCCAATCACAGCCCTCCTGCAACCATGTTTCACTGATTGCCACAACATCATATTTCCAGGTGTCAATCTAGGCTCTAAGTGCATCCACCTTACTTACAATGCTCCTAGCATTAAAATATGCACATTTTTATAAACCCACCATCCTTTATTCTCTGTCTATTATCTTTTTCATCTTTCTCGCCTACATTTTGGGTCCGAGTGCTTCCCTTCTCTGCCTCTTGCCCCACACCCTGTCCCCTAGCCCCCTCTACCCGAGTCCCTCCCCCCAGCCTTTCTAGTTTAAAGTCTCCCCAGTAGCCTTTGCAAATCTCCCTGCCAGGATATTGGTCCCCTTCGGGTTCAAGTGCAACCCGTCCTCTGCGTACAGATCATGCCTTCCCCAAAAGAGGTCCCAGTGATCAAGAAACTTGAATCGCTGCCCACTGCACCAGTCCCTCAGCCACGCATTTAGCCTCCACCTCATTTCATTCCTACTCTCACTGTCACGCGGCACAGGCATAATCCTGAAATCGTTACCCTTTTGGTCCTTCTCTTTAACTTTCCCCCCAACTCCCTAAATTCTCCCTTCAGGACCTCGTCATTTTTTCTGCCTATGTCATTGGTACCTATGTGTACCACAACATCAGGCTCCTCTCCCTCCCTTATCAGAATCTTTTGGACACGTTCTGACACATGCGAGACCCTGGCACCAGGGAGGCAAACTACCATCCGGGTCTCCCGACTGCGTCCACAGAATCGCCTATCCGACCCCCTAATTATAGAAGTCCCCTATTACAATTGCCCTCCTCTTTTTGCTACCCTTCTGAGCATCAGGGCCGGTCTCTGTGCCGGAGGCCCGGCAGCTGTTGTTGCCCCCAGCTAGGCTGTCCCCTCCAATCGTACTCAAACCCGAGTACCTATTTTCCAGTTGTACGGTCACAGGGGTACTCTCTAGCCCCTGCCTCTGCCCCTTGCCCTTCCTAACCGTGACCCACTTGTCTGCCTCCTGTGGTCTGGGAGTGACTACCTCCCTGTAGCTCCTCTCTATGACCTCCTCACTCTCCCTGACCAGACGGAGGTCGTCGAGCTGCTGTTCCAGGTTCCTAACACGATCCTTTAGGAGCCCCATCTCGACACACCTGGCGCAGATGTGTACGTCTTGGAGGGCTATCAGATTCCCTGACCTCCCACATCTGACATCCAGAACAGTACACTGCCCTGGCCTTCATACTGCCCCCCTTACACAGGATACAATAGCAACACAATATAAAATCACTACAAACTGCTGGGATCTGACTGTAAATCAGCTGCTTTCCCTAGTCCACTTCCCACCAATCAGCTGCTTTCCCTAGTCCACTTCCCACCAATCAGCGGCTTCCTCAAAAAAACCCACTTCTCCAAATGGAATGTTATGGATTTGGGTAAGCCTCTGAAAAAACAAGCCCCGCGCTTGATTTTATAGCTTACCGGTCGGGTGTCGCTCCTCCCCCTCCTCCTCTTCCAACGGCTCCTGTGGGCCTCTGAAAAACCAAGCCCCGCAACTACTGTACTAGATGCAAATGCTATAGGCCTCTCCTCTCCATTTTCTAGCACATGAGAGATCACAGCACCAACACCATATGGTGAAGCATCACATGCTAACTTCATTGGATTATTTACATCGTAATGAACAAGTATTGTACTCTCTGCCAACTGAGCTTTACATGACTTGAAAGCTTGGTCACATTCACGTGTCCACTTCCATGGTACATATTTTCTCAAGAGCTCGTTCAACAGGTGCACAGACTTGGCATGAACTTCCCACAATAATGCACTTATCCTAAAAAGGATCGTATCTCAGATATGTTTGTGGGAGTGGGCGCGTTCTTGATCACATCAACTTTACACTTGGTGGGGTGTAGACCATCCTTGTTATCCTTTGCTATATTTAAGAGTGAGTTGGATGTGGCCCTTGTGGCTAAGGGGATCAGAGGGTATGGAGAGAAGGCAGGTACGGGATACTGAGTTGGATGATCAGCCATGATCATATTGAATGGCGGTGCAGGCTCGAAGGGCTGAATGGCCTACTCCTGCACCTAATTTCTATGATTCTATGATTGTCTATCTTATGTCCCAAGTACTCTACCGAATTCTGAAAGAACTCACACTTTTGTGCCTTCACTCTTACACTGTGTGTCTCAAGACTTCTGAATACCATTTCCAACCTTTCATCATGTGTCGGCCTGCCAGGGGCTGAGATGAGGATGTCATCCAAGTAACACACCACACCTTCAATTCCGTCTAGAATTTGTGTCATAAACCCTTGAAAAATCCCTGGGGCTGATGATATGTCAAATGGGAGCCTATTGAACTGAAACAATTACAAATGTGTGTTGTTAGTCAGCTTGGATTACGATCCTCTCTAAACGAAACTAATCTGAAACAAACTAAAGGAAGCTGTTCAGCCATTCGCAACTGAATGTCCTCCTCCTTTAACCAGATGGATTCTCCTTCGTCGAGGTGTTGAATCATTTGTGGCTCTACGACACCACCCCACAAAAATAGACTGCCGTGTTTGCGACCATCATCAACACTTCAAACGTTGTTTGTTGGCCAAAGCAACAAGGGATATCCCCATTTGATCGTATGGCACAATAGAAATGCAACTGGTATCCCAGTCCAAGTAGAACCAAACCTTAGCTCAGCCAATTCATTTTTGCAGGAGGACAGATCTTGCTCTGCTTTTCTTGCTGAAGGTTGTCCAGTTCACCCTTTTCCTGCAAAATGAAAATAGTGCTCAATCTTTATACACACATGAATGCAAAACAAGTTTACAACATATCTTTGCTGTGTCCATCTTGGAATCTTTTAAATTTAAAAATAAATAAATACACAAATATGTAGTCATCATATGCATCCTGGGGATCAAGTCCCACCAATGAGCAATGTCATGGCTTCATCTTTAATACCTTGAGATTTAGTATCCTGCTCAATTTATTAATTGATGCAAGGGCTTGTTTCCGTGCATGTTATTAGTAAATTAAAGTGCTCTTTTAAAAAGTCTATTCTAAGATTTGTGCTTAAAAAACGTTAATTTCAGACCCAGAAGATGTCATTTTTGCCCATCATGTCCAAAACTGATCTTTAAGTTGAACTAGTCAAATGTTTAGAAATAAAGGGGTAGATTCGGTAAAATGACAAATATTGTTGTACTTTCCAGATTTGTCAGTGATTTCCAAAAGTATACTTCTGTCTCTATCGTTTGTCATTTTACTTTTAATATTAGAAATTGAGCATGCGCGTGATAAAATGCTTTCTCATTGTATGAGGCCAGCCATCTCGGTCCAACTTATAATGGCACTGAAAATTGAGTTGAAGGCTTTCTCAGTTTAATAAATATCAGTATATATTTACATTCTCAAAACTACTGAAGGCTTTAGACTTTCGGAATGCAGCAGGGAAACAGGCCCTTCTGCCCAATGAGCGATCACCCCGGACGCTATCCTGCACACAAGGGACAATTTACAATTTTTACCAAAGCCAATTAAACTGCAACCCTGTACGCCTTTGGAGTGTTGGAGGAAACAGTAGCACCTGGAGAAAGACCACGTGGTCATGTGGAGAACGTACAAACTCGGTACAGACAGCACCCGTGGTCATGACTGAACCCGATGGTCTGGTGCTGTAAGGCAGCAAATTTACCACTGTGCCACTGTGCTGCCTCCCCAAACAGAAAAAAAAAATTTATTCAACCTTGGCAAAGCTTAAAATTAATAACAGCGTAAAATGTCGAGTGAACTCGAGCATTAAATTTCCACATATATATAAAATCAAAGTTTAAACTGAAAGTGTCAGACTGATCACATACCATAAACTTTTAGCCAGCTGTGGTCTGATTTGTCAATCCTTGATCCTGTCGTCTATGAAGATCCCCCCGTTCTACCACCAGCTCCTGCAGTTCTGAGATAAAATCTGGATCAGAGCAGCCAAGAAAGAACCAGTCATCCTTAATTAGTTTTGTGCCTCAGACGCCATTCAGAAAGACAGCATGAACACAGACACAATATAGACTGATTGGACCCTAGTGACCATCGCTACCTCATGGCTTCCCAAAGGTAAGGAGTTAGTTTCTGACTGGGTTAAATCACCTTGCAGCTGGCTAGCTGGCTTTAAATTTTAAAAGCTTGCAGTAACAAAGCTAAATTTACATCACTGGTATTCCAGAGACAACTAATACCAATACTGATTTATGAATAGATATTATTTCAGTATTTTTTAAATAAATTAAAATTTAAAAATAAATCCTTTCATATTGAAATATTATCAGGAAGTTTGGTTCATTTTTCTTACATCAGGTAATGGATGGAGTAAACTTGTTAAAACAGTGTTCCCTTTCACTAGTAAATGGGCCAAAGAGTTGTACAACACAGAAACATGCCCTTTTCCATCCAATGTATCTGTGCCAACTATCATGCCCTCTTGCCTGTGTTAAATAAACGTCCTAGTCTTTCAGTGAAACTTACGTATTTATAAAAACTCACTCTACAGTATGTAATTGGAAATGTAACTGCATGTTTAATGCAGAGCTAAATGTTATAAAATGATTAGATTACTGAATTAACTAAAGAATTCAATGAAAGTATATTTTAGTTGGGGTTTATAACAATTTTGGGAAATGAGCAGTAGCTTTAACTGGATTCTACTAATTATTTTAGTACATTACTAGGGCATTCATTTCATCAGGTCCCACACATAGTAGACGAGTGCAGAAGATTTGGGCACATGCAATCCAAGGTGGGCTACCAATTGGATCTAAATAGGGGGCAGTAATGGAAGGATGTTTTTCTGATGGGAAATCTGTGATTATTGTGGTATCACAGGGATCACAGCTGAGATTTCCGTTGTTTGGTGATAACAGCTTGGATCACAATGAACTTAAAGAAAGGTAACTTTGAGGGTATGTGACGTGAATTGGCCAAGATGGACTGGCAATTGATTCTTGAAGGGTTGACGGTGGATATGCAATGGAAGGCATTTAAAGACTGCATGGATGAACTACAACAATTGTTCATCCCAGTATGGCAAAAGAATAAATCAGGGAAGGTGGCGCATCCGTGGATAACGAGGGAAATCAGGGATAGTATCAAAGCAAAAGATGAAGCGTACAAATTAGCCAGAAAAAGCAGCCTACCAGGGGACTAGGAGACCAACAGAAGAGGACAAAGGGCTTAATTAGGAAAGGGAAAATGGAGTATGAAAGAAAACTGGCAGGAAACATAAAACTGACTGCAAAAGTTTTTATCGATATGTGAAGCGCAAAAGATTAGTTAAAACAAATGTAGGTCCCTTGCAGTCAGAAACGGGTGAATTGATCATGGGGAACAAGGCCATGGCCGACCAATTGAATAACTACTTTGGTTCTGTCTTCAATAAGGAAGACATAAATAATTTGCCAGAAATAGCAGGGGATCGCGGGTCAAATGAGATGGAGGAACTGAGTGAAATCTAGGTTAGCCGGAAAGTGGTGTTAGGTAAATTGAATAGATTAAAGGCTGATAAATCCCCAGGGCCAGATAGAATGCATCCCAGGGTACTTAAGGAAGTAGCCCCAGAAATAGCAGATGCCTTAGTGATAATTTTTCAAAACTCTTTAGATTCTGGAGTAGTTCCTGAGGATTGGAGGGTAGCTGATGTAACCCCACTTTTTAAAAAGGGAGAGAGAAAAGGGGGAATTACAGACCAGTTAGTCTAACATCGGTAGTGGGGAAATTGCTAGAGTCAGTTATTAAAGATGGGATAGCAGCGCATTTGGAAAGTGGTGAAATCATTGGACAAAGTCAGCATGGATTTACGAAAGGTAAATCATGTCTGACGAATCTTATTGAATTGTTTGAGGATGTAACTAGTAGAGTGGATAAGGGAGAAGCAGTGGATGCATTATATCTGGACTTTCAGAAGGCTTTCGACAAGGTCCCACACAAGAGATTGGTATACAAACTTAAAGCACACGGTATTGGTGGTTCAGTATTGATATGGATAGAGAACTGGCTGGCAGACAGGAAACAAAGAGTAGGAGTGAACGGGTACTTTTCAGGATGGCAGGCAGTGACTAGTGGGGTGCCGCAAGGCTCAGTGCTGGGACCCCAGCTATTTACAATATACATTAATGATTTGGATGAGGGAATTAAATGCAACATCTCAAAGTTTGCGGATGACACGAAGCTGGGGGGGTAGTGTTAGCTATGAGGAGGATGTTAGGAGGCTGCAGGATGACTTGGATAGACTGGGTGAGAGGGCAAATGCATGGCAGATGCAGTATAAAGTGGATAAATGTGAGTTTATCCACTTTGGTGGCAAAAACAGGAAGGTGGACTATTATTTGAATGGTGACCGATTAGGAAAAGGGCAGATGCAACGAGACCTGGGTGTCATGGTGCACCAGTCATTGAAAGTAGGCATGCAGGTGCAGCAGGCTGTGAAGAAAGCGAATGGTATGTTGGCATTCATAGCAAAAGGATTTGAGTACAAGAGCAGGGAGGTTCTACTGCAGTTGTACAGGGTCTTGGTGAGGCCACACCTGGAGTATTGCCTACAGTTTTGGTCTCCTAATCTGAGGAAAGACATTCTTGCCATAGAGGGAGTACAGAGAATGTTCACCAGACTGATTCCTGGGATGGCACGACTTCCATATGAAGAAAGACTGGATAGACTCGGCTTGTACTCGATGGAATTTAGAAGATTGAGGGGTGATCTCATAGAGACTTACAAAATTCTTAAGGGGTTGGACAGGCTAGATGCAGGAAGATTGTTCCCGATGTTGGGGAAGTCCAGGACAAGGGGTCACAGTTTAGGGATAAGGGATAAGTCTTTTCGGACCGAGATGAGAAAATCGTTTTTCACACAGAGAGTGGTGAATCTGTGGAATTCTCTGCCACAGAAGGTAGTTGAGGCCAGTTCGTTGGCCATATTTAAGAGGGAGTTTGATGTGGCCCTTGTAGCTAAAGGGATCAGGGGGTATTGACAGAAGGCAGGTACAGGATACTGAGTTGGATGATCAGCCATGATCATATTGAATGGTGGTGCACGCTCGAAGGGCCGAATGGCCTGCTCCTGCACCTAATTTCTATGTTTCTATGTTTCTATGTAGGATGTAAGCTTGCAGATGATATGAAAATTAGTGGTTTGTGGAGAGCGAGGAGGTTTGTCCAAGGTTACAGCAGGATATAGATGAGATGGAAAGTTGGGCGGAGCACAGGTAGATAGAATTTGGGAAGTAAAAATGGTTGTAGGACTTAGGTCAGGACACTGATGAATGTTATAACCATATAACCATATAACCATATATCAATTACAGCACGGAAACAGGCCCTCTCGGCCCTTCCAGTCCGTGCCGACCATTTGTTTTCCCCTAGTCCCATCTACCTGCACTCAGACCATACCCCTCCATTCCCTTCACGTCCATATACCTATCCACTTTACTTTTAAATGTTAAAATCGATCCTGCCTCCACCACTTCTGCTGGAAGCTCATTCCACACAGTCACCACCCTCTGAGTAAAGAAGTTCCCCCTCACGTTACCCCGAAACTTCTGTCCCTTAATTCTCATGTCATGCCCTCTTGTTTGAATCTTCCCTACCCTCAATGGGAAAAACGTATCCACGTTTAACTCTGTCTATCCCTTTCATCATTTTAAAGACCTAATCAAGTCCCCCCTTTAACCTTCTGCGCTCCAAAGAATAAAGACCTAACTTGTTCAACCTTTCTCTGTAACATAGTTGCTGGAACCCTGGCAACATTCTAGTAAATCTCCTCTGTACTCTCTCTATTTTGTTGACATCCTTCCTATAACTAGGCGACCAAAATTGTACACCATTCTCCAGAATTGGTCTTACCAATGCCTTGTACAATTTTAACATTACTTCCCTACTCCTATATTCAATGCTCTGATTTATAAAGGCCAGCACACCTCTGATTTATAAAGGCCAGCTTTCTTTACCACCCTATCTACATGCGATTCCACCTTCAGGGAACTATGCACAGTTATTCCTAGATCCCTCTGTTCCACAGCATTCCTCAATTCCCTACCATTTACCATGTACGTCCTATTTTGATTTGTCCTGCCAAGATGTAGCACTGCACACTCCATTCACACTAGCATTAAACTCCATCTGCCATCTTTCAGCCCACTTTTCCAAATGGCCCAAATCTCTCTGTAGACTTTGAAAATCTACTTCATTATCCACAACACCACCTATCTTAGTATCATCTGCATACTTACTTATCCAATTTTCCACCCCATCATCCAGATCATTGATGTACATGACAAACAACAGTGGACCCAACACAGATCCCTGAGGCACCCCACTGGTCACCGGCTTCCAACCTGACAAACAGCCATCCACCATTACTCTCTGACATCTCCATTCAGCCACTGTTGAATCCATCTTGCTACTCTGCCATTAACACCCAAAGATTGAACCTTCTTAACCAACCTTCCATGGGGAAACTTGTCAAAGGCCTTACTGAAATCCATATAGACAACATCCACTGCTTTACCCTCATCATTTCCCTAGTTACCGCTTCAAAAAATTCAAGAAGGTTTGTCAAACATGATCTTCCAGGCACAAATCCATGTTGACTGTTCCTGATCAGACCCTGTTTATCCAGATGCTTATATATATTATCTCTAAGTATCCTTTCCATTAATTTGCCCACCACTGACGTCAAACTAATAGGTCTATAATTGCTAGGTTTATTCCTTGAACCCTTTTTTAAACAATGGAACAACATGCGCAGTACGCCAATCCTCCGGCACTATTCCCGTTTCTAATGACATTTGAAATATTTCTGTCATAGCTCCTGCTATTTCTACACTAACTTCCCTCAATGTCCTAGGGGATATCCTGTCAGGACCTGGAGACTTATCCACTTTTATATTTTTCAAAAGTGTCAGTACTTCCTCCTCTTTGAATCTCATAGTTTCCATAGCTACTCTACTTTTTCCCCTTAACTCACAGAGTTTAATATCCTTCTCCTTGGTGAATACCGAAGAAAATAAATTGTTCAATATCTCCCCCATCTCTTTTGGCTCTGCAGATAGCTGTCCATTCTGGTTCTCTAATGGTCCAATTTTATCCCTCGTTATCCTTTTGCTATTAATATAGCTGTAGAAACCCTTTGGGTTTTACTTTCACCTTTCTTGCCAAGCAACCTCATATCTTCTTTTAGCCTTCCTAATTTCTTTCTTAAGATTCTTTTTACATTCTTTATACTCCTCTAGCACCTCATTTACTCCATGCCTCCTATAATTATTGTAGATATCTCTCTTTTTTCGAAACAGGTGTCCAATTTCCCTTGAAAACCATGGCTCTTTCCAATTTTTACTATTTCCTTTCAACCTAACAGGGACATAAAGATTCTGTACTCTTACAATTTCCCCTTAAATGTCCTCCATTTCTCTTCTACATCCTTCCCATGAAACAAAGTGTCCCAATTCACTCCTTTAAAATCCTTACGCATTCCCTCAAAGTTAGCCTTTCTCCAATCAAAAATCTCCACCCTAGGTCCAGTTCTGACTCTCTCCATAATTATATTGAAACTAATGGTATTGTGATCACTGTTCCCAAAGTGCTCACCAACGCATACCTCCGTCACCGGACCTGCCTAATTTCCTAACAGGAGGTCCAGCACTGCCCCTTCTCTGGTCGATACCTCTATGTACTGCTGCAAAAAACTATCCTACACACATTTTACAAACTCCAAACCATTCAGCCCATTTACAGAATGTGTTTCCCAGTCTATTTTTGGAAAATTGAAATCTCCCACAATCACTACCTTGTGCTTACTACTAATATCTGCTATCTCCTTACATATTTGCTCTTCCAATTCTCGCTCCCCATTTGGCGGTCTATAATACACCCCTAAAAGTGTTGCTACACCGTTCCCACTTCTCAGTTCCACCCAAATAGCCTCCCTAGACGAGCCCTCTAATCTATCCTGCAAAGCACTGCTGTAATATCTTCTCTGACAAGCAATGCAACACCTCCCCCTCTGGTCCCTCCAATTCTATCACACCTGAAGCAACGAAATCCTGGAATATTTAGTTTCCAATCACAGCCCTCCTGCAACCATGTTTCACTGATTGCCACAACATCATATTTTCCAGGTGTCAATCCAGGCTCTAAGTTCATCCACCTTACTTACAATGCTCCTAGCATTAAAATATACACATTTTAGAAACCCACCATCCCTTATTCTCTGTCTATTATCTTTTTCATCTTTCTCGCCTACATTTGGATCCGAGTGCTTCCCTTCTCTGCCTCTTGCCCCATACCCTGACCCCCTAGCCCCTCTACCCGAGTCCCTCCCCCCAGCCTTTCTAGTTTAAAGTCTCCCCAGTAGCCTTTGCAAATCTCCCTGCCAGGATATTGGTCCCCCTCGGGTTCAAGTGCAACCCGTCCTTTGTGTACAGATCATGCCTTCCCCAAAAGAGGTCCCAGTGATCAAGGAACTTGAATCCATGCCCACTGCACCAGTCCCTCAGCCACGCATTTATCCTCCACCTCATTTCATTCCCACTCTCACTGTCACGCGGCACAGGCAGTAATCCTGAAATCGTTACCCTTTTGGTCCTTCTCCTTAACTTTCCCCCCAACTCCCTAAATTCTCCCTTCAGGACCTCGTCACTTTTTCTGCCTATGTCATTGGTACCTATGTGTACCACAACATCAGGCTCCTCTCCCTCCCTTATCAGAATCTTTTGGACACGTTCTGACACATGCGAGACCCTGGCACCAGGGAGGCAAACTACCATCCGGGTCTCCCGATTGCGTCCACAGAATCGCCTATCCGACCCCCTAACTATAGCTGAGCATCAGGGCCGGTCTCTGTGCCGGAGGCCCGGCCGCTGTTGCTGCCCCCAGCTAGGCTGTCCCCTCCAATCGTACTCAAACCCGAGTACCTATTTTCTAGGTGCACGGTCACAGGGGTACTCTCTAGCCCCCGCCTCTGCCCCTTGCCCTTCCTAACTGTGACCCACTTGTCTGCCTCCTGTGGTTTGGGAGTGACTACCTCCCTGTAGCTCCTCTCTATTACCTCCTCACTCTCCCTGACCAGACGGAGGTCATCGATCTGCTGCTCCAGGTTCCTAACACAGTCCTTTAGGAGCCCCATCTCAACACACCTGGCGCAAATGTGGATGTCTGGAGGGCTATCAGATTCCCTGACCTCCCACATCTGACATCCAGAACAGTACACTGCCCTTGCCTTCATACTCCCCCCTTACACAGGATACAATAGCAACACAATACAAAGTACACAACAAACTGCTGGAATCTGACTGCCAATCAGCTGCTTTCCCTAGTCCACTTCCCACCAATCAGCGGCTTCCTCAAAAAAAAAACCCACCTCCAAATGGAATGTTATGGATTTCAGTAAAAACAAGCCCCGCGCTTGATTTCAAACCTTACCGGTCGGGTGTCGCTCCTCCCCCTCCTCCTCTTCTTCCAACGGCTCCTGTGGGCCTCTGAAAAAACAAGCCCCGCGCTTGATTTTAAACCTTACCGGTCAGGTGTCGCTCCTCCCCTTCCTCCTCTTCTTCCAACGGCTCCCGTGGGCCTCTGAAAAAACAAGCCCAGTGCTTGATTTTAAACCTTACCAGTCGGGTGTCGCTCCTCTCCCTCCTCCTCTTCTTCCAACGGCTCCTGTGGGCCTCTGAAAAAAAACAAGCCCGCGCTTGATTTTAAACCTTACCGGTCGGGTGTCGCTCCTCCCCCTCCTCCTCTTCTTCCAATGGCTCCTGTGGGCCTCTGAAAAAACAAGCCCCGCGCTTGATTTTAAACCTTACCGGTCGGGTGTCGCTCCTCCCCCTCCTCCTCTTCTTCCAACGGCTCCTGTGGCCTCTGAAAAAACAAGCCCCGCGCTTGATTTTAAACCTTACCGGTCGGGTGTCGCTTCCTCCCCCTCCTCCTCTTCTTCCAACGGCTCCTGTGGGCCTCTGAAAAAAACAAGCCCCGCGCTTGATTTTAAACCTTACCGGTCGGGTGTCGCTCCTTCCCCTCCTCATCTTCTTCCAACGGCTCCTGTGGGCCTCTAAAAAAAACAAGCCCCGCGCTTGATTTTAAACCTTACCGGTCGGGTGTCGCTCCTCCCCCTCCTCCTCTTCTTCCAACGGTTCCTGTGGGCCTTTATGGTGATAAATAGAAACTTAGAGGTCCAAATCCAAAGTTCTCAAAATGTAGCAGGGCAGCAGGGCAGTAGGCTGGTGAAGAAAGCATATGGCATGTTTGCCGTCGTAGGTATGGGTATAGAATATAAGAGTTGGAATGTTTTATTGCAACTTTACAAAACACAAGATAGGCCGCAATTGAACGGTTGTGTGCAGTTCCTGTCAGCACACTATGCAAGAACTGCAGAGACTGGTTTACAAAAACAGACACAAAGTGCTGGAGTCACGCAGCATCTCCGGTAACATGGAAAGGTGACGTTTCAGGTTGGGGCCCTTCTAGTCTGATGAGCGATAGTTCTGGAGAAAATGGAGAGAAAATTCACAAGGATGTTGCCTGGATTGGAGAACTTTAGTTATGGGGAGAAACTGGATAGATGGGGCTCTTTTTCCCTGGAATGAGAAAGTTAAGGAGTGACCTGATAGAAGTATGTAAGATTATCTGATAGCCAAAATATTTTTTCCATGCTAGAGTTACAAAACAAAAGAACATAGGTTTAAGGTGAGAAGAGGGAGTTGTAAAGGCGATCTGAGGGAAAGTTTATTTCTCTCCCCTGAGAGCTTTATATCTGGACCTTGCTGCCAGAGGAGGTGGAATCACAGGCAATTACAACATTTTTAAAGTAATTTTAGACAAACATGTAATAGGCAAGGCATAGAAGGAGACATTTATAATGCAGGCAAATGAGATAAGTGTAGATGGGATACAAAAATCAGCATGGACATGGTGAGATGAAAAATCAGCATGGACATGGTTCCTGTGCTGCACAACTCAGATTCTAAATACATCATCATACTAGACAAAATATCTTGAACTATCTGTTGTCATCAAAAACTAATTACAGAAACAATTCAGCATTGCTGTAAGTAATTATAAGCAGCCATGAGAGGCATAAGGGTGTAAAGAACCAAAGACTAAAGCGATTCACAAATAAAAGAAAGCTTGTAGCAGCTAACAAGCAACATTTGTTCTGAACAAATGGATGGAACAAAGGGAGAAAATTCAGCCCAAACAAATTTTCAGGGTACAGAATTCCAGAGATTCACCACCCTTCGCAATGGGTAATTCCTACACATCTCAGTGTCCCTTTATCTTGTATCTGGGGTTCCAACCCAAAACATCCCCTATTCCTTTTCTCCAGAGATGCTGCTCTGACCCGCTGAGTTACTTCAGTATTTTGTGTCTATCCACATGTTCAAGACTCAGGCACAAATGGAAACATGTCAACAAATCACGGTCAGGCTCCATTATTTTTACCACCCTATCGCATGTAGATAGGGTGGTAAAGAAAGCCTTTGGTGTGCTGGCCTTTATAAATCAGAGCATTGAATATAGGAGTAGGGAAGTAATGTTAAAATTGTACAAGGCATTGGTAAGACCAATTCTGGAGTATGGTGTACAATTTTGGTCGCCTAGTTATAGGAAGGATGTCAACAAAATAGAGAGAGTACAGAGGAGATTTACTAGAATGTTGCCAGGGATCCAGCAACTATGTTACAGAGAAAGGTTGAACAAGTTAGGTCTTTTATTCTTTGGAGCGCAGAAGGTTAAGGGGGGACTTGATTGAGGTCTTTAAAATGATGAAGGGATAGACAGAGTTGACGTGGATAAGCTTTTCCCATTGAGGGTAGGGAAGATTCAAACAAGAGGGCATGACATGAGAATTAAGGGACAGAAGTTTAGGGGTAACGTGAGGGGGAACTTCTTTACTCAGAGGGTGGTGGCTGTGTGGAATGAGCTTCCAGCAGAGGTGGTGGAGGCAGGATCGATTTTAACATTTAAAAGTAAAGTGGATAGGTATATGGACGTGAAGGGAATGGAGGGGTATGGTCTGAGTGCAGGTAGATGGGACTAGGGGAAAACAAATGGTCGGCACGGACTGGAAGGGCCAAGAGGGCCTGTCTCCGTGCTGTAATTGTTATATGGTTATATATGGTTATTTAGATGTTTAGAATTTTTAATAAAGTCGCCCCTAATTCCTCTAAACACCAAAGAACAGATTCTACTCCCTTGCTGCTCACGATCTCGTTGGTCGAATTAGCCTCGCATTGTGCGATATGTTTAATCAGCATTTACATATTTTAATCAGAACTAAATAAGTATCAGGTCAAAATTAAGATGTCCAATGAAATACAGAAATATTTTAATTGAAATTATTTTAAAATGGGTTGTATTATGAAATATTTATGCAAGAAATCATCAAAACTTTAATTTTAGGGGCCATCAGATTATGGATAGCAGATGTAACCAGTTTGCAAATCCAGGAAATTTCATCCATTCAAGTAGATATCCCTGGATTGTTGCGGAGAAGGCTGCAAAGCAGCATAGTTTGTATCAGTATTCAAAACCATGGGACAATGTAGATGGGACTAGGGGAAAACAAATGGTCGGCACGGACTGGAAGGGCCGAGAGGGCCTGTTTCCGTGCTGTAATTGTTATATGGTTATATGGTTATATGGTTATAACTTCATGATTTCCAAAGTCAAGTACAAAATCCAAAGTTCCAACGTTCATAAAATAATAACCAAAAACATTTAAACATTACAACAACCTCAAAAACTGAGGTATTAATATCAGCACAACTAGCTTGATAAATGTTCTGTCTCTACAATTAATCTACCTTGGGGAAACCACTCGGAAGAAATGTCACTGGCTTATAGACACAAACAGGCAAGACACACAGCAATCATTAGCTTGTCAATAGCAAGATAATTTTTTACTTCAACGAGGGACAGGAATACTTGGTTGTAAAAAGAAACCGAATATCAGTTCTGGGGAGGGTGGGATGTAAACTATATGCTAATGCATTTGCCAACTAACTCATTAGCAAATATTAAAAGTGAAATGATTGTGGCAAAAATAATTGTCCCATCTGTTTTGTGATTTGGAGTTTTGTGATTTGCAAAGGATGTTATATTCAAATGAAATTTGACTCAACATGCCAAAGCAAACAAAAGAACGTTAAATAAAGACAATAATTTATGGCCTCATGCAAAGTAGGCCAAACATTCACTATTGTGCAATGGTAGAGGTTGCATAGGAAGGTAGGAATGATCAATGGCAAATCATATTCCACAGGAATTGCACATCGACACTTCTGAGCAGGGTATGTTCTGTGAATAACAATTAAGTCACAGCATAATTTAGCTAGTGCAGTGCACTGCTGATTATTTCCTGGTACAAATTCAAAAGCTTAGAAATAACCCGCACAGCATGCACAAAACTGATGGGAAACTGTGCTGGCAATGGCTGGCCAAATCACAGTTGCAAAAGCAGTGGAGGGGGAAGTGGATGGAATCGCTGCGTGCTCATCATGATCATGGTAGTGGAAAATAAATATTAATAAAGTCATACTCAATTTTAAAGGGAACTACACATCAGATCTTCATATAACACAACAAAAATGCTTTCAACTCTTTTTCAGAAATGCTGCTAGTCACAATATTTTAAATAACATATCAAATTCAAACACAAAGAAAGAAACATCAAAAATTAAAGATATGCAGAAAAGCAAACAAGCTAACTTTCTATCAGTCTATTAATTTTTCAGACAAAAGTAGGAAGTAGTAATAAATTGACTGATTTGATTCAAATTCAAGAGGACTTTCAAAGACTGTACAGTAAGTATTTCAACATATTTTTCACATTTTAATATTGTAGCCACTTGACTTTCTAATAGTCAGCTTACACACACTAGGGACAATTTACACTCATACTAAGTATACAAACCCAAGCCAATTAACTTGCCCACGCTAAACAGCTGGACAAAACTATTGTCAGCATTGATTTTGATGCTGAAAGTAAAAACGTTAGAATTCCAGTTTGAAAAAATCGACAGTAGCCTTTGTCTCGACTGAAATATGGACAACAAACAGATCCCTAAATAGAGGTGCACTCGTCTTTCAAGTCATTAAGATCACTAATCAAGTCATTCACTTCTTAAATATTTTAAATTAAAACAAAGTAAACTGTATGATTCGAGAGAGAACCACAATTTACCTTCTCTTTTTTCTCAACTTGCTTCAACCTTAATTCCATGACAGTCCTCTCGTTGTCATGGCTTGGTGTTGGCTTATAAACCATTTCTCGCCCCTTCATCAGGCGGCTGTGCAGTTCCTCTGCAGATTCAGATTCACTTGTCTACTGACACATTACACACAAAGCAACATCATCCACTCATCTAACTGGCTGATTAGATGCTTGATGCCATAAGAATTAAGCCCTTTGTCATGTACATCAATGATCTGGATGATGGGGTGGAAAATTGGATAAGTAAGTATGCAGATGATACTAAGATAGGTGGTGTTGTGGATAATGAAGTAGATTTTCAAAGTCTACAGAGAGATTTGGGCCATATGGAAAAGTGGGCTGAGAGATGGCAGATGGAGTTTAATGCTGATAAGTGTGAAGTGCTACATCTTGGCAGGACAAATCAAAATAGGATGTACATGGTAAATGGTAGGGAATTGTGGAATGTTGTGGAACAGAGAGATCTAGGAATAATGTGCATAGTTTTCCCTGAAGGTGGAATCGCATGAAGATGGGGTGGTAAAGAAAGCCTTTGGTGTGCTGGCCTTTATAAATCAGAGCATTGAATACAGGAGCAGGGAACTAATGTTAAAATTGTACAATGCATTGGTGAGACCAATTCCTGGAGTATGGTGTACAATTTTGGTCGCCTAATTATAGGAAGGATGTCAACAAAATAGAGAGAGTACAGAGGAGATTTTACTAGAATGTTGCCTGGGATCCAGCAACTATGGTAACAGAGAAAGGTTTGAACAAGTTAGGTCTTTATTCTTTGGAGCGCAGAAGGTTAAGGGGGGACTTGATTGAGGTCTTTAAAATGATGAAAGGGATAGACAGAGTTGACGTGGATAAGCTTTTCCCATTAAGGGTAGGGACGATTCAAACAAGAGGGTATGACATGCGAGTTAAGGGACGGAAGTTTAGGGGTAACGTGAGGGGGAACTTCGTTACTCAGAGGGTGGTGGCTGTGTGGAATGAGCTTCCAGCAGAAGTGGTGGAGGCAGGATCGATTTTAACATTTAAAAGTAAAGTGGATAGGTATATGGACGGGAATGGAGGGGTATGGTCTGAGTGCAGGTAGTTGGGACTAGGGGAAAACAAATGGTCGGCATGGACTGGAAGGGCCGAGAGGGCCTGTTTCCGTGCTGTAATTGTTATATGGTTAAACAGAAGTGCTTCAGCATGATACGAGAGTAATGATTCTCTATGTTTGCCTCCCGGACATATTTGATTAACAAAATAGCAAGCTGATTTAAAGTTATTCAGCAAGACGACCAGAGGTGTGATAAGCATTAAAAAAGGAGCTTGAAAAATATAGTTTTTAAAAGCTTACCATTTTTTATTCTCTGCTAGAAATGATTTGATGATTTCAGTGATTTTCAGATATAAGTAAAATAATTTTAATTGTCTTTATATGGACCTATGGGCAATGAAGCACTGACTTGTTCCTTTTAATGTACACCTTCAAGACATATTGTTACATGTCATTAGAATTGCAAGTTGTAGAATTGGATAATTGGAAACTTATTAAGGGGGGATGGAGGATATATGGAAACTTTTATTACATTAAAAAATTCAGCCCTTGAGCCTTATTCATTCTATCACGTGAACATGGCTGATTTGATCTTTGATGTAAACATTTACCTAATCCCCGTAACCCTCAATTTTCCCGTAGTTTTACAATTCTAGCTGGCTAGCCCTTGAATATACTGAATGGTTCTCCACTCACAGCTCCGGAGGGTAAAGAACTCAAAAGATTCTCAACACTCAGAGGAGAAATGTCAAGTACTTTGGATCTGTCTTCACTGAAGAGGACACAAACAATCTTCCTGATGTACTAGAGGCCAGCGGATCTGTGGTGACGGAGGAACTGAAGGAAATCCATATTAGGCAGGAAATGGTGTTGGGTAGACTGACGGAACTGAAGGGTGATAAATCCCCAGGGCCTGATAGTCTGCATCCTGGGGTACTTAAGAAAGTGGCTCTAGAAATCGGGTCGCATTGGTGATAATGTTCCAATGTTTTATAGATTCAGGATCAGTTCCTGTGGATTGGAGGGTACCTAATGTTATCCTACTTTTTGAGAAAGGCGGGAGAGAGAAAACAGGGGATTATACACCAGTTAGCCTGGTGGGGAAGATGCTGGAGCCAATTATAAAAGATGAAATAGCAACACATTTGGATAGCTGTAACAGGATCAGTCCAAGTTAGCATGGATTTACGAAGGGTTTCATGCTTGACTAATCTGTAATTTTTTGAGGCTGTAACTAGGAAAATAGACAAGGGAGAGCCAGTGGATGTAGTGTACCTGGACTGTCGGAAAGCATTTCACATAGGTCCCACATGGGGGATTAGTGGGCAAAATTAGGGCACATGGTATTAGGGCTTGAATGCTGACATGGATAGAAAATTGGTTGGCAGACAGATAACAAAGAGTAGGGATTAACAGTGTTAAAGAATGAACTGCCGATGCTGGAAAATCGAGGGTACACAAAAGGCTGGAGAAACTCAGTGGGTGCAGCAGCATTTAAGGAGCGAAGGAGATAGGCAACGTTTTGGGCCGAAACCCTTCTTCAGACTGATGGGAGGTGGGGGGGGCAGGGAGAAGAAAAGAAAAAGGAGGAGGAGGGGCCCAAGGGCTGAGGGAGAGGTGGGAAGGGGAGGAGACAACAAGGGTTAACAGAATTGAGAAAATTCAATGTTCAAGCCCAGAGGATGCAAACTCCCCAAGGTGCTGTTGAGGTGCTGTTCCTCCAATTTATGGTGTTGCTCACTCTGGCCGTGGAGGAGGCCCAGGACAGAGAGGTCGGATACGGAATGTGAGGGGGATTTGAAATGCTGAGCCACCGTGAGGTCGGGTTGGTTATTGCGGACCGAGCGGAGGTGTTCGGCAAAACGATCGCCAAGCCTCCGCTTGGTCTCTCAACCGATATAGATCAGCTGGCATCTAGAGCAGCGGATGCAATAGATGAAGGTTGCGAGGAGGTGCAGGTGAACCTTTGTTGGACCCTGGGAGGACAGCTTGGGTCCCTGAAGAAGGAGTGGAGGGGGGAGGTAAAGGGACAAGTGTAGCATCTCTTTCGGTTGCAAGGGAAGTGCCTGGGGGAAGGGGTGGGAGCGGGCGGGAAGGGAAGAATGGACAAGGGAGTTGCGGAGGGAGCGGTCTTTGCGGAAGGCAGACAGGGGGGGCAGATGGGAAGATCGTGGCAGTGGTGGGGTCACGTTGGAGGTAGCGAAACTGGCGGAGGACTATGTGTTGTATGTGCCGGCTGGTGGGGGGTGTGAAAGGTGAGGACCAGTTTGGGTACTCTGCCCTTGTATTGAAATTCACGGAGGAAAAGGGGTGAAGAGGGGGGGTAATGGGGGAGTGAGAGGGCAGTATTGTGAGGTATGTGGAGACCCTGGGTGCGAGCCTCATCTATAGTGGGGGAGGGAAATCCCCATATCTCTGAAAGAATGAGGACATTTGTGATGGCCTTGTGTGTGGAACACCTCATCCTGGGAGCAGATGCGGCGTAGACGGAGGAATTGGGAATAGGGGATGGAGTCCTTACAGGAAGCAGGGTGGGAGGAAGAGTATCTCCAGGTAGCTGTGGGAGTCCTAGTGGTTTTATAGTGGATGTCAGTCAGAGTGTATCATCCCTGCAATAGAGATGGTGAGGTCAAGGAATGGTAGGGAAGTGTCTGAAAATGGTCCAAGTGTATTTGAGTGCCGGATGGAATTTGGTGGTGAAATGATGAAGTCAGTCAGTTGTGTTTGTGGGTGCAGGAGTGACACCAAGCAGTTGTTGATGTAACGGAGGTAGAGGTCGGGGATGGGGCCCTGGTACGCCAAGAACAAGGATTGTTTCGACGTACCCGACAAAGAGGCAAGGCGTAGCTGTGGCCCATGCATGTGCCCATAGCTATGCCTTGTATTTGGAGGAAATGGGAGGAGTCAAAAGAGAAGTTATTGAGGGTAAGGACCAACTCCACTAGGTGGGGGAGAGTGTCAGTGGATGGGTATGGGTTGCTCCTCTGGTCGAGGAAGAACCGGAGGGCTTTGAGACCATCCTGGTGGGGGATGGAGGTGTAGAGTGACTGGACGTCCATGGTGAAGATGAGAGGATGGGGGCCTGGAGAATGGAATGCACGGAGACGATGGAGAGTGTCTGAGGTGTCTTGAACATAGGTGGGGAGGGATTTAACCAAGGGGGATAGGATGGAGTCAAGGTATGTGGAAATGTGTTCAGTGGGGCACGAACAGGCAGAGACAATGGGTCTCTGTCTGGTTTGCAGTCAGGTTTGTGGATTTTGGGTAGAAGGTAAAATCGGGCCGTGCGGGGCTGGAAAACGATGAGGTTGGAGGCTCGGGGGTGCAGGGTGCTGGAGTTAATGAAGTTGGTTATGGTGCTCGAGATGGTGGCCTGGTGCTCGTCAGTGGGGTCATGGTCCAAGGGTAAGTAGGAGGAGGTGCCCGAGAGTTGGCGCGTGGCCTCCGCTTTGTAGAGATCGACGTGCCAGACTACCACGGCACCTCCCTTGTCGGCGGGTTTGATAACCCAGTCTGGGTTGTTACGGAGTGAGTCGATGGCAGTACGTTCGGGGGGGGGAGAGATTGGAGTGAGACATGGGAGTGGAGAAGTCGAGGCGGTTGATGTCCCGAAGGAGTTCTAAAGCCGGAGGGCCACGAGGGTGGGTCCACGAGGAGGGGGTTCATTGGAGACAGGAAAAGGGATCATCAGTGGGGGGTGAGGACTTCTTCCCATGGAAGAATGCTATGAGGCGGAGGCGACGGTAGAAGAGCTCCAAGTGGGATTAACAGGTCCTTTTCAGAATGGCAGGCAGTGACTAGTTGGGTACTGCAAGGCTCTGTGCAAATATTTACAATATACATCAATGATTTAGATGAAGGGAATCAAAGTAATATTAGCAAATTTGCAGATGACACAAAGCTGGGTGGCAGTGTGAACTATGAGGAGGGTGCTTTGCAGGGTGACTTGGACTGTTTGGGTGAGTGGGCAGATGCATGGCAGGTGCAGTTTAATGTGGATAAATGTGCCGTTATCCACTTTGGTAGCAAAAACAGGTAGGGTGATTATTATCTAAATGATGTCGTTGGGAAAAGGGGTACAACAGGATCCGGGGATCCTTGTTCATCAGTCAATGAAAGTAAGCATGTAGGTACAGCAGGCAGTGAATAAAGCGAATGGCATGTTAGACTTCACAACACGAGGAGTTGAGTGTAGGAGCAAAGAGGTCCTTCTGCAGTTGTATAGGGCCCTAGTGAGACCACACCTGGAGTATTGTATGCAGGACATTCTTGCTATTGACGGAGTGCAGCATAGGTTTCCCAGGATGCCGGGACTGTCATATGCTGAGAGAATGCAGCGGCTAGGCTTGTATACTCTGGTGTTTAGAAGGATGAGAGGAGATCTTATTGAAACACATAAGATTATGTTTCAAAAGACTCTATTTGAATATGGCTTAATAACTGGAAAAAAGCAAATCTTAAAATTCTGGAAAAATACTCCTATACCAACAGTTAATATGTGGATTTCAGCTATGTTCGAAACACTACATTTGGAAGATATGAGACTCCGACTGGCAGGAAAATCAGACTGTTTCTATAAGATGTGCTCTGCATTTATAAATCTACTACAAGGATAAGGTGCAATATTACCTAAAAAAGTACCAGTGTCGGGTCTTGGTAAAGGGGGAAGAAAAACTGTTGTGTTGGTAGACTCATTTTGCGAGATGTTTATAATAAAGTAACTGTCTTTTCATTTTTCCTTCTCTTTCTTTCCCTTTTTTTTCTCCTCTTCAGGGTCTATCTCTTAATCTCCTTTCTCTAACTCTTCGCACAAGGGTTCCCTATCCCTCTGCCATGCGTTTTCACTTTCACAACTCTTTTTCACTCTTCTATCTCTGTTGATATTTCTTTCTCTTTTTCTTTCTTTTCAAAGCCTTAAAAAATTAGGGAGTACAATGATTGTAATAATATATATGGGATGTACACTGATGTAACTTGCGGTACCTCGAATAAATAAAGATATTAAAAATATATATATATATATATATATGGCAGAATAAAAATTCCAGACTAGGTAAAAAACACTTACAGAAATTTTTTAAAAATGGTGGTTTGGCACTGCCGAACCTTAGGTTTTACTATTGGACAGTTAACGCTTGCTATTTAAAGATTTTGGATAAATCTTGAACATGATTCTTTGCAAGGGCTATCATTGGCTTCTATTCTAGGGGCCTCGTTACCTTTTACAGTTATGAGATTGAATAAATATACGACAAACCCAATATTAAGACATACACTTCATCATAAAGTGAATACGGTTTCAATTTCGTAGGTTTTTTGGATTGAATTATTTTATTTTATCGAGTCCTATCATATCTAATTTTTTCTTCCAACCTTCTAGCACTGATCAAGCTTTTCTGTTATAGAAGAGGATGGGATTAGTAGCTTTTCATGATTTGTTTTCGGATGCTTGTTTTATGTCTTTTGAACAACTCTCTAATCAATATAATTTACCTAACTCAAATTATTTTTAGATATTTACAAATTAGATATTTTTTGAGGGCTACTCTACCCTTTTTTCCGTTGCCACATCAATCTGATATCTTGGAAAAACAAAATTACATTTGAACCCTTATCTGAAGGGCTTAACAACGTCTATTTATAAGTTGATTTTGAAATTTTAAAAAGATACATTTGATAAAATTAAGAATGACTGGGAAAGAGAACTTCAAATTTCTTTATCTATAGAGAAATGGGAGAGGATTGTTCAATTAGTTAATACTTCCTCAATGTGTCACTAGACACGCAATATGGAGGGGGAGGGGGGATTGATGAGGTGGTAATGTTTGATACAATTCAAGGTGGTTCACAGAGCTCATATGTCAAAAGATGTCAGCTCGTTTTTATGGTCATATAAATCCTACCTTTGACAGATGTAATTCTGAAGTGGCCTCATTGACTCATGTTTTGGTCCTGCCCACTTTTGGAAAAATATTGGAAATAATATTTTGATACTATTTCCATAGTTTTAGGTATTGATTTACAACCTCATCCTATTACTGCAATTTTTGGGCTACCAATGTTAGATGTTATTCATCTGTCCCGTTCCGCTCATCGGCTGATTGCTTTTCCACATTAATTGCCAGAAGATCTATTTTATTTAAATGGAAAGATTCTAATCCTCCGACCACACTCCATTGGTACTCTGAAACGATATCATGTTTAAATTTAGAAAAAAATAGGAGTGACGTTGAACCCTTGGTTAAATTTGATAGGACTTAGGGAAGATTTATTCAACATTTTCATACAACATAAATTAGCAAGATTAAATGAGAACTTACCAGTTCGAAGTTTGATCTGTATTTTATGAGGAGTTACGATGAGGGATTACGTGAAGACCCCGTCCAGCACGCATGCGCGACATTTCTTCAAAGCAGCGGTGTGGATTCACAGAAAAAACACAACAATTGAAATAAATATAGTAAAGAAAAAATAAGAACTTAATTACCAGTTGATCTGTATAATAGAGGGTGGGAGCGGAGGGCACGTAATCCCTCATCGTAACTCCTCATAAAATACAGATCAAACTTCGAACTGGTAAGTTCTCATTTAACCTTACTATTTTACTTCGGAGTCACGTGAGTGACTACGTGAAGACTTCAAAGCTCTGTGAATCCGAACTGTGTACCAGCTCATGCTTCACTCACTGTCTGAAGACCTTAGAGGGAGGAAGTATGTTATTACAATCAACAATAACCTGTTTGTGAACAATAAAGGTTTATTAATGACAACAAAAAACAGAGAGCTCCCCCGGCTTAAATTAAATATTAGCTGCAGACTCTAAAATTCTGTCTGCAAACGTAGCAGGTTCCGCCAGCGGCTTATTATAAAACCTTTGGAAAATTCTTTCCGAGGATCATCCTGCTCTGGCCAGAATATGGTCCATAGGCACGTCCATTCGCCTAGCCGCCGACGTAGATGCAGCCCTGGTGGAGTGAGATTTGTAAACATTAGTATTGACTCCCGCGGACTTAAGCACCTGCTTGAGCCACCGTGAAATGGTTTGGCTCGTCACCTGACCATGAGGCTTCTTGTGGCTTATCCATAAGGCTTTTTCTCTCACCCTATTAAGTTTGTATGTTGTGTCTATGTAATTGGCGAGATGGGTCTTGTCACACAGCCGTGGGGTCAGATGAATATGCCCGGAACTCCATGACTGGAGGCGTGGTACCTGGTCTAGTTTGTTTGACCAGTCCCTGAATATGAAATGTGAAACAGTCCAATGACTCTGTCGTGCTGTCCAGCCTCAGAAGGTGGAGGGACTGTACCCTTTGAGCTGACACTAGAGCCATGAGCATGACTGATTTCAGAGTAAGTTGTTCCAGCGTGAGTGACCTGGGTGGTGGCCATCCCCTAAGGTACGTCAGTACAATGCTGACATCCCAGATCTGAGTGTACCTTGGTCTGGGGGAATTGGTATTAAAAATGCCCCTCATGATTTTGACCACTAGTGGATGGGACCCCAAAGCCAGTTGTCCTGCTGCTGGAACCAAATAAGCTGACAACGCACTCCTGGCTGTATTAATAGCGCTATAGCTGAGTCCTTCCCGATGTAATCCAACCAGAAACTCTATACACAACACTGGTGGCTGTAGCTGTAGTGTAGGTAGTTCCTGTTTTGGAGCAATACCGTTCCCATTTTCTTATGTTGGTCAGGGTATTGTCTCCTGGTGGACTCCCGGTGGGATGCGGTCATCATGTTGATGGCGTTCCTCAGACAGCCCCAGGCCCAGTAGAGGTCTCTTTAGAATTCTGCAGCCAGGAGATTGACTCTGTCATGGCACGGGTGACTAATGCCTGGACACTGGGTGGATTAATTTCTCGACTGCTGGGGAATTCCTACCGTGTTTCAACAGCCATGTCGAGGGCCACTGGGAACCATGGCTGTGTAGGCCAGTCGGGTATTTATCAAGATTCCTGAAGCAGAATCCAGTTGAATCTTGAGTAATAATACTGACTGATGAGGCAGAAGGGAGGAAAAGCATAAAAAAACATTTTCCCCCAATGCAGCGAGAATGCATCAACTGCTGCTGCCTACGGGTCTGGTTCCCAAGCGACATACGTTGGTACCTGTGTGATTCAGCCTGGATGCAAATAGATCGATATCTGGTGTGCCATATTGCTTTGTAATTTCAGCAAATATTTTGGGATTTTACATCCATTCGATGTTATCATTGAATTTGCGTGACATGGTGTCTGCCACTGTATTTGCTTACCTGGTAGGTAAGTTGCTGATAACCAAATATGTCTTTCGACACACCATTGCCAGATTAGGTTGACCAAATTGTCACACGATATCGACTTTACACCACCATGTGGTTGATTAAGCCACCACCGTGGTATTATCTAAATTGCAACCGGGGACACGTGCATGATGCGTATTAGATGAATATGCTTTTAAACCATAAAACGCACCCAACATTTCTAAGTAGTTGATACCCGTGTCTGTAGGCAAGATTGATTCAAAATTAGTCCATCTGCCCCCTGTGCTGGATTGCATGTTAGTTGCTCCCCAGCCCAAAGCACTGGCATCCATTTGAATGGTTGTAAAATTGGATTTATCTGGATGTATGACAAACCCCAAAGTTTCAAACAAACGTTTGGTGGCTGCTACTGCCGAAATGGCTGTCTCCAAGGTTTCCCCTACTATTAGAATGTCGTCTAAGTACGCCATGACTATATGCTTTTGTTTCCTCAATAATGCCAAGGCGGGTTTTAAGATTTTAGTGAACAACCTTGGAGCGAAGGTTAGCCCATTTGGTAAGGCTTTAAATTGCCATAGCTGTTTCATCCAGATAAACTTTAAGTATTTACGATGCTCCTTGTGTATGGGTACTGAGTAGTAGGCATCTTTTAAATCAATGCTTGCTAGAAAGTACCCTCTAGAAACCAATAGTCTGGCTGTTTCAAAAGTTTCCATCTTGAAATGTATATACCTAACAGACTTGTTTAAAGTAGTTAAGTCAATGATGATGCGACATCCACCAACTTTTTTGATTTTAGTGAAAATATTAGACACAAATTCCAAAGGTTCATGTTTTGTTCTTTCAATGACACCTTTTGCTAGTAGCCTCATCAGTTCAGCTTGACCCTCTTGTTTCTCTTTGACTGAGAGGGTGAATACCATATAACCATATAACCATATAACAATTACAGCACGGAAACAGTCCCTCTCGGCCCTTCCAGTCCGTGTCGACCATGTGTTTTCCCCTAGTCCCATCTACCTGCACTCAGACCATACCCCTCCATTCCCTTCACGTCCATATACCTATCCACTTTACTCTTAAATGTTAAAATCGATCCTGCCTCCACCACTTCTGCTAGAAGCTGATTCCACACAGCCACCACCCTCTGAGTAAAGAAGTTCCCCCTACGTTACCCCCGAAACCTCTGTCCCTTAATTCTCATGTCATGCCCTCTTGTTTGAATCTTCCCTACCCTCAATGGGAAAAACATATCCACGTCAACTCTGTCTATCCCTTTCATCATTTTAAAGACCTCAATAAGCCCCCTTAATACTTCTGCGCTCCAAAGAATAAAGACCTAACTTGTTCAACCTTTCTCTATAACATAGGTTGCTGGAGCCCTGGCAAACCATCTAGTAATCTCCTCTGTTACTCTCTCTATTTTGTTGACATCCTTCCTATAACTAGGCGACCAAAATTGTACACCATTGGTCTGTCCAGAATTGGTCTTACCAATGCCTTGTACAATTTTAACATTACTTCCCTACTCCTATATTCAATGCTCTGATTTATAAAGGCCAGCACACCAAAGGCTTTCTTTACCACCCTATCTACATGCGATTCCACCTTCAGGGAACTATGCACAGTTATTCCTAGATCCCTCTGTTCCACAGCATTCCTCAATTCCCTACCATTTACCATGTACGTCCTATTTTGATTTGTCCTGCCAAGATGTAGCACTTCACACTTATCAGCATTAAACTCCATCTGCCATCTTTCAGCCCACTTTTCCAAATGGCCCAAATCTCTCTGTAGACTTTGAAAATCTACTTCATTACCCTTTGGGGTATATGCTGAACTGGCGGAATGTTTTCATGAACAAAGTCAATTTTATAGCCATGAATGCTGCTGAGTATATACTTGTCATTAGTGATGGATTCCCATGCATCCAAAAACAAGTGCAATCTCCCCCCTGTTAGTATAGAGCCCCTACTGCTCATATGCTGAGAGGAACCAGACCCACCTACCTCCATGGTTACTGGTGCTTCTTCTGCCTCTTCGCTGGACGATGAGGCGTCTGCTGGGCTGTAGAGGGCTGCTGTTGATGTTGATGTTGATGTTGTTGTTGGGGGTGGCGCATTTTCCATGGGGTCCGCTCTGGGCCCTGGCCTAAAAAAGGCTTACGGGGAATGGTTGCGAACCCCGAGCTTTCACCAGTCCCATATGGTGGTCGACGACTGGTGGACGCCGTGGGGTACTGCCGCCTGGGTTTGTTAGGTCTGCTCGGTCCCAAACCTGCCCTCACGAGACCAAAGGTCTTGGATTCTTCCTCTAGGTCTTTCACCTTTTTCGGAAGGTCCTTCCCAAAGAGCAGAATTGGAGGTTCTGAACCCGGTGTTTTGCAAAGTCCCGCAAATTTAGGGTTGAGGGCAGGCTTGATGATTTCCTTCCGTAAATTGTTTATTTCATATTGAGTGGTGCACAGCAGAGCTAATGTGTCTTGCTGATTTGTGGAGATGTCCACACCATCAATGGACCGAGCATATGATGTTATTCCTGCAGTCAGGAGTTTAAGGATTTTCTGGAGCTTCAACTCCAGGTTCCTGATGTTCTGCCCCAAATGTCCCCAAATTTGGCTGTTTACAGCTGGTACATTCAATGATGTACAATTTTCTGGGGCTGTATATTGTTCAAGAGCCTCATTGACCACCTGTTCTTGTAGGGGTTTTGAGGACAGGTGGTCAATGCTGGCTGCAAGTTTTGACTCTAACGGCCGACCCGCTCGTGGAACGACCACATAGCAGTTGACCACACCCAGCAGCTCTTCCTGATCCTGTACACCCTGCGTACTCCGGACATCTTCTGCCAGCGACCCCTCTTCTTGACCAGCCCAGACCTGGTCGCCAATGCTGCCTTCAAAAGAAGGTGAAGCAATAGCCAGTGCCGTAAAGGGCACTGCGGGAGTGCCTGAGCTCCCTTGGCGAGTCTGCTGCTGCTCTCTCAGCAGATCTCACTGGAGCAATTGCTCCATAAGCCGTTCCATTCGGCTTAGGCGGCTGCCTGTGCCGCTCTCGAGCGGTGTGGCATCTTCACCCGAATCGGCGGATACTACCGCCCGGTTCTGGCTGCAGGTACCTCCAGCCCGCTGCTCAGGCAGCACGAGCGGTGCTGGGCTCGGCTCGGTAGTCAATCCTGCCGCCTCTTGCCCCCCCTCCAAAGAATGCTTCTCAACGGGAGCCGAACGGGGGCGAGCTGCAGATTTCTTCCCTCTGGTCTTGCTCATTCTATCTGGAAAACAAGCAGACCATAGAGAAAAATACACACGGCCACGGTAAAACACTTACCTGTCGGCCCGACTTTCAAATTGTAGCGGGAGCGCCTTGAACTCCCGTTCGTCGCGGGTGCACTGCATGAACGCTAATGTCGCGCATGCGTGCTGGACGGGGTCTTCACGTAGTCACTCACGTGACTCCGAAGTAAACTGTCCCCTGTCCAACTGTTATAATAATTAGTTTTACCATTATATGGTGGAACGGACTTGATGACAAACAGGGACTTAAATTGTTGAAATTCTTTGCAGCCCAGATTCTGTTTTGGGGTTTTTTTCTTTAGTTTAGGGGGGTTTTGTTTTTTCATTTTTGCTCTTTTTTTGTCTATTTTTCTTTTTGTTTTATACATATAAGTTCTCTTTTAAACACTTAACTGTATTTACATAGAGACCAGGAGGTCTATATTCAATGTGTATTTTAACACTGGACCTTATACCTGCCATTAATGTTATCCTGATCCCTATGCATCAATATCACTATTATGTTTATCATTATTTTGTTGTTTTGTTTTTGCTTTTGAAAAAAACTAATAAAGAGATTTTAAAATAAATTAATCTCGTCTCCATGCATATCTGTAGCCGTAGGGCAGTCGGACACCTCCCCACTACTTCAAAGATAGTTCATGCACCTGGCAACACCATTTGGCCACATGTTTTATTTGTTTAATGGATTTGATTAGATTAGGAAATGTTTCCTTTCCTACAAGGGTCTTTCCGCTGAGGAGTTTCTATAGCAACATACCCACTCTTGCTTTTATGAATAGACTGACGATTTCTTCTGCAAGTTATGACTGACAAATAATGGATTAGCTGTACAAAATAAGATTCAATTGTGGTCAAATCCACTGATTCAATTGTGGTCAAATCCTAATGAACATTGTCACCTTTTTCTAAAGCAGCCGTCACTAATGTTGCAGAAGAAATAGGGCAATTATTATACACATTGTGCACAACATACTTACCTGATCGCAAACAATGTTACATTTTGTTTCAGGCTATTCTTCACCAATCCTCACTATTTGAAGCCATTTCAGCCTTCAATGATGAACATTGCTTATCTTTGCTGATAGAAACTTTTAGCTTGTTACAGAGTGTGAGAGGGAAAGGTGTAGCGGGTCCTACAATCGAGCCGTCCACAGTGTACAGATACATAATATTGGGTATAATGTTTAATGCAAGTATATGGATTATTGAGGATTCGGGTCGAGACCCTTCTTCAGTCTGATTGTAGTGGGGGAAGGAAGCTGGAAGGGAGGTCTTCTTCTTTCGTGTGGCATGCACAGCCTAAAGTTGTAGGACAACTTGTTCTAATGTATGCAGATGATACTAAGATAGGTAGTTGTGGATAATGAAGTAGATTTTCAAAGTCTACAGAGAGATTTGGGCCATTTGGAAATGAGAGCATTGAAACATAGGAGTAGGGAAGTAATGTTAAAATTGTACAAGGCATTGGTAAGACCAATTCTTGGGAGTATGGTGTACAATTTTGGTTGCCTAGTTATAGGAAGGATGTCAACAAAATAGAGAGAGAGTACAGAGGAGATTTACTAGAATGTTGCCAGGGTTCCAGCAAACTCTGTTACAGAGAAAGGTTTTGAACAAGTTAGGTCTGTATTCTTTGGAGCGCAGAAGGTTAAGGGGGGACTTGATTGAGGTCTTTAAAATGATGAAAGGGATAGACAGAGTTGACGTGGATACGTTTTTCCCATTGAGGGTAGGGAAGATTCAAACAAGAGGGCATGACATGAGAATTAAGGGACAGAAGTTTCGGGGTAACGTGAGGGGGAACTTCTTTACTCAGAGGGTGGTGGCTGTGTGGAATGAGCTTCCAGCAGAAGTGGTGGAGGCAGGATCGATTTTAACATTTAAAAGTAAAGTGGATAGGTATATGGACGTGAGGGGAATGGAGGGGTATGGAGGGAATGGAGCAGGTAGATGGGACTAGGGGAAAACAAATGGTCGGCATGGACTGGAAGGGCCGAGAGAGCCTGTTTCCGTGCTGTAATTGTTATATGGTTATATGGTTATATTTGATCTTCTGTTTGTGCACGTTGAGTTGATTGCATTTGACAAAACACGTGAAGGTGGCAATCTTCCACCTCGGAAGGGAGGTGACAGTGGGACAAAGCCTCATTTGCACCTCCTCCAACCTCATCTACTGTATCCATTGTTCAAGATGTGGACTCTTACAAATCGGCGAGACCAAACGCAGACTGGGCGATCATTTCGCGGAACACCTTCACTCAGCCCACCTGATCCAACCTGATCTCCCGGTTGCTGGAGACTTTAATTCTCCTTCCCATTCCCACACAGACCTTTCTGTCCTCGGTCTCCTCCATTGTCAGAGTGATGCTAAACGTAAATTGGAGGAACATAATCTCAATGGCAACGGTATGAATATTGATTTATCTCACTTCTGGTGGCCCCGGCATTCCCTCTCTCTATCCATCCAGAATGTGAAGCCAGAGAAAGGGATATTGGTGAAAGTGATGGGGAAAAGAAGGAAACGGGTCCCGTTCAGGTCGGGCACAGGGAAGAGAGAGTGGTAAAAAGGGGAGAGACACAAAAAGCTGGAATAAGTCAGCAAGTTAGACAGCATCACTGGAGAAAATGAATGGGTGATGTTTTGGGTCGAGACCCTTCAGACTGAGCCAGTGAAGAGGGAGACTAGAGATATGGAAGGGTGAGGTGAGAAAAAGACAGAACGAAGCAGATGCTAAGGATATGCAAAAAATGATGATGTTCAAGGAAAAGTAATTGTTAGCTGTGGGCTTGTAAGTTACAGACAATGCGACTCAATAGGATGATTTTGAAGCTGGTATGACTTGGGTTGGAGTGGGATGGAGAGAGAGGGGTTGTAAGGGTTACTTGAAGTTAGATAAATCAATATTCATACCATTATCAATAAAAGGGAGGTAGGTTGTTGGATAGTTAACTAAAATCTTACCTTCTAAATGCAATCTAAGGATATTAATGAGAGATTTCTGTAATATTATCAAAAGCTCTACTCAGCTAAAATGATAGATCACTTGACAGGAATGGAAGCATTCTTACAAAAATGCAGCCTTAAAGGGATAGATTTGAAAGATAGAGAATTACTAGACGCTGAAATAACAGTAAAAGAAATTGAAGAGTCTATCAGATCTCTAAAAAACAGTAAGGCCCCGGGTCCTGACTAGTATAAGCTCTGAATTCTATAAAAAAAAATATGATCTGATCTCTCCACATTTAAAGACACTGTATGAACATATCTATACCCAACAGAAACTACCAGAAACGTTAAATGAATCTATAATAACACTTATACCAAAAATGGATAAGGACCTGGAAGATCCAGGTTCATATAGAGCTAAAACTCTTTTAAACACTGATCAAAAAATATTAACTAAAATCCTAGCATAAAGATTAAGCACAGTGATTAATAAATTAATACACCCGAACCAAACAGGATTTATACCAAAACGCTATTCTTCATATAACCTGAGACGATTATTCAATATTATATACTCAACACTGGTCAGTGTTGAATGCTGCTGCATCCTTTTTTTAACTTCTTTATGGATTTGAATTATTTAAGCTCACTTATAGATAATGGTCAAACTCAGGACAATTCTATAGCCTCTAATCCTTTCATCACATGTAATACTGATAATGATGACAGGCATGATGAACTCTATAATCCTGATATGAACTGTGATGGCTTGAAGAATGCTAATGTATCATGCCAATATTACTCTGACGATCAGTTCATCAATTTGTTACAGAAGCAGCCATCTAATGACTTCTCAGGCCCAGGCTCCTTTTCCTCCTTGCATTTAAATGTTTGCACTGCCCAGAAATTATGCCTACTTGACCTCTTATTTATCCACGTTAAATCATAATTTTTCTGTAATGGCTTTTTCTGAAACGTGGCTCAAGGATGATATCACAGGTCTCTATCCTTTCTCACAATACAATGCATTCCATTCTTGTAGAAAGAACAAAGCAGGAGGTGGAGATTCAATTTATCTGCTAGACAATTATAACTGCATTCATAAAAACGATATCAGTGTACACTTAGACAAAACTAGTGTTGAATCTGTTTTTGTTGAAATTACTTCTTGCCCAAACTTTGGTGGAAAAAACATAATTGGTTGTATCTATAGACCTCCAGATTCTGATTCTGTCACATTTATTGATGCCCTCTGTCTGACGCTAGAAATGATAACCAAAGAACGTAAAATGTGTTTTCTACTTGGAGACTTAAACATCAACCTCCTTAAAAGCGATTCACCTCTCTCGACAGATTTCCTTAATGTTCTTTTTTCAATTCACTTTTATCCACTGATACAAAACCAACGAGAATAACCATCACCTCTGCTTCACTCATTGATAACATCTTGGCATTACAAAATGTCTGGATTACAAAATGTCTTCTGGTATATTGTTAGCTGATATCTCTGATCATCTCCCTTAGTGATAATTTTTCAAATCTCTTTAGATTCTGGAGTAGTTCCTGAGGATAATGTAACCCCACTTTTTAAAAAGGGACGGAGAGAGAAAACGGGGAATTACAGACCAGTTAGTCTAACATCGGTAGTGGGGAAACTGCTAGAGTCAATTATTAAAGATGGGATAGCAGCGCATTTGGAAAGTGGTGAAATCATTGGACAATGTCAGCATGGATTTACGAAGGGTAAATCATGTCTGACGAATCTTATTGAATTTTTTAAGGATGTAACTAGTAGAGTGGATAAGGGAGACAAGTGGATGTGTTGTATCTGGACTTTCAGAAGGCTTTCGACAAGGTCCCACACAAGAGATTGGTATACAAACTTAAAGCACATGGTATTGGTGGTTCAGTATTGATGTGGATAGAGAACTGGCTGGCAGACAGGAAGCAAAGAGTAGGAGTGAACGGGTCCTTTTCAGGACGGCAGACAGTGACTAGTGGGGTGCCGCAAGGCTCAGTGCTGGGACCCCAGCTATTTACAATATACATTAATGATTTTAACGAGGGAATTAAATGCAACATCTCGAAGTTTGCGGATGACACGAAGCTGGGGGGCAGTGTTAGCTGTGAGGAGGATGCTAGGAGGCTGCAGGATGACTTGGATAGACTGGGTGAGTGGGCAAATGCAAGGCAGATGCAGTATAATGGGGATAAATGTGAGGTTATCCACTTTGGTGGCAAAAACAGGAAGGTAGACTATTATTTGAATGGTGACCAATTAGGAAAAGGGGAGATGCAGCGAGACCTGGGTGTCATGGTACACCAGTCATTGAAAGTAGGCATGCAGGTGCAGCAGGCTGTGAAGAAAGCGAATGGTATGTTGGCATTCGTAGCAAAAGGATTTAAGTACAAGAGCAGGGAGGTTCTACTGCAGTTGTACGGGGTCTTGGTGAGGCCACACCTGGAGTATTGCGTACAGTTTTGGTCTCCTAATCTGAGGAAAGACATTTTTGCCATAGAGGGAGTACAGAGAAGGTTCACCAGACTGATTCCTGGGATGGCACGACTTCCATATGAAGAAAGACTGGATAGACTTGGCTTGTACTCGCTGGAATTTAGAAGATTGAGGAGTGATCTCAATAGTACAAAGTGAATTTACAGAAAACTCTGCTTTAAGTGTCGAATAGGTCAGGAGGACACATTATTGGCAACAATGCTGACTACAAGATTCAACTGTCAGCTCCTTATGCCAGTTTACCCACTAAACATAAATCAGATTAATTTCTGGTTTCTGGAGGGAGAGACAGATTGCATTTTGCATAGAGACTTACAAAATTCTTAAGGGGTTGGACAGGCTAGATGCAGGATGATTGTTCCCGATGTTGGGGAAGTCCAGGACAAGGGGTCACAGTTTAAGGATAAGGGGGAAGTCTTTTAGGACCGAGATGAGAAAATCGTTTTTCACACAGAGAGTGGTGAATCTGTGGAATTCTCTGCCACAGAAGGTAATTGAGGCCAGTTCGTTGGCCATATTTAAGAGGGAGTTGGATGTGGCCTTTGTGGCTGAAGGGATCAGGGGGTATGGAGAGAAGGCAGGTACAGGATACTGAGTTGGATGATCAGCCATGATCATATTGAATGGCGGTGAAGGCTCGAAGGGCTCCTGCACCTAATTTCTATGTTTCTATGTTTCTACCAAGATTGAGAAAGCTGCCTCATTTGACAAACCCTGGTTCACTAAAGAATTGAAGAAATGCATTTTGATCAAAAAATAAACTATACAAGAAATCTAGTTTGCATCCCACACCATCCAATGTGGAATCATATAAAGATTACAAAAATAATCTTACTCACTATTTAAGGCAAGTAAAAAAGAAATACTTTACTGATAAATGCATGCAAGCGTCAAATGACATAAAATCAACTTGGAACGTCATCAACCAAGTGCTAAATCGCAAATAAAGCCCCACCTGCTGTGCTCACAGAGATGTTAGGAAGAGATGGTACTATTCATAACCCAAAGGAGATAGTTGGTGGTTTTAATGATTTTTTTGTCAACGTTGGGTCCTCCTTGGCTTCAACCATTAAGGACTCTAATGAAGACCCTTGTAAATTGATTAACGGTCAATTCTCTACTTTGTCCACCTTCCATCCCCCTTGTCCCAAAGAAGTCTACAATATAATTGTGAGTCTAAAGAACTCTGCAGAAGGCCATGATGGAGTTAGAACCACTCTCTTAAAAAAAGTTATTGATCATATTACTGAGCCACTAGCACATTTTTTTTTTAATCTCTCCAATCTGGTGTCATTCCTCCAGATTTAAAGATTGCCAAAGTCATACCTATCTATAAACCAGGTGATCCTAAAGAATTTGGTAATTACCGCCCAATATCTATTCTCCCCTGTCTCTCAAAAATCATAGAAAGACTAGTGTACACGAGAATCCTAAACCATCTAACTGTGAATAATATTTTGTATAACCATCAATATGGCTTTTGGAAGAAGTACTCTACGGAGCATGCATTATTACAACTTATTAATAACATCCCTACTGCTCTCGATGAAAAGAAATTTGCTATTTTCTAGATCTATCCAAGGCATTTGATACAGTCAACAATTCAATCTTAATCTCTAAACTCAATCGATATGGGGTAAAGGATGTAGCGCTTCTATGGTTAACCAACTATTTAGCAAATAGAGTGGAATTTGTCTATCTGAATGGAAGCTCATCCAAAAAATAGATAATTCACTGTGGGGTACCACAAGGCTCCATCCTTGGTCCTTTATAACCATATAACCATATAGCAATTACAGCACGGAAACAGGCCCTCTCGGCCCTTCCAGTCCGTGCCGACCATTTGTTTTCCCCTAGTCCCATCTACCTGCACTCAGACCATACCCCTCCATTCACTTCCCGTCCATATACCTATCCACTTTACTTTTAAATGTTAAAATCGATCCTGCCTCCACCACTTCTGCTGGAAGCTCATTCCACACAGCCACCACCGTCTGAGTAAAGAAGTTCCCCCTCACGTTACCCCGAAACTTCTGTCCCTTAATTCTCATGTCATGCCCTCTTGTTTGAATCTTCCCTACCCTCAATGGGAAAAACGTATCCACGTCAACTCTGTCTATCCCTTTCATGATTTTAAAGACCTCAATCAAGTCCCCCCTTAACCTTCTGCGCTCCAAAGAATAAAGACCTAACTTGTTCAACCTTTCTCTGTAACATTGTTGCTGGATCCCTGGCAACATTCTAGTAAATCTCCTCTGTACTCTCTCTATTTTGTTGACATCCTTCCTATAATTAGGCGACCAAAATTGTACACCATACTCCAGAATTGGTCTCACCAATGCCTTGTACAATTTTAACATTACTTCCCTGCTCCTGTATTCAATGCTTTGATTTACAAAGGCCAGCACACCAAAGGCTTTCTTTACCACCCCATCTACATGCGATTCCACCTTCAGGGAACTATGCACAGTTATTCCTAGATCTCTCTGTTCCACAACATTCCTCAATTCCCTACCATTTACCATGTACGTCCTATTTTGATTTCTCCTGCCAAGATGTAGCACTTCGCACTTATCAGCATTAAACTCCATCTGCCATCTTTCAGCCCACTTTTCCATATGGCCCAAATCACTCGGTAGACTTTGAAAATCTACTTCATTATCCACAACATCACCTATCTTAGTATCATCTGCATACTTACTTATCCAATTTTCCACCCCATCATCCAGATCATTGATGTACATGACAAACAACAGTGGACCCAACACAGATCCCTGAGGCACCCCACTGGTCACCGGCTTCCAGCCTGACAAACAGCCATCCACCATTACTCTCTGACATCTCCCATTCAGCCACTGTTGAATCTATCTTGCTACTCCACCATTAACACCCAAAGATTGAACCTTCTTAATCAACCTTCCATGGGGAACCTTGTCAAAGACCTTACTGAAATCCATATAGACAACATCCACTGCTTTACCCTCATCAATTTCCCTAGTTACCGCTTCAAAAAATTCAAGAAGGTTTATCAAACATGACCTTCCAGGCACAAATCCATGTTGGCTGTTCCTGATCAGACCCTGTTTATCCAGATGCTTATATATATTATCTCTAAGTATCCTTTCCATTAATTTACCCACCACTGACGTCAAACTAACAGATCTATAATTGCTAGGTTTATTCTTTGAACCCTTTTTAAACAATGGAACAACATGCGCAGTACGCTAATCCTCCGGCACTATTCCCGTTTCTAATGACATTTGAAATATTTCTGTCATAGCTCCTGCTATTTCTACACTAACGTTCCTCAATGTCCTAGGGAATATCCTATCAGGACCTGGAGATTTATCCACTTTTATATTTTTCAAAAGTGTCAGTACTTCCTCCTCTTTGAATCTCATAGTTTCCATAGCTACTCTACATTTTTCCTTACTTCACATAGTTCAATATCCTTCTCCTTGGTGAATACCGAAGAAAAGAAATTGTTCAATATCTCCCCCATCTCTTTTGGCTCTGCAGATAGCTGTCCATTCTGGTTCTCTAATGGTCCAATTTTATCCCTCATTATCCTTTTGCTATTAATATAGCTGTAGAAACCCTTTGGATTTAACCATATAACCATATAACCATATAAGAATTACAGCACGGAAACAGGTCCTCTCGGCCCTTCCAGTCCATGCCGACCATTTGTTTTCCCCTAGTCCCATCTACCTGCACTCAGACCATACCCCTCCATTCCCTTCACGTCCATATACCTATCCACTTTACTCTTAAATGTTAAAATCGATCCTGCCTCCACCACTTCTGCTGGAAGCTCATTCCACACAGCCACCACCCTCTGAGTAAAGAAGTTCCCCCTCACGTTTCCCCGAAACTTCTGTCCCTTAATTCTCATGTCATGCCCTCTTGTTTGAATCTTCCCTACCCTCAATGGGAAAAACGTATCCACGTTAACTCTGTCTATCCCTTTCATCATTTTAAAGACCTCAATCAAGTCTCCCCTTAACCTTCTGCGCTCCAAAGAATAAAGACCTAACTTGTTCAACCTTTCTCTGTAACATAGTTGCTGGAGCCCTGGCAACATTCTAGTAAATCTCCTCTGTACTCTCTCTATTTTGTTGACATCCTTCCTATAACTAGGCGACCAAAATTGTACACCATACTCCAGAATTGTTCTTACCAATGCCTTGTACAATTTTAACATTACTTCCCTACTCCTATTTACTATTCTTGATCTATATAAATGACTTATCCTATACCTGTAGAGTACTTCTTCCTATCCTGTTTGCCGATGACACCTATCTTATAGCTTCACATAGTGATCATTGGTTGAATTAGTTAATGAAGAAATGTCTCATGTCTCTAAGTGGTTTGAAGTGAACAGGCTCTCTCTCAATATCAAAAAATGCAATTACATGATCTTCTGTAATAAAAACAAAATTTTTCCCAAAGACAAATCTAATATTTTTATCAATTGACATGAAATTCCTGAAGTAACATATACAAAATTTTTAGGAGTAACCATTGATCAAAATTTAACTTGGAAAGAAAATATCAATATTGTCTGTAGAAGATCAATGAAAATGCTTGGTATTCTGAGAAAGGTTTGTGCATTTATTCACCCGTCTTCCCATCTAACAATATATTACAGTTTGATTTTTCCTTATTTCAATTATAGTAATTGTGGTGGCACCATACGTGGTGAATAAAGATGAGACGTCAGATCGGTTCAAACGGTTGTTTATTCAATGGTGACACGTTAAGCTGCTAACCATATTACTGTGTGCTGTAGCTGAGCGACCTTGTTCCCTCAGGCTCAGCTACCGGTTAATTCTCGTAGGTCTCGAGGTAAGAGACCTTAAGTACCAGGGCACTCCCTCTAGCCCATGACGTCACGTGCCCGCCCTCGTATCTCCTGATTCAGGCATAAGGGCATAAGGGTTCGAGCATAAGTGGCCCGAGTTTAGGCTGACGCCACATAATATTGTTTGGGGTTCTACCTATCCTTCCTATCTTTCTAAGCTACTCATCATACAGAAGAAATTTATGAGATTAATTTCTCATTCAAATTCACAAGAGCCTTCTGCCTTTCTCTTCAAGAAGTACTCAATTTTGTCTGTAGATAAACTGAATGCATTCCAAATATGTATTTTTATTTTCAAATATCTTAAATGTAAACATGATTTGCCTGTTTCTCTTCATGATCTTTTCACCCTTTCTTCTAATATTCACCATTGCCCAACCAGAAGAAGAAATGATCTTCATCTTCCATTTTGTCAAACATCCAAACACCAACATTGCATTTAAAAGTAAAACGGAAGATGAAGATCATTTCTTCTTCTGGTTGGGTAATGGTGAATATTAGAAGATCCTAAGGTCCTAAATTTGGAATACCCTGCCTCTGTCATTAAAATCTCACACCGCCTTAGCCACCTTTAAGATTGAGCTTAAAAAGTTTCTCATCATGTCCTGAGTTCTGACCTCCAGCTTTTTGTAATGCTATTTATGAGCTCAAACTACTTCTGTTGACTCTTGTCTCATACTATACCTTATTATTTTATTTATTTTCATATTTTTAATTTCATATTTTTAATTTTCATTCTTAAACTGTATTATTGTTTATTATTGTCTTTTTTATTTCTCCTACCCCCTGATTTGCCATTAACGCTCATTTTCAGATGGGAGCAGACTTTGTATAAGCCCTCTGGGCTTCCCTTCCCTCCCAGCACTGTATGGTGTTATAAGTTGATCGTTTGTCTTCTTTTAAAACATGGTGCAAATAAATAAACAATAAACAATAAAAAGAGAAGTACTAATGAAGATCTAGCAATTATTTCATTAGATGCTGAGAAAGCATTTGACCAGGTGGAATAGTCCTATTTATTCTCGGTCATGGAAAATTTTGAATTGGGCGAGAAGTTTAGTACATGGATAAAACTTTTATATACTAATCCAACAGCTAGAATATCAACAAACCAAATATTCTCAGCTAAATATAATTTATCTAGAGGCTGTAGACAAGGATGCCCGTTATCTCCATTATTATTCGCACTTGCAATAGAGCCACTTGAAGAAAGTGTTAGCTGCCATCCTGAAATATACGGGTATAATACTAAAGAGACTGAGAATAACATTTATTTATTTGCAGACGATGTATTAATCTACATTACAAAACCTTGTAATGCAGATACTGTAGATACTAAATTTAGTATCCCAGACCTAATTTAATAACTCAATTTGGCTCGTTTTCGGGATACAGAAGTAACTGGAATAAAAGTGAAATTCTGCCAATAATGGAAAGCAATCCACATATATTACAACAATTTCCCTTCAAAATAGTAAATGAAAAATGTAAATATCTTGGAATTTATGTAACAAAGACATATACTTCTTTATTTAAACTAAACTTGCCACCTTTATTGAACAAATTACATAAGAATATTCTACATTGGAAAACACTACTTATAGAAACATAGAAACATAGAAATTAGGTGCAGGAGCAGGCCATTCGGCCATTCGAGCCTGCACCGCCATTTAATATGATCATGGCTGATCATCCAACTCAGTATCCTGTACCTGCCTTCCCTCCATACCCCCTGATCCCTTCAGCCACAAGGGCCACATCCAACTCCCTCTTAAATATGGCCAACGAACTGGCCTCAACTACCTTCTGTGGCAGAGAATTCCACAGATTCACCACTCTCTGTGTGAAAAACGATTTTCTCATCTCGGTCCTAAAAGACTTCCCCCTTATCCTTAAACTGTGACCCCTTGTCCTGGACTTCCCCAACATCGGGAACAATCTTCCTGCATCTAGCTTGTCCAACCCCTTAAGAATTTTTTTTTGTTAAGTATTTTTATTATAGAAACATAGTAATAACAAAGTACATTATTTTGCATTGCTGAAAATACATGATATTAATGATATATTCATACTCTTAATAATATTTGTATTATTGATTTTAAAATTTAAGACTATATATTTTATATAATTGAAAATACATAATATTAATGATAAATTCATACTGTTAGTAATATTTGTATTATCGTTAATTTTAAAATTTAAGACTATATATTTTATACAATTGAAAATACATAATACTAATAATACCTTCATGATATTAATGATATATTCATACTATTAATAATATTTGTATTATCATTGATTTTAAAATTTAGGACTATATATTTTATATATTTGAAAATACATGATATTAATAATACTTTCATGATATTAGTACTGTTTATATTCTTATTAGTATTAAACATTTAAGATTATATGTTTCTATACATTTTTCTATTTTTTTTTAAAGGTAGGAAAAGATAGAGAAAAAGAGTGTAAGAAGTATGATGGTGAATGGAGTATTAATCATTAATCCGTCCTTGGAGATATAGTCATGATTTATTATATATGTTTCTTCATCCATTCTAATATTCAGGTCTCAGTCAAGCCCTCGTGCCGAGCCATTATGACCCTGTAAATATTTAATAAATGGAGACCAAATCTCTCTGAAGAGATCTAACCTGTCCATTAGGACAAGCCTCAATCTCTCCAGATGAAGTGTCACCGACATTTCTGTGTTCCACATTTTGATTGTTGGGGATGTAGGGCCTTTCCAAAATTTTAATATTAGTTTTTTCCCAATTATTAAACCATAGTCAATAAAAATTCTTTGATTCATTGTTACTAGTTGGTCTGTTTCTAGTATTCCAAGTATTATTAACTTTGGATCAGGAGTCAGAATTATATTGACAACATTCGAAATTATCTTAAATATTTCTATCCAAAATTTTGTAATTTTTATACAGTTAGTAAATGAATGTGATAAATTTGCTTCTAAATGTTGACATTTATCACATATGGGGGATACTTTTGGAAAGATGTTATGTAATTTAGTTTTGGAATAATGTAATCTATGTAGTATTTTAAATTGTATAAGGGAATGTTTAGCATTTAACGAACAGTGATGTATATGTTGTAAACTTTCATCCCATAGTTCTGGCCTTATAATTTGACCTAGTTCTTTTTCCCAAGACTGTCTATCTGTCGATCTGTTGATCGAACATCATTTTCCAATAAAATATTGTATATAAATGAAATCATTTTATCTGTATTTGGGTGTTTATTTAAGCATTCATCTAGAATTTCTATCTTTCTATTTCTAAGTTCTTGTGTATTTGCAGAAACGTAATTTCTGAATTGTAAATATCTAAAATATTCTTTAGTGTGTAGTCCATAAATTTGTTGTAACTCTTGAAATGAAAGGAAAGAGTTTTCCTTATAAAGATCTCCCATCTTAGTAATTCCCTTATTTTTCCATTGTAAAAAAGCTTTATCCATCATTGAAGGTTTAAACGTAACATTATTTACAATGGTAAGAGATAATGGTATTGATTTTAGTTTTAATGTTTTCTTTATTTGTTTCCAAATACGGATTCCGTTTTCTATTATCGGATTTTCACTATAAATTTTCTTAGCTAAATTAGTATTAGCAAATATTATAGAACTAGTTTCAAAGGGAGAACAATCTTCTTTTTCCATTTTTAACCAAGTTGGTTGGTTATCTATTTCTTCTAGCCAAAAATTCATATTTTTAATATTGACTGCCCAGTAATAAAACATAAAATTTGGTAATGCTAATCCTCCATTTATTTTAGATTTACATAAATGTTTTTTATTTATTCTATGACTCTTATAATCCCAGATAAAGTTAGTAATTAGGGAATCTACCTTTTCGAAGAAATATTTAGGGAGATATATCGGAATTAATTGGAAGAGATATAATAATTGTGGAAGAAAGATCATTTTTATTGTATTCATTTTACCTAACATTGAGATAGGTAAGCTTTTCCAATATAAAATATTCTTATTTAATTTATTCAATAATTGGGGGAAGTTAGATTTGAATAAAGAGTCGAATCTTTTTGTTACAAAAATTCCAAGATATTTAATTTTTTCGTTTGTTATCTTAAAAGGGAATTGTTGTAGTGTATGTAAGTTATTCACCGTTATTGGCATAAGTTCACTTTTATTCCAATTGATACTGTATCCTGAGAAAGATCCGAATTCTGTTATTAATTTTAACAAGTTTCGGATACTTGTTTCTGGTTCTGTGATATAAAGTAATACATCATCCGCATATGGGGAGATTTTATTTTTAGTGTCTCTTGTATCATATCCATGTATTTCCGGATGTAATCTCACCCTCTGGGCGAGAGGTTCTATTGCGAGTGCAAACAATAAAGGGGATAAAGGACAACCTTATCTACAACCTCGAGATAAATTGAATTTAGTTGATAACATTTGGTTTGTTGTTATTCTAGCTGTCGGATTTGTGTATAACAATTTAATCCAAGTGGTAAACTTCTCTCCCAATTTGAAAGCTTCCATAACCGAAAATAGGTAAGGCCATTCCACTTGATCGAAGGCTTTTTCTGCGTCAAGTGAAATGACTACTAGGTCTTTTTTATTACTTCTTTTCGAATATATAATGTTGAATAACCGTCTTAAATTATATGAGGAATATCGTTTTGGTATAAATCCTGTTTGATCTGGATGAATTAATTCATTGACAACTAAACTTAGCCTTTGTGCTAATATTTTTGTTAATATCTTTTGATCAGTATTTAAAAGAGCTATTGCTCTAAATGATCCTGGTTCATCCAAGTCTTTATTTATTTTAGGTATAAGAGTTATAATAGATTCATTCAGCGTTTCTGGTAATTTCTGCTGTGTATATATCTGTTCATATAATGATTTCAAACGCGGAACCATATGATCATGAAATATTTTATAAAATTCCGAACCAATACCATCTGGTCCCGGTGATTTACCATTTTTTAATGATCTAATAGATTCTTGGATTTCTTTTGTTGAGATATCAGCATTTAATAATTCTCTATTTTGTAAATCCAACCCTTTCAGGTTACATTTTTTTTAGAAATGCTTCTATTTCTGTTTTATTTTCTGTTGTTTTAGCAGTGTATAAGTTTTTATAATATTGCATAAATCTTTCATTAATATCTTTGGGTTGTATTAGCAATTCGCCGTTATGTGATTTGATCCTATGGATTATTTTTTCCAGCTTCCATTTTCCTTAATTGGCGAGCCAATAATTTTTGGGGTTTATCTCCAAATTCGAACTGTATTTGTTTAGTATGTTGATAAAGTTTTAGAACTTGATCCGTGTATATTTAATTTAATTTATATTTCAATGCTGCAATTTTATTGTGTAATATTATATCTGGGTTTGTTGCATTCTGTATGTCTAATTGTTTAATCTCCCTTTCCAAATCTTGTTGTTCCTTCCGATTCTTTTTATTATAAAATGCTTGTGCAGAGATCATAATTCCCCTAAATATGCTTTAAATGTTTTCCATAATAAGGAGCAAGATATTTCTGGTTGATCATTTGTTTCAAAAAAAAATCTTAATTTCTGTTGTAATATATTCCTGAGTAGTTTTATTTTTTTAAATTTGTGGGTTAAATCTCCACTGTCCTGATTTTTCTCTTTTACCATTTATTTTGATCTTAAATGTTAATGGCGCATGATCTGAGATTATAATATTGTGATATTTGGATTCGTAAGTAAGTGAAATAAGTTTTGCATCCACCAAAAAATAATCTATTCTTGAGTAGGTTTTATGTACTGGCGAGTAAAAGGGGTATTCTTGTCCAGTAGGATTTTCTATTCTCCAAACATCTTTGATGTTAGTCGTTTGCATATATGCGTTTAATAAATCACTAGAGTGTGATTTAATTTTTCTTTGCCTAGTAGATCTGTCTAAATAGGGGTCTAATGTACAGTTAAAATCTCCTCCAATTATTAAATTATATTGTGTTAGTTCCAGAATATTGTTAAGTACTTTCTTAAAAAAAAATCAAAATTTGGTCCATATATATTAACAAGAATCATTTTTTCTGTGTTTAATTCTCCTATCACAATAATGTATCTGCCATCTTTATCAGTTATAGTTGATGTATGCCTAAATAAAGTACCTTTACGAAATAATATTGCTACGCCTCTTGATTTATGCGTGAAAGACGAGTGATCCATTTTATCTATCCATTTAGCTTTCAACCTATGCTCGGCATCTTTTTTTAAGTAAGTTTCTTGAATATAAATTACATCAGCTTTAATTGCCTTTAAATGTGCCAATACTTTTCCTCTCTTTATCGGTTTGTTAATACCTTTGACATTCCAACTACAAAACGTTATTCCCCGTATTCATTTTTAGGTCTTGCGTCATATGTTTATGGAAATCTACAATAGAGTCCATGGATCAGCCCGACAGACCCGACCTTACACCCGAACATCGAATAGATGAATTTTAAGTCTCGTTTATGTCCATCACGAATATATCTCCATTGGTCCAATGTATAACTCCATTCAAACTGAAAAACACAAGAGTTTATATAAAAGAAAAGTAAAGGATAGACTAAGAGGTTAGTATTGTGCTTAAAGATAGAAAAAACTACATCTAGAGTAGTTGCAGTTAGTGCTAGCCATCTACCGACTTCCGTCGTTGATGTTGTTAACTTGACCAGCTCCTGGGTTTAAGAATTATTATTCCATAATAATATTTTACCGGGGTATAACATTCAGGGGAAAAAAAAAGAAGGGGTAAAAAAAAAAAAGGGGAAAAAGAAAAAAGAAAAAGATTCATTAAAAAGGGACAAATCAGAAAAAAAAGAGAGACATTTATCAAATTATACTGATTAAAGATATAGGAGTATCTATATCTAAAATTAATTTAAAAATCTAAGTAATGTTAAAAGTGAAAAATAAAAAAGCTATATAAAAAAAAAAGATAAAAAATCCCATAAAACAAAAAGAAAAACAAAAGTTAAGGTTGAAAATTGCTGTTGTAAGAAAAAGATCTCCAATTGAAATCCATCCCTTTATTTGACTCTATTCATTCCTACATAAATAAGCATTAGTTGTTAATTATTAATAGTAGTGATTAGTAATAGTGGGCAATCTTAATTAGTAAGAATAACACTGACAATAATACCGTGTTGTGGTTTTAATATTAGTTAGTTATTTATTTATATTAATAGTGTGATTTTACTAATTATTAGTGTCCAGATGAGGTCTTCCAATCCACTTCTTCCTCTCGATTCCATTCGACATTGTCCAATCGGTCCAGTCCAACATTATCTTGTGAAGTCTTGCAGGCTGTTGAGGATCCTTATAAAGTCTCTAAAAGTAGTGAGAGTCAGTATATTCAATGGAAGATTTTTCTCAGGTCTTGATCTGCCGAGCGAAATCCAGTGCTTCTGTTGGGCTGGTAAAGAAATGTTCCCTGTTGTTAAAGGTGACTCTTAAAGTAGCTGGATAATTCAAGCCGTATCTCAGATTTTCCACACCCCTCATGAGACTTTTAGCTTCGTTAAATGCTTTCCGTTTCCTGGCAACCTCTGCTGGATAATCTCGGTAGATGCTAATCCTGTGTCCTTCAAATACCAGGTTTCTGTTTTTCGAGGCTTTTCGCATAATCTCGTCCAGGTCAAAGTCATATTGTAGCTTTATGATCATTTGTCTTGGAGGGGCGTTTGTTTTTGTCTGACGTCTCATGACTCTATGAGCACGGGCTAATAAAGGCTTTTGTTCCAGAGATAAAACATGTTGCAGTAATTTCGCAGTAAATTCTCGAGAATCTTCATCTTTCTCTCGTCCATCGGGAATCCCTGCAATCCTTAGATTTTGTCTTCTCTGGCGTCCTTCAATTCATTTCTCAGTTATTTTGGTCAGCAGGTTCGTTAGACGTTCATTTTCTGTAAGCAACTTTGCTGTAGTCAAAGCACTTGTATCAGCTACTTCTTCAAGGTTCTTTATACCAGCCGTCTGTTGTTCCAGGACTACCTCCATAGGATTCGTCCTATTTTCAAAGTCTTTTTTAACCTTTTCAATTTTTTTGTCCATCTCCTTTGACATTTTGTTAATCATATCTGTGAATTCTTTCTTCAAATCTTCCGATAATTTCTTGATCTTGTTATTAACATTTAAATTTGTTTCCTGCTGGAATTCTTTCAATTGATTGTTCATCTGGTTCATCTGGCTGTTCATCTGGTTTATTTCTTCCCTTAAACCAGCAATCTGTTGTGAAATAAAAGTTTTCAATTCCTCACCTTCCGTTTTTTTCCCTGTTCTTTTGGATACATCTTCCTGGGAGGAGGTCCTACTCGAGTCCGAGGCTTCAGTTTGGCCTTCTGCCTGTCTCTGCTGGGTTGATCGACTTTTCGCTTTGTCGGTAGGGCTGCGTGTTGTTGACATAATTAGTCGCGCGCCTGATGACGTCACTCACAACAATCGGTGCAGAAATGGCAGGCAGCAAGCAGCAGGCAGCAGGTAGGTCCGTTAATGCCCCGTTTTTCTCGTTTTTTTTCGTGGAGCTGGCTGGCGTTATCCTCTAGCCCTCCATAGCGCCACCGGAACACCGTCTATGCAGAATTTTGTAAGTCTCTATGAGATCACCCCTCAATCTTCCAAATTCCAGCGAGTATAAGCCAAGTCTATCCAGTCTTTCTTCATATGGAAGTCGTGTCAGCCCAGGAATCATTCTGGTGAACCTTCTTTGTAGCAGTCTGAAGAAGGGTCTCGACCCGAAACGTCGCCTATCTCCTTCGCTCCTTAGATGCTGCTGCACCCGCTGAGTTTCTCCAGCTTTTTGTGTACCCTCGATTCTCCAGCATCTGCAGTTCCTTCTTTAAAACTTCTTTGTACTCCCTCTATGGCAAGAATGTCTTTCCTCAGATTAGGAGACCAATACTCCAGGTGTGGCCTCACCAAGACCCTGTACAACTGAAGTAGAACCTCCCTGCTCTTGTACTCAAATCCTTTTGCTATGAATGCCAACATACCATTTGCTTTCTTCACAGCCTGCTGCACCTGCATGCCTACTTTCAATGACTGGTGTACCATGACACCCAGGTCTCGCTGCATCTCCACTTTTCCTAATCGGTCACCATTCAAATAATAGTCTACCTTCCTGTTTTTGCCACCAAAGTGGATAACCTCACATTTATCCACATTATACTGCATCTACCATGCATTTGCCCACTCACCCAGTCTATCCAAGTCATCCTGCAGCCTCCTAGCATCCTCCTCACAGCTAACACTGCCCCCCAGCTTCGTGTCTTCTGCAAACTTCGAGATGTTGCATTCCCTCGTCCATTAATGTACATTGTAAATGGCTGGGGTCCCAGCACTGAGCCTTGCGGCACCCCACTAGTCACTGTCTGCCATCCTGAAAAGGACCCGTTCACTCCTACTCTTTGCTTCCTGTCTGCCAGCCAGTTCTCTATCCACATCAATACTGAACCACCAATACCATGTGCTTTAAGTTTGTATACCAATCTCTTGTGTGGGACCTTGTCGAAAGCCTTCTGAAAGTCCAGATACAACACATCCACTGCTTCTCCCTTATCCACTCTACTAGTTACATCCTCAAAAAATTCAATAAGATTCGTCAGACATGATTTACCCTTCGTAAATCCATGCTGACTTTGTCCAATGATTTCACCATTTTCCAAATGTGCTGCTATCCCATCTTTAATAATTGACTCTAGCAGTTTCCCCACTACTGATGTTAGACTAACTGGTCTGTAATTCCCCGTTTTCTCTCTCCCTCCCTTTTTAAAAAGTGGGGTTACATCAGCTACCCTCCAATCCTCAGGAACTACTCCAGAATCTAAAGAGTTTTGAAAAATTATCACTATGGCATCTGCTATTTCTGGGGCTACTTCCTTAAGTACCCTGGGATGCAGCCTATCTGGCCCTGCGGATTTATCGGCCTTTAATCCATTCAATTTACCCAACACCACTTTCCGGCTAACCTGGATTTCACTCATTTCCTCCATCTCATTTGACCCGCGATCCCCTGCTATTTCCGGCAAATTATTCATGTCTTCCTTAGTGAAGACAGAACCAAAGTAGTTATTCAATTGGTCTGCCATGACCTTGTTCCCCATGATCAATTCACCCGTTTCTGACTGCAAGGGACCTACATTTGTTTTAACTAATCTTTTGCGCTTCACATATCGATAAAAACTTTTGCAGTCAGTTTTTATGTTTCCTGCCAGTTTTCTTTCATACTCCATTTTCCGTTTCCTAATTAAGCCCTTTCTCCTCCTCTGTTGGTCTCCGAATTTCTCCCAGTCCCCTGGTAGGTTGCTTTTTCTGGTTAATTTGTACGCTTCATTTTTTTCTTTGATACTATCCCTGATTTCCCTCGTTATCCACGGATGCGCCACCTTCCCTGATTTATTCTTTTGCCATACTGGGATGAACAATTGTTGTAGTTCATCCATGCAGTCTTTAAATGCCTTCCATTGCATATCTGGTCTTTATTCTTTGGAGCGCAGAAGGTTAAGGGGGGACTTGATTGAGGTCTTTAAAATGATGAAAGGGATAGACAGAGTTGACGTGGATACGTTTTTCCCATTGAGGGTAGGGAAGATTCAACCAAGAGGGCATGACATGAGAATTAAGGGACAGAAGTTTAGGGGTAACGTGAGGGGGAACTTCTTTACTCAGAGGGTGGTGGCTGTGTGGAATGAGCTTCCAGCAGAAGTGGTGGAGGCAGGATCGATTTTAACATTTAAGACTAAAGTGGATAGGTATATGGACGTGAAGGGAATGGAGGGGTATGATCTGAGTGCAGGTAGATGGGACTAGGGGAAAACAAATGGTCGGCACGGACTGGAAGGGCCGAGAGGGCCTGTTTCCGTGCTGTAATTGTTATATGTTATATGGTCATATCCACCGTCAACCCTTCAAGAATCAATTGCCAGTCCATCTTGGCCAATTCACGTCTCATACCCTCAAAGTTACCTTTCTTTAAGTTCAGGACCCGTGTTTCTGAATTAACAATGTCACTCTGCATCCTAATGAAGAACTGAACCATATTATGCTCACTCTTGCCCAAGGGGCCATGTACAACAAGGCTGCTAACTAACCCTTCCTCATTACTCAATATCCAGTCTAGAATAGCCTGCTCTCTCGTTGGTTCCTCCACATGTTGGTTTAGAAAACTATCCCGCATACATTCCAAGAAATCGTCTTCCTCAGCACTCCTGCCAATTTGATTCACCCAATCTATATGTAGATTGAAGTCACCCATTATAACGGTTTTACCTTCGTTGCACGCATTTCTAATTTCCTGTTTGTTGCCATCCCCAACTCCACTACTACTGTTAGGTGGCCTGTACACAACACCTACTAGCGTTTTCTGCCCCTTAGTGTTTCGCAGCTCCACCCATATCGATTCCACATCCTCCAAGCTAATGTAATTCCTTTCTATTGCGTTAATCTCCTCTCTAACCAGCAACGCTACCCCACCTCCTTTTCCTCGCTGTCTATCCTTCCTGAATATTGAGTATCCCTGGATGTTCAGCTCCCAGCCTTGGTCACCCTGGCGCCATGTCTCCGTGATCCCAACTATATCATAATTATTAATAGCTATCTGCACATTCAACTCATCCACCTTATTACGAATGCTCCTCGCATTGAGTCACAAAGCCTTCAGGCTTGTTTTTACAACACTCTTGGCCCTTTTACAATTATGTTGAAAAGTGGCCCTTTTAGATTTTTGCCCTGGATTTGTTTTGCTGCCACTTTTCACCTCGCTACCTATTGCTTCTATCCTCATTTTACACCCCTCTGTCTCTCTGCTCACACATTTAAGAAACCCTCCACTTCTTATTCTCCGTTTGTTATTTTTTTCTTCTTTCCTCCCTACGTGTTGCGTCTGACTGCTTCTCTTCTCTGCCTCCTGCCTCACAAACAGACTACTTGCCTTCTCTATTTGAGTCCCTCCCCCCAACCGATCTAGTTTAAAGTCTCCCCAGTAGCCTTTGCAAAGCTCCCCGCCAGGGTATTGGTTCCCCTCGGGTTCAAGTGCAACCCAGCCTTTTTGTACAGGTCACACCTTCCCCAAAAGAGGTCCCAATGATCCAGAAACTTGAATCTCTGCGCTCTGCACCAGTCCTTTAGCCACGCAGTTATCCTCCACATTGCTCCATTCCTACTCTCACTGTCGCGTGGCACAGGCAGTAATCCTGAGATTGTTACCTTTGCGGTCCTTCTCCTTAACACTCTTCCTAACTCCATAAATTCTCCTTTCAGGACCTCCTCTCTTTTTCTACCTATGTCATTGGCACCTATATGTGCCACGACCTCTGGCTCTTCTCCCTCCCATTTCAAGATATCTTGGACACGTTCAGTCACATCCCAGACCCTGGCACCAGGGAGGCAAACTACCATCCGGGTCTCCTGACTGCATCCACAGAATCGCCTATCTGACCCCCTAACTATAGAGTCCCCTATTACTGCTGCCCTCCTCTTCTTTTCCTTACCCTTCTGAGCAACAGGGCCAGTCTTTGTACTGGAGGCCCGATCACTTTTGCTACCCCAAGGTAGGCTGTGCCCCCCAACAATACTCAAACAGGAGTACTTATTGCCAAGGTGTACAGCCACCGGGGTACTCTCTAGTCCCTGCCTTTGCCCCATGACCCACTTTTCTGCCTCCTGTGGTTTTGGAGTGACCAAAACCAGTCTGTAGCTCCTCTCTATGGCTTCCTCACTCTCCCTGACCAGAAGGAGGTCATCGAGCTGCTGCTCCAAGTAACGAATACGGTCCATTTGGAGCACCATCTTGACGCACCTGGCACAGATGTGGACGTCTGGAGAGCTATCTGACTGCATGACCTCCCACATCTGACATCCAGAACAGTAAACTGCCCTGGCACTCATCCTCCCCATTACCCTGGATACAATACAATACAATGTACAATGTTATCTCAATGTTTGGTAGAATTAATGCAATAAAAATGATTTTTCTTTCGCAATTACTGTACCTTTCTCAATCAATCCTGATATATCTTCCAAAAACTTTTTTTAAAAAGGTTGACTTTATAGTCACTAATTTTATCTGGGATTATAAGAATCACAGAATAAATAAAAAGCACTTATGTAAATCAAAAATAAATGGAGGTTTAGCCCTACCAAATTTTATTTCCGAGTCACGTGAGTGATTATGTGAAGACCCCATCCAGCATGCATGCGCGACATTAGCGTTCATGCAGTGTACCAGCGACGAACGAGAGTTCAAGGCGCTGCCGCTACAATTTGAAAGTTGGGCCGACAGGTAAGTGCTTTACCGTGGCCGTGTGTATTTTTTCTTGGTCTGCTTTGTGTTCCAGAAAAAATGAGCAAGACCAGAGACAAGAAATCTGTAGCTCGCCCCCGTTCGTCTCCCATTGAGGAGCGTTCTTTAGAGGGGGGGGCGAGAGGCGGCAGGATTGACTACCGAGCCGAGCCCAGCACTGCTAGTGCAGCCTGAGCAGCGGTCTGGAGGCACCTGCAGCCAGAACCGTGCGGTAGTATCCGACGATTCGGATGAAGATGCCTCACTACTCAAGAGCGGCAAAGGCAGCCACCTAAGCCGAATGGAACGGCTTATGGAGCAATTGCTCCAGTGAGATCTGCTGAGAGAGCAGCAGTAGACTCACCAAGGGAGCTCAGGCACTCCGCAGTGCCCTTTACGGCACTGGCCATTGCTTCACCTTCTATTGAAGGCAGCATTGGTGACCAGGTCTGGGCTGGTCAAGAAGAGGGGTCGCTGGCAGAAGATGTCCGGAATATGCAGGGTGTACAGGACAGGAGGAGATGCTGGTGTGGTCAACCACTATATGGCCACTCCACGAGTGGGTCGGCCTTTAGAGCCGAAACTTGCAGCCAGCATTGACCACCTCCCCTCAAAACCGCTACAAGAACAGGTGGTCAATGAGGCTTTTGAATTATATTCAGCCCCAGAAAATTGCACATCACTGAATGTACCAGCTGTAAACAGCCAAATTTGGGGATATTTGGGGCTGAATATCAGGAAACTGTAGTTGAAGCTCCAGAAAACCCTAAAACTCCTGACAGCAGGAATAACTTCATATGCTCGGTCCATAGATGGTGTGGACATCACCACAAATCAGCAAGATACATTAGCTCTGCCGTGCACCACTCAATTCGAGATTAACAATTTACGAAAGGGAATCATCAAGCCTGCCCTCAACCCTACGTTTGCAGGACTTTGCAAAATAACGGGTTCAGAACCTCCAATTCTATTCTTTGGAAAGGACCTTCCAAAAAATGTGAAAGACCTGGAGGAAGAGTCCAAGACCTTTGGTCTCATGAGGGCAGGTTTGGTCCGAGCAGACCTAACAAACCAAGATGGCAGTACCCCACGGCATCCACCAGTCGCCGACTACCATATGGGACTGGTGAAAGCTCAGGGTCCGCAACCATTTTTTAGGCCAGGGCCCAGAGCGGACCCCATGGAAAAAGCGCCACCCCAACATCTCTGCCACAGAGGGTAGTTGAGGCCAGTTCATTGGCTATATTTAAGAGTGAGTTGGATGTGGCCCTTGTGGCTAAGGGGATCAGAGGGTATGGAAAGAAGGCAGGTACGGGATACTGAGTTGGATGATCAGCCATGATCATATTGAATGGCGGTGCAGGCTTGAAGGGCTGAATGGCCTACTCCTGCACCTAATTTCTATGTTTCTATCAACATCAACAGCAGCCTTCTACAGCCCAGCAGACACCTTATCGTCCTGTGAAGAGGCAGAAGAAGCACCAGTAACCATGGAGGTAGGTGGGTCTGGTTCCTCTCAGCATATGAGCAGTAGGGGCTCTATACTAACAGGGGGAGATTGCACTTGTTTTTGGATGCATGGGAGTCTATCACTAATGACAAATATATACTCAGCAGCATTCATGGCTATAAAATTGACTTAGTTCATGAAAACATGCTGCCAGTTCAACATATACCCCAAAGGGTATTCACCCTCTCAGTCAAAGAGAAACAAGAAGGTCAAGCTGAACTGATGAGGCTACTAGCAAAAGGTGTAATTGAAAGAACAAAACATGAACCTTTGGAGTTTGTGTCTAATATTTTCACTAAAACAAAAAAAGATGGTGGATGTTGCATCATCATTGACTTAACTTCTTTAAACAAATCTGTTAAGTATATACATTTCAAGATGGAAACTTTTGAAACAGCCAGACAATTGATTTCTAGAGGGTACTTTCTGCCAAGCATTGATTTAAAAGATGCCTACTACTCAGTACCCATACACAAGGAGCATCGTAAATACCTAAAGTTTATCTGGATGAAACAGCTAGGGCAATTTAAAGCCTTACCAAATGGGCTAACCTCAGCTCCAAGGTTGTTCACAAAAATCTTAAAACCTGCCTTGGCATTATTGAGGAAACAAAAGCATATAGTCATGGCATACGTAGACGACATTTTAATAGTAGGGAAAACCTTGGAGACAGCCATTTCGGCAGTGGCAGCCACCAAACGTTTGTTTGAAACTTTGGGGTTTGTCATACATCCAGATAAATCCAATTTGACACCGTCCACAACCATGGACTATCTTGGATTTACAATTGACGCTATTCGCACGACTGTAACTCTGCCGAAGGGGATGCCAGTGCTTTGGGCTGGGGAGCAACTAACATGTAATCCAGCACAGGGGGCAGATGGACTAATTTTGAATCATCTTGCCTACAGACACGGGGTATTAACTACTTAGAAATGTAGGGTGCGTTTTATGGTTTTAAAGCATATTCATCTAATACGCATCACGCACATGTCCGGTTGCAATTAGATAATACCACGGTGGTGGCATATCAACCACATGGGTGGTGTAGAGTCGATATCATGTGACAATTTGGTCAACCTAATCTGGCAATGGTGTGTCGAAAGACATATTTGGTTATCAGCAACTTATCTACCAGGTAAGCAAAATACAGTGGCAGACACCAGATCACGCAAATTTAATGATAACATCGAATGGATGTTAAATCCTAAAGTATTTGCTGAAATTACAAAGCAATATGGCACATCAGATATTGATCTATTTGCATCTAGGCTGAATCACCAGGTACCAATGTATGTCGCATGGGAACCAGACCCTGAGGCAGCAGCAGTTGATGCATTCACGCTGCATTGGGGGAAAATGTTCTTCTATGCTTTTCCTCCCTTCTGCCTCACCAGTCGGGTATTACGCAAGATTCTTGATAATCTTAGAATCTTGATAATACCCGACTGGCCTATGGTTCCCAGTGGCCCTCGACATGGCTGCCGAAACACTGTTGGAATTCCCCAGCAGTCCAGAATTATTAATCCACCCAGTGTCAGGCATTAATCACCCGTGCCATGACAGAGTCAATCTTCTGGCTTGCAGATTCTAAAAAGACCTCTACTGGGCCTGGGACTGTCTGAGGATGCCATCAACATGATCACCGCATCCCACCGGGAGTCCACCAGGAGACAATACCTGACCAACATAAAGAAATGGGAATGGTATTGCTCCAAAACAGGAACTTCCTACTCAACAGCAACAGCTACCAGTGCTGGGGAGTTCTTGGTTGGATTACAACGGGATGGACTCAGCTACAGCACCATCAATACAGCCAGGAGTGCGTTGTCAGTTTATTTGGTTCCAGCAACAGGACAACTGGCTTTGGGGTCCCATCCACTGGTGGTCAAACTCATGAGGGGTATTTTTAACACTAATTCCCCCAGACCAAGGTACACTCAGATCTGGGATGTCAGCATTGTGCTGACGTACCTTAGGGGATGGCCACCACCCATGTCACTCACACTGGAACAACTTACCCTGAAATCAGTCATGCTCATGGCACTAGTGTCAGCACAAAGGGTACAGTCCCTCCACCTTCTGAGGTTGGACAGCATGACAGAGTCATTGGGCTCTATCACATTCCATATTCAGGGTCTGGTCAAACAAACTAGACCAGGAACCATGCCTCCAGTTATGGAGTTCCGGGCATATTCATCTGACCCCACGGCTGTGTGCCAAGACCCCATCTCGCCATTTACATAGATACAACATACAACTTAAGAGGGAGAGAAAAAGCCTTATGGATAAGCCACAAGAAGCCCCATGGTCAGGTGACGAGCCAAACCATTTCAAGGTGGCTCAAGCAGGTGCTAAAGTCCGCGGGAATCAACATAATGTTTACAAATCTCACTCCACCAGGCTGCATCCACGTCGGCGGCTAGGCGAATGGACGTGCCTATGGACCACATTCTGGCCAGAGCAGGATGGTCCTTGGAACAAACTTTTCAAACATTTTATAATAAGCCGCTGGCGGAACCTGCTCCATTTGCAGACAGAATTTTAGAGTCTGCAGATAATATTTAAATTAAGCCCGGGGGAGCTCTCTGTTTTTTGTTGTTATTAAAAAACATTTTTTGTTCACAAACAGGTTATTGTTGATTGTGATAACATACTTCCTCCCTCAAAGGTCTTCAGACAGTGAGTGAAGCATGAGCTGGTACACGGTTCGGAATCACAGAGCTTTGAAGTCTTCACGTAGTCACTCATGTGACTCCGAAATAAAATAGTAAGATTCAATGAGAACTTACCAGTTCGAAGTTTGATCTGTATTTTATGAGGAGTTACGATGAGGGATTACGTGCCCTCCGCTCCCACCCTCTATTATACAGATCAACTGGTAATTAAGTTATTTTTTCTTTACTATATTTATTTCAATCGTTGTGTTTTTTCTGTGAATCCACATCGCTGCTTTGAAGAATGTCGCGCATGTGTTCTGGACGGGGTCTTCACGTAATCCCTCATTGTAACTCCTCATAAAATACAGATCAAACTTTGAACTGGTAAGTTCTCATTTAATCTTACTATTTTATGCTCTATTTCTGGGCAGTTAACATTAAAAATATGAATATTTGGTTGGAAGAACTGGACCAGCAACCAGATTGGTTAAAAATGGAAGAGGAAAACTGTTTACCCTTTGAAATTGGGTCGATTTTGTTTGCTACTATTAAATTAAGCAAAAAAAAAACCTATAGTGAAAACCCCATAATATACAGTGGAATACGCATTTGGAAACAATTAAAAAATACGTTAAAATTGGATAATCTATCACTACTCCATCCCATTGTAAACAACCCTACATTTAAACCCTCAATGATGGATAAAGGTTTTCTACAATGGAAAAGTCACGGAATTAAAAAGATGGGTCATCTTTTTAATTATTTTTAAAGTCTTTTTAAAGTCTCCCCAGTAGCAAAGGCTACTGGGGAGACTTTAAACTAGAAAGGCTGGGGGGAGGGACTCGGGTAGAGGGGGCTAGGGGTCAGGGTGTGGGGCAAGAGGCAGAGAAGGGAAGCACTCGGATCCAAAATGTAGGCGAGAAAGATTAAAAAGATAATAGACAGAGAATAAGGGATGGTGGGTTTCTAAAATGTGTATATTTTAATGCTAGGAGCATTGTAAGTAAGGTGGACAAACTTAGAGCCTGGATTGACACCTGGAAATATGATGTTGTGGCAATCAGTGAAACATGGTTGCAGGAGGGCTGTGATTGGAAACTAAATATTCCAGGATTTCGTTGCTTCAGGTGTGATAGAATTGGAGGGACCAGAGGGGGAGGTGTTGCATTGCTTGTCAGAGAAGATATTACAGCAGTACTTTGGCAGGATAGATTAGAGGGCTCGTCTAGGGAGGCTATTTGGGTGGAACTGAGAAGTGGGGAACGGTGTAGCAACACTTTTAGGGGTGTATTATAGACCGCCAAATGGGGAGCGTGAATTGGAAGAGCAAATATGTAAGGAGATAGCAGATATTAGTTGTAAGCACAAGGTAGTGATTGTGGGAGATTTCAATTTTCCAAAAATAGACTGGGAAACACATTCTGTAAATGGGCTGGATGGTTTGGAGTTTGTAAAATGTGTGCAGGATAGTTTTTTGCAGCAGTACGTAGAGGTATCGACCAGAGAAGGGGCAGTGCTGGACCTCCTGTTAGGAAATGAGGCAGGTCAGGTGACGGAGGTATGCGTTGGTGAGCACTTCGGGACCAGTGATCACAATACCATTAGTTTCAATATAATTATGGAGCGAGTCAGAACAGGACCTAGGGTGGAGATTTTTGATTGGAGAAATTTGAGGGAATGCGTAAGGATTTTAAAGGAGTGAATTGGGACACTTTGTTTCATAGGAGTAGAAGAGAAATGGAGGACATTTAAAGGGGAAATTGTAAGAGTACAGAATCTTTATGTCCCTGTTAGGTTGAAAGGAAATAGTAAAAATTGGAAAGAGCCATGGTTTTCAAGGGAAATTGGACACTTGTTTCGAAAAAAGAGAGATATCTACAATAATTATAGGAGGCATGGAGTAAATGAGGTGCTAGAGGAGTATAAAGAATGTAAAAAGAATCTTAAGAAAGAAATTAGGAAGGCTAGAAGAAGATATGAGGTTGCTTTGGCAAGAAAGGTGAAAGTAAACCCAAAGGGTTTCTACAGCTATATTAATAGCAAAAGGATAACGAGGGATAAAATTGGACCATTAGAGAACCAGAATGGACAGCTATCTGCAGAGCCAAAAGGGATGGGGGAGATATTGAACAATTTCTTTTCCTCGGTATTCACCAAGGAGAAGGATATTGAACTCTGTGAGTTAAGGGGAAAAGGTAGAGTAGCTATGGAAACTATGAGATTCAAAGAGGAGGAAGTACTGACACTTTTGAAAAATATAAAAATGGATAAGTCTCCAGGTCCTGACAGGATATTCCCTAGGACATTGAGGGAAGTTAGTGTAGAAATAGCAGGAGCTATGACAGAAATATTTCAAATGTCATTAGAAACGGGAATAGTGCCGGAGGATTGGCGTACTGCGCATGTTGTTCCATTGTTTAAAAAGGGTTCAAGGAATAAACCTAGCAATTATAGACCTATTAGTTTGACGTCAGTGGTGGGCAAATTAATGGAAGGGATACTTAGAGATAATATATATAAGCATCTGGATAAACAGGGTCTGATCAGGAACAGTCAACATGGATTTGTGCCTGGAAGGTCATGTTTGACAAACCTTCTTGAATTTTTTGAAGCGGTAACTAGGGAAATTGATGAGGGTAAAGCAGTGGATGTTGTCTATATGGATTTCAGTAAGGCCTTTGACAAGGTTCCCCATGGAAGGTTGGTTAAGAAGGTTCAATCTTTGGGTGTTAATGGCAGAGTAGCAAGATGGATTCAACAGTGGCTGAATGGGAGATGTCAGAGAGTAATGGTGGATGGCTGTTTGTCAGGTTGGAAGCCGGTGACCAGTGGGGTGCCTCAGGGATCTGTGTTGGGTCCACTGTTGTTTGTCATGTACATCAATGATCTGGATGATGGGGTGGAAAATTGGATAAGTAAGTATGCAGATGATACTAAGATAGGTGGTGTTGTGGATAATGAAGTAGATTTTCAAAGTCTACAGAGAGATTTGGGCCATTTGGAAAAGTGGGCTGAAAGATGGCAGATGGAGTTTAATGCTGATAAGTGTGAAGTGCTACATCTTGGCAGGACAAATCAAAATAGGACGTACATGGTAAATGGTAGGGAATTGAGGAATGCTGTGGAACAGAGGGATCTAGGAATAACTGTGCATAGTTCCCTGAAGGTGGAATCGCATGTAGATAGGGTGGTAAAGAAAGCCTTTGGTGTGCTGGCCTTTATAAATCAGAGCATTGAATATAGGAGTAGGAAGTAAGTAAAATTGTACAAGGCATTGGTAAGACCAATTCTGGAGTATGGTGTACAATTTTGGTCGCCTAGTTATAGGAAGGATGTCAACAAAATAGAGAGAGTGCAGAGGAGATTTACTAGAATGTTGCCAGGGTTCCAGCAACTATGTTACAGAGAAAGGTTGAACAAGTTAGGTCTTTATTCTTTGGAGCACAGAAGGTTAAGGGGGGACTTGATTGAGGTCTTTAAAATGATGAAAGGGATAGACAGAGTTGACGTGGATACGTTTTTCCCATTGTGGGTAGGGAAGATTCAAACAAGAGGGCATGACATGAGAATTAAGGGACAGAGGTTTCGGGGTAATGTGAGGGGGAACTTCTTTACTCAGAGGGTGGTGGCTGTGTGGAATGAGCTTCCAGCAGAAGTAGTGGAGGCAGGATCGATTTTAACATTTAAGAGTAATGTGGATAGGTATATGGACGTGAAGGGAATGGAGGGGTATGGTCTGAGTGCAGGTAGATGGGACTAGGGGAAAACAAATGGTCGGCACGGACTGGAAGGGCCGAGAGGGCCTGTTTCCGTGCTGTAATTGTTATATGGTTATATGGTTATATGGTTATATCTCTATAGGAAAGGCACATTCCTCTCATTCCAGGAGTTACAACAAATTTATGGACTTCACTCAAATGACTATTTCAGATACCTACAACTTAGAGATTATGCTAAATCAAATACACAGGACTATAGAAATAGAAAGACAGAAATTCTTGATGAATGTTTGAACAAACACCCTAACACAGAAAAATTAATATCTTATATCTATGATACCCTATTAGACAGTGATGCACCCACGACGGAAATATATAGGCAATCATGGGGAAATGAACTAGGCCAACCAATAATGCAAGATATTTGGGACGAAAGCTTACAACATATACATCACTGTTCGTCAAATGCTAGACATTCCTTAATACAATTTAAAGTATTACATAGATTACATTATTCAAAAACGAAATTAAATAGAATTTTCCCAAGTATATCTCCTATCTGTGAAAAATGTCAGCACCTAGAGGCTAACCTAACGCATACATTTGTAAATTGTATAAAAATTAATACCTTTTGGACGGAAATGTTAAAAATAATTTCGGAAGTTGTCAACATCCAATTTGACCCCGACTCTAATAATATTAGGAATATTAGAACAAAATCAAATATTTACAACAAACCAAAGAAACTTTATCGACTACAGTATAATAATCGGGAAGAAATTAATATTAAAATTTTGGAAAGGTCCTATAACCCCCACAATTAAAAAGTGGATCATGGAAATGTCGGAGACCCTACATTTGGAAAGAATCAGACTTGTCTTAATGGACAAACAAGAACTTTTTATCAGAATATGGTCTCCATTCATTGACTATTTGAAGGGGTAATCCTGGTTCGGCACGAGAACCTGACTGAAACCCGAATTAAGGATTAGATGAAGAGTCCCATTTTATAATTCACGGACATATCTCCAATGATGTATAATTAGTTAATTACTCCAATCTCATATTATACCTTCTGGTTCTTTTTGGGTGTTTTTGGTTTCTTATCTCTCTCTCTTTCTTTATTATTTTCTATCTATATATAAAATAAAAACATATATAGAAGTACAACTACTAAATAATTGATAATATTGACAATATTAATAATGTATGACCACCACAAACAAAATGTTTTTTAATATTTACTTACTTCTAATTTAAAAAAAATTTAAACAAAAAAATAAAAATAATGAGAGGTTGAGTCTCGAAGCAAAGAGGTCTTTCTGCAGTTGTACAGGGCCCTGGTGAGACCACACCTGGAGTATTATGTGCAGTTTTATTCTCCTAATTGGAGTAAGGACATTTTTGCTATTGAGGGAGTGCAGTGTAGGTTCATCAGGTTAATTCCCAGGATGGCAGGACTGACAGATGATGAAATAATAGGTCAACTGGGCTTGTATTCACTGGAATTTAGAACGATGAGAGGGGAACTTAACGAAACAAATAAAATTCTTAAGTGATTGGACGGGCTAGATGCAGGAAACAAGTTCCCGATGGGAAAGTCCAAAACCAGGGGAGACAGTTTGAGAATAAGGGCTCGGCTATTTCGGACTGAGATGAGGAAAATCTTTTTCACCCAGAGAGTTGTGAATTTGTGGAATTCTTTGCCACAGAAGGCAGTGGAGGCCAATTCACTGGACATTTTTATGAGAGTTAGATCTAGCCCTTCAGGCTAATGGAATCAAGGGATATGGGGAGAAAGCAGAAGCGGAATGGTAATCATTTTCCAATGTTCTATAAATTCAGGATCACTTCCTGTGGATTGCAGGGTAGCTAATGTTATCCCACTTTTTAAGAAAAGCGGGAGGGAGAAAACAGGGAATTTTACTTCGGAGTCACGTGAGTGACTACGTGAAGAGCCCGCCTGGCGCTGGCAAACGGCATTACGTCGACGCTGACGGCGGAAGGAGGAGCTGCAGTAAGGAGCAGCTCCTCGCAGCGGTCGGAACGGCCCCGCAGGTAAGTGCAGCAAAGTCGGGATGTTTTTTAGCGTACGCTGGGTGGGTCCAGCAAGCGAAAGTAAAAGTAAAAATTCAGAGTCGCGTAACGTGCTGATTTAGCACTGATAATAAAGAAAATGGAGAAATCGGCAAAGAAAAATTCGTGGGTAAAAAGATCTTCCCGGGGTGAAAATAAAAACACGGGACAAGAAGCTAGTGCGGATCCGGTTCCGATACCGGTGGCCGCTGATATACCCGATAGCGAGTTTCTAGATTCTCCAGCAATAACCACGGAGGGAAATGCTCCTAAAAAATGTAAAAAGAAATCTGAGAGGCCCGTGGTTTCTGATGACTCTGATACTGAAAGTCCTCCAGATAATAAAACTATGTGGTTAAAAATGGAGCATATGGAGAAAGTTCTCCAAAAAATCATGAGACAAGGGTCACAGTACCCAGAAGGATCCCAAAAAAGCCCTGAGGGGTTTGATTATTCTGAATATGGCTGTGGGCCAAGTTGGGAGTTTGAAACTCCGGACCCAGGATTTGGGCTGGAAGAAGTCTCATGGGGGTGAAATCCCAATTGATTTAGGGCTGCAGAAGGCAGACCCTGCTGGTGGTGATTTGGATTTTGAATGCACACCACAAAGTAAAAAGAAAAGGCCAAATGTGCCTGGGATAGCAAAAGAATTTGCTATACCTGAAGGAAGTGGTGAGGCTATGGAAGAAAACCTAGCTGCCAGTATTAATTATATGGTATCTCACCAACTTCAAGATTCTGTGATGATTGAAACATCAGAATTATATAAAACACCAGGAAATTGTGCCTCATTGGAAGTGCCTACGGTTAATCCGTTGATATGGACATCCAGGACTCCAAGTATGAGAGCTCAAGAAGTGAGATTTCAAAAAATCCTCAAACTAATTTCTGCTGCCGTTACGGCCTATGGGAGACAAATGGAGAGATTGGAGATGGATAAGATTCAAAAAGATACTTTGGGCTTATTGTGCAATTCTTTCTATGAAATTAACTGTATGAGGAAAATGGCGATTCGGCCCATATTTCACCCTAGATTTGCAAGCCTGTGTCGAGCAAGTGGCGTTCAAGCTCCTGGGTATCTGTTTGGAGAAAATCTGCCTAAACAACTGAAAGAGTTGGATGAAGAAGCTAAATATTTTAGCGGTGTGAAACCTTTCGTCTTTGGACAAAAAAGATATTTTTCGCCCCGAAGGGGTTTTGACTTTGGAAATAGAGGCAGAAATTTGTCAAGGAAGTATTATCGTCCTGCACAGCCCAATGCTTACCCGTATTCAGGGAGAAGGAGACCACCACGCTCATATGGAGAGGTATTAAAGACTTGTTTTATCCTTAAAGAAACTGCGTATAAATCTCCAGTTGGAGGGAGATTACAAAAGTTTTATAAAGACTGGCTTACTATTACTTCTGATCGATTTATATTACAAGCAGTTTCAGGAGCCACTATTACATTTAAAGAAGGGGTTAATCCGCCTGTACAGAATAAACCTGCTTATGCTTTCGTGTTTACTGCTATTGATAAAGCAGAGATTAATGTGGAAATTGACAAATTATCTGAAAAAGGGGTAATTGAAAAAACTTATGAACACGAGCATCAATTTGTCTCTAATATTTTTCGGAGAAATAAAAAAGATGGTGGTTGCAGAATTATTCTGGACCTTACAGATCTAAATACGTTTGTAGAATACAAACATTTTAAAATGGAAACATTTAATACTGCAAGATATTTAATTTCAGCAGGTTGTTATATGGCTAAGATTGATTTAAAAGACGCTTATTATTCTGTACCTATACATCAGTTTTTCCGGAGGTACTTAAAATTTAATTGGCTGGGACAATTATGGCAGTTTAAAGCTTTGCCAAATGGACTGAGTTCAGCTCCCAGGCTCTTTACGAAACTGTTGAAACCAGTTTTAGCCCAATTAAGAGCACAAAAACACATCGTTATGGCTTATCTCGATGACATTCTAATCATTAATGATAATCAAGAGTCAGGTGAGAATTCCGTTTCAGTTACTAAAGCTTTGTTTGAAAAGCTAGGGTTCTTGATTCATCCAATTAAATCCCAGCTGCAGCCAGCACAATCAATTAACTTTTTGGGGTTTGTAATTAACTCAGTGACTATGTTAATAACTTTACCAACAGATAAAGTTGATGATATTTTGGTAACTTGTAATAATCTCATTCACAAACCTTATCCTTCCATCCGAGAAGTAGCGAAAACCATTGGTAAACTAGTAGCAGCATTTCCTGCAGTAGAATTTGGTCCATTACATTATCAAAATCTTCAAAGAGAAAAAATAAGAGCTCTCAAAGAGAAGGCAGGCCACTTTGATAGGCCTATGCAATTAACAAAAGAAGCTGTGTTGGAATTACAATGGTGGGTTAAAAATGTCCCACAAGCTGCTAAAAACATTCTGATTAAACAGCCAGAAATGGTTTTACAAACTGATGCTAGTGCTCTCGGATGGGGGGCAACAGATTCATCCTCCAGTTGTGGAGGTAGATGGAAAGTTCAAGAAGAAACGTTTCTTCAAACTTATGGTATTAACTATTTAGAGTTATTGGGTGCTTTCTATGGACTAAAAGCATATTGTTGTTCAAAAAAGGGTCTACATGTATTAATACAGTTAGACAATAAAACGGCTGTTGCATATATTAATCACATGGGGGGAGTTAGATCAGTATCATGTGATTGTCTGGTCAATGAAATATGGCAATGGTGTATTGACCGCCAAATTTGGATTTCAGCAAACTACATTCCAGGTAAAGACAATGTGGTGGCAGATAAAAGATCAAGGATATTTAAAGATAACACAGAATGGATGCTTAATCCAGCAATATTTAAGAATATTGTAACCCAATTTGGTTTACCAGAAATTGATCTGTTTGCATCAAGGCTTATTCATCAATTGCCTAAATATGTGTCTTGGGAACACGATCCAGATGCAGTAGCAGTAGATGCTTTTTCATTGAACTGGGGGAATATGTTCTTTTATGCTTTTCCACCATTTGCTTTGATTCAGAAATGTCTGAAGAAAATAGAACAAGATTCTGCCACTGGATTGTTGGTAGTTCCAAATTGGCCAACACAACCTTGGTTCCCATTAATGCTGAATATGATTAAAGAACCATATATGTCAATTCCTAACTGTAGTGATATTTTGATTAATCCAGTAACTAAATAAATTTATCCATTATATGCATATATGAATTTATTAATCTGCAGGTTTTGACCAGACCTCTACAGGAGCTGGGATTGTCGGACAAAACTATGGAAGTTATAGTCGCATCATGGCGAGATAGCACACAAAAAAAATATATGACACATATAAAGAAATGGGAAGAATTTTGCACACAGTCAAATATTTCTTATGATACTGTGAATATTGCAAATGTTTTGGAGTTCCTTGCCAAATTGCATTTTGAGCAACATTTAAGTTATAGTGCCATTAACACTGCACGCAGTGCCTTATCATCTTATTTAGGACTAATGTCTGACCAGAAATCAATTGGATCACATCCATTAATATCTAGATTCATGAAAGGAATCTTTAACATTAATCCACCCAAACCAAGGTACACAGAGATTTGGGATGTGAGCATTGTACTTACCTTACTTAGGCAATGGACTCCAATTGAAGGATTGTCATTGGAAAGATTAACATTGAAATTAATAATGTTAATGTCATTGGTTTCAGCTCAAAGAGTGCAAACTTTACAAATGTTGCGTTTTAGACTGTATGCATGTGACTACAGATAACATTGTGTTCTATGTTTACGATCTGATCAAACAAAGCAGACCAGGGAGATCTGGAGCTAAGGTAACCTTTCAAGCTTATCCTATTGATCCTACTTTGTGTGTGGTTAAACATTTGAATCAATATGTTAAAGTTACTGAAACTCTTCGAGGAAATGAAAAAACGTTAATGATTACGCATAAAAAGCCACACACAAAAGCTTCAGTTCAAACTATCTCAAAATGGTTGAAACAGGTGTTGCTTTTAGCAGGAGTAGACACTGATGTGTTCAAATCTCACTCCACCAGGGCTGCAGCTACATCCGCGGCGTAGGGGCGGGACGTACCACTCGAGCATATTTTAAAAATCGCAGGGTGGAGTAAAGAAGAAACTTTTTCAAAGTTCTACAATAAACCTGTTCACACTATGACAAGCTTTGGCCACACGGTGTTGGGATCAATATAGTCACCTGCTTTGTATACTATTGATTACTATAACCAGTTATGTAGTCACTTATATCTTTTATCACTTGTAATCATTCCCTCGGATATAAGGAGGGTTATTATATGTTCTTTAAACCATTAAAAAGTTAATTATGGAAAGAACTAATATTAGTCTGGTTTCTCATGTATGTATTTACTTAGCCGGACTGTCGTACTGATTAATTCTACGACATAAAAAACACAGAAAGCTTTAAAATTTTCACGTAGTCACTCACGTGACTCCGAAGTAAAATAGTAAGATTAAACGAGAACTACCAGTTCGAAGTTTGATCGTTATTTTATGAGGAGTTACGATGAGGGATTACGTGCCCTCCACTCCCACCCTCATAAAATAAATGATCATCTGGTAGTTCTACGTCTATTATGAGCCTTACTATGTTACTTCGGCTATTTGGTGTTCTGTGTTTTTCATGCCGCTGCTTTGAAGTATGCCGTTTGCCAGCGCCAGGCGGGCTCTTCACGTAATCCCTCATCGTAACTCCTCATAAAATAACGATCAAACTTCGAACTGGTAAGTTCTCGTTTAATCTTACTATTATAGACCAGTTAGCCTGACATAGATAGTGGGGAAGATGCTGGAGTCAATTATAAAAGATGAAATAATGGTACATTTGGATAGCAGTAGCAGGATCGGTCCGAGTCAGCATGGATTTATGAAGGGGAAATCATGCTTGACTAATCTTCTGGAATTTTTTGAGGACATAATTAGTAAAATGGACAAGGGAAAGCCAGTGGATGTAGCCATTATTATCTAAATAGTGTCACGTTGGGAAAAAGGGAAGTACAACGAGATCCAGGGATCCTTGTTCATCAGTCACTGAAAGTAAGCATGCAGGTACAGCAGGCAGTGAAGAAAGCGAATGGCCTGTTGGCTTTCATAACAAGAGGAGTTGAGTATAGGAGCAAAAAAGGTCCTTCTGCAGTAGTACAGTGAGACCACACCTGGAGTTTTGTGTGCAGTTTTGGTCTCCAAGTGCAGCGTTGGTTCACACAGATTAATTTCCGGGATGGCGGGACTGTCATATGCTGAGAGAATGGAGCGACAGGGCTTGTACACTCTGAAATTTAGAAGGATAAGAGGTGATCTTATTGAAACATATAAGATTATTAAAGGTTTGGACATGCTAGAGGCTGGAAACATGTTCCCGATGTTGGTGGAGTCCAGAACCGGAGCCACAATTTAAGAATAAGGGGTAAGCCATTTAGAACGGAGATGAGGAAATACTTTTTAACGGAGAGTTGTGAGTCAGTGGACTTTTCTGCCTCAGAAGGTAGTGAAGGCCAATTCTCTGGATGCTTTCAAAAGGGAGTTAGATAGAGCTTTTAAAGATCACGGAGTCAGGGATATGGTGGGAGGGCAGGAACGGAGTACTGATTGTGAATGATCAGCTATGATCAAAGTAAATGCCAGCGCTGGATTGAAGGGCCAAATGGCCTCCTGCACCTATTGTTTATTGACGGGCAGGGGAAAGGACACTCACCACCTGTGCTGCCACAGGCTGGACATGCGGGTGAAACACTCGCCACACTCAGCGCACACAAAGCGTCACTCTCGGTGTGTATCCGCTGGTGCTCCCACAGTCCCCGTGCGCTTTTGAAATGCTTGCCACAGTGGGAGCAGATGAAGGGGCGCTCGCCGGTGTGGGTGCGCAGTCTCTATCTCTCACATGCTCTCTCCCTGCCGACAGCACCCGTTCTTGATCTTAAACCGTGTATTGTGCTTTTGTTTGTAATTTATGGTGCTTTTGTATATAATTGATTGTGCATTATTGTGCGGAGGTGACCTCAGCCTTCCAAGCTCAGCCTTCCAAGCCTCAATCCCAGCTCAGCTTATTTCATTGGAAAGACATTTATTTCATGGAAAAAATATTTATTTCATGGAAAAGAGATTTATTTCATTGGAATACAACTTGGCTCCAGTGGGTTAATGAGCCAAAGTCCTTGTTTACCGCAGGCAGAGTCTTGCGGGCGCGCAAGGGCGGAGAGCGAGATCCCACCATTTGGAGTTGAGGGGGAATGGCCAGTGGACGGGATGCGGTGACTCCGGATTAATCCTGATGCCTTTCACCAGCGAGAAGACAGTGGAATGATGAAGAGATGGGCCACGAGGGGAGGGGGGGGGGGGGTGTCGATGGCTGATCAGCTCGAACCTTGCATCCCATCCAAAGAATGGAACCGCATTCTCGAACCGCACTTTCTGCGCCGGATGAGAAGAGCTCACCTCCCCCATCCCATCCTCACCACTTTCTACAGGGGCACCATAGAGAGTATTTTAACCAGCTGTATCTCTGTCTGGTTTGGGGACTGTAAAGCCTCTGACTGGAAATCCGTGCAGAGAGTGGTGAGGACAACTGAAAAAAATCATCGGGACTTCACTCCCCTCAATCGGGGATATTGCGACCAAACATTGCATGTCTAAGGCCAGCAGTATTATAAAGGATCCCACACATCTCCATCACGGACTGTTCACTCTGCTGCCCTCGGGCAAAAGATATCGTAGCATAAGGAGCAGAACATCAAGGTTCTGCAACAGCTTCTTCCCATGAGCCATCAGACTCCTGAATGCCATGTAATGGGCTGCCACCATTGTTTATTTTATCCCTTTATCCATTTTATCCTTTTATCTTTTTTTTTAAATTAATTAATTAATTTTTTTTTTGTTAGAAGTACAATAGTGTGGTACTTGAGTACCTAATACATAAATACATATTTCCATTCTTGTACAACTTCGTATTTTTAATTTAATAATAAAAGAACAGTGAGAGAAAAAAGAAATAAAGAGAATCAGAATAGATAGACAAGCAAGTAGAGACAGATAGCAAAAGAAATAAAGGACAGAGATGAGAAGCTAAAATGATTGAAAGAAAAGGAGAAAGTAGAGAAAAGAGAGATTAGGAAAGATCTACCTATTTTGTATTTTTGCCCATCTGTCACCCGGTTCTAAACCATTTAATTTCTAAGGTTATGTTATGTTGCACCATCTGCTTGTAAAAAGTTGATAAAAGGAGACCAAGTCTTTAAGAATTGGTCTACTTTGCCTAGTAGGAGGAATCTCATTTCTTCAAGATGTAGCATTTCCGACATATTTGAAATCCTCATTTTGAATGTTGGCGTGGTTGTGTTTTTCCAAAATTTGAGTATAAGTTTTTTTGCTGTTATTCAACCGTAATTAAGAAAAGCTTAATTAATAGTTAGTTTACTTCCCTCTTCCATTGATCCAAAGATAATCAGTTCTGTATTGGGGTTCAATTTTGTGTTAAATAGTTTTGTAAAAATTCCAGAAATTTCATTCCAAAATGTATGCAGTTTTGTACAAGAGACAAAGGAATGTGCTATAGTGGCATTTTGAGTTAGACATTTATTACAGATGGGGGAAACATTTGAAAATGTTTTATTCAGTCTAGTTTTCGAATAATATAATCTATGTAAAATTTTTAATTGAATTAGGTTATGTCTTACATTAATTGAACATTTATTTACATATAATAGATTTTTTTTCCCATCGTTCAGAATTTTTATCAATAACTCTTGTTCCCAGTCCCTTCTAATTGCCTCTGTCATTGGTGTTTCTATATTTAGAATTATATTGTATAAGTAAGATATCAAATTGCTTGATTCTGCCTTTCTATTCATTCCTTCCTCTAATAAATCTGGGGTTAGAGTTTGATATCCTTGTATATATTTTTTCAAATAATCTTGAATTTGAAGATATTTGAAATATTGATTACCTTTCAAATTATATTTTAGTTGTAATTGTTGGAATGATAAAAGTTTTCCCATTTCATACATATCTCCCATCAATTTAATTCCTATTCTTTCCCATTGATTAAATGTTTTATCAATAATAGATGGTTTGAATGAGGGATTATTAGCTATTGGAGAAAGAAGCGATAATTTTCTTGATTTTAAAGTTAATTTTATTTGTTTCCAAATTCGTATAAAACTGTGAATAATTGGATTCTCCTTATATATTATATTGTTCAGTTTCATCGGGGAAAGAAGGATCGCTCCTATATTAAGGGGAACAATCCTCTTTCTCCATTCTTATCCAATCTACCCGTTGGGCAGAACTGTCCAACCAGTAGATTATATTTGTAATATTCACTGCCCAATAGTAATACAATAAGTTAGGGAGTGTCAGCCCCCCTGATTCTTTAGATTTACATGTGTTTTCTTTGAATTTTGTGTGATTTATAATCCCATATGAAGTTTATTATATCAGAATCTAGTTTTTTAAATTTTTTTTTGGTAAGTATATTGGTATTGATTGAAATAGGTACAGTATTTGTGGTAAGAAGATCATTTTTATCGCACTTATTCTGCCTATTAAGGACATCAGCAATGTTTTCCAAAATTTAATCAACCCATTTAATTTAGTTAATAAAGGCATATATTTTGCGTTGAATAGTGATTTATATTTCCTAGTAATTTGGATGCCCAAATACTTAAATTTTTCTGTTGCAATTCTAAAAGGGAATTTCAACAGATGTGTCGGCTCTTGAGGTTTTATCGTCATAATTTCGCTTTTGTTCCAGTTTTTTCTATATCCTGAAAAAGAACCAAATTCCTCTATTAAATTTAGTATATTTGGTATGCTAATTTGCGAATTTATAATATATAATATGTCGTCTGCATATAATGAGATTTTATTATTTGAGTGTACACAAAAGGTTGGAGAAACTCAGCGGGTGCAGCAGCATCTAAGGAGTGAAGGAGATAGGCGACGTTTCTGGTCGAGACCCTTCTTCAGACTGGTCAGGGATCAGGAAAACGAGAGATATAGACGGTGATGTGGAGAGATAAAGATCAATGAATGAAAGATATGCAAAAAAGCATCGATGATAAAGGGAACAAGCTGTTTGTAGTGTGAAAATGAGAAGCTAGTGCGACTAGGGTGGGGGAGAGAGATAGAGAGAGAGGGAATGCCAGGGCCCGAGGGCTGAGGGAGAGGTGGGAAGGGGAGGAGAGCCGTCGGCTTATCATATAATAATTTTACCCAATAAAAAAGTTATCTACCATGTTAAATTTTTGCAATACTTTGAATAAATATTGCCATGCTACTTGATCAAAAGCTTTTTCTGCATCCAATGAAATAATTGCTAGGTCTTCTTCAGTATTATGGGAGTACATTATATTAAACAGCTGTCTCAAAAGAGTATCTCTTTGGTATAAACTCTGTTTGGTCCGGGTTTATTAGTTTGCTAACATATTTACTCAATCTTCTCACTAGGGTCTTTACTAATATTTTTTGATCTGTATTAACCATATAACCATATAACAATTACAGCACGGAAACAGGCCCTCTCGGCCCTTCCAGTCTGTGCCAAACATTTATTTTCCCCTAGTCCCATCTACCTGCACTCAGACCATACCCCTCCATTCCATTCCCGTCCATTCCCGTCGAACGTGCACCGCCATTCAATAAGAGGGTAGGGAAGATTCAGACAAGAGGGCATGACATGAGAATTAAGGGACAGAGGTTTCGGGGTAACGTGAGGGGGAACTTCTTTACTCAGAGGGTGGTGGCTGTGTGGAATGAGCTTCCAGCAGAAGTGGTGGAGGCAGGATCGATTTTAACATTTATCAACCTTTCTCTGTAACTTAGTTGCTGGAACCCAGGCAACATTCTAGTAAATCTCCTCTGTACTCTCTCTATTTTGTTGATATCCTTCCTATAATGAGGCGACCAAAATTGTACACCATACTCCAGAATTGGTCTCACCAATGCCTTGTACAATTTTAACATTACTTCCCTACTCCTGTATTCAACGTTCTGATTGCTAAAGGCCAGCACACCAAAAGCTTTCTTTACCACCCTATCTACATGCGATTCCACATTCAGGGAACTATGCACAGTTATTCCTAGATCCCTCTGTTCCACAGCATTCCTCAATTCCCTACCATTTACCATGTACGTCCTATTTTGATTTGTCCTGCCAAGATGTAGCACCTCACACTTATCAGCATTAAACTCCATCTGTCATCTTTCAGCCCACTCTTCCACATGGCCCAAATCTCTCTGTAGACTTTGAAAATCTACTTCATTATCCACAACACCACCTATCTTAGTATCATCTGCATACTTACTTATCCAATTTTACTTCGGAGTCACGTGAGTGACTACGTGAAGAGCCCGCCTCACGCTGGCAAACGGCATTACGTCGACGCTGACGGCAGAAGGAGGAGCTGCAGTAAGGAGCAGCTCCTCGCAGCGGTCGGAACAGCCCCGCAGGTAAGTGCAGCAAAGTCGGGATGTTTTTTGGCGTACGCTGGGTGGGTCCAGCAAGCGAAAGTAAAAGTAAAAATTCAGTCGCGTAACGTGCTGATTTAGCACTGATAATAAAGAAAATGGAGAAATCGGCAAAGAAAAATTCGCGGGTAAAAAGATCTTCCCGGGGTGAAAATAAAAATACGGGACAAGAAGCTAGTGCGGATCCGGTTCCGATACCGGTGGCCGCCGATATACCCGATTGCGAGTTTCTAGATTCTCCAGCAATAATAACCACGGAGGGAAATGCTCCTAAAAAATGTAAAAAGAAATCTGAGAGGCCCGTGGTTTCTGATGACTCTGATACTGAAAGTCCTCCAGATAATAAAACTATGTGGTTAAAAATGGAGCATATGGAGAAAGTTCTCCAAAAAATCATGAGACAAGGGTCACAGTACCCAGAAGGATCCCAAAAAAGCCCTGAGGGGTTTGATTATTCTGAATATGGCTGTGGGCCAAGTTGGGAGTTTGAAACTCCGGACCCAGGATTTGGGCTGGAAGAAGTCTCATGGGGTGAAATCCCAATTGATTTAGGGCTGCAGAAGGCAGACCCTGCTGGTGGTGATTTGGATTTTGAATGCACACCACAAAGTAAAAAGAAAAGGCCAAATGTGCCTGGGATAGCAAAAGAATTTGCTATACCTGAAGGAAGTGGTGAGGCTATGGAAGAAAACCTAGCTGCCAGTATTAATTATATGGTATCTCACCAACTTCAAGATTCTGTGATGATTGAAACATCAGAATTATATAAAACACCAGGAAATTGTGCCTCATTGGAAGTGCCTACGGTTAATCCGTTGATATGGACATCCATGACTCCAAGTATGAGAGCTCAAGAAGTGAGATTTCAAAAAATCCTCAAACTAATTTCTGCTGCCGTTACGGCCTATGGGAGACAAATGGAGAGATTGGAGATGGATAAGATTCAAAAAGATACTTTGGGCTTATTGTGCAATTCTTTCTATGAAATTAACTGTATGAGGAAAATGGCGATTCGGCCCATATTTCACCCTAGATTTGCAAGCCTGTGTCGAGCAAGTGGCGTTCAAGCTCCTGGGTATCTGTTTGGAGAAAATCTGCCTAAACAACTGAAAGAGTTGGATGAAGAAGCTAAATATTTTAGCGGTGTGAAACCTTTCATCTTTGGACAAAAAAGATATTTTTCGCCCCGAAGGGGTTTTGACTTTGGAAATAGAGGCAGAAATTTGTCAAGGAAGTATTATCGTCCTGCACAGCCCAATGCTTACCCGTATTCAGGGAGAAGGAGACCACCACGCTCATATGGAGAGGTATTAAAGACTTGTTTTATCCTTAAAGAAACTGCGGATAAATCTCCAGTTGGAGGGAGATTACAAAAGTTTCATAAAAACTGGCTTACTATTACTTCTGATCGATTTATATTACAAGCAGTTTCAGGAGCTACTATTACATTTAAAGAAGGGGTTAATCCGCCTGTATAGAATAAACCTGCTTATGCTTTCGTGTTTACTGCTATTGATAAAGCAGAGATTAATGTGGAAATTGACAAATTATCTGAAAAAGGGGTAATTGAAAAAACTTATGAACACGAGCATCAATTTGTCTCTAATATTTTTCGGAGAAATAAAAAAGATGGTGGTTGCAGAATTATTCTGGACCTTACAGATCTAAATACGTTTGTAGAATACAAACATTTTAAAATGGAAACATTTAATACTGCAAGATATTTAATTTCAGCAGGTTGTTATATGGCTAAGATTGATTTAAAAGACGCTTATTATTCTGTACCTATACATCAGTTTTTCCGGAGGTACTTAAAATTTAATTGGCTGGGACAATTATGGCAGTTTAAAGCTTTGCCAAATGGACTGAGTTCAGCTCCCAGGCTCTTTACGAAACTGTTGAAACCAGTTTTAGCCCAATTAAGAGCACAAAAACACATCGTTATGGCTTATCTCGATGACATTCTAATCATTAATGATAATCAAGAGTCAGGTGAGAACTCAGTTTCAGTTACTAAAGCTTTGTTTTAAAAGCTAGGGTTCTTGATTCATCCAATTAAATCCCAGCTGCAGCCAGCACAATCAATTAACTTTTTGGGGTTTGTAATTAACTCAGTGACTATGTTAATAACTTTACCAACAGATAAAGTTGATGATATTTTGGTAACTTGTAATAATCTCATTCACAAACCTTATCCTTCCATCCGAGAAGTAGCGAAAACCATTGGTAAACTAGCAGCAGCATTTCCTGCAGTAGAATTTGGTCCATTACATTATCAAAATCTTCAAAGAGACAAAATAAGAGCTCTCAAAGAGAAGGCAGGCCACTTTGATAGGCCTATGCAATTAACAAAAGAAGCTGTGTTGGAATTACAATGGTGGGTTAAAAATGTCCCACAAGCTGCTAAAAACATTCTGATTAAACAGCCAGAAATGGTTTTACAAACTGATGCTAGTGCTCTCGGATGGGGGGGCAACAGATTCATCCTCCAGTTGTGGAGGTAGATGGAAAGTTCAAGAAGAAACGTTTCTTCAAACTTATGGTATTAACTATTTAGAGTTATTGGGTGCTTTCTATGGACTAAAAGCATATTGTTGTTCAAAAAAGGGTCTACATGTATTAATACAGTTAGACAATAAAACGGCTGTTGCATATATTAATCACATGGGGGGAGTTAGATCAGTATCATGTGATTGTCTGGTCAATGAAATATGGCAATGGTGTATTGACCGCCAAATTTGGATTTCAGCAAACTACATTGAAAATGTGGTGGCAGATAAAAGATCAAGGATATTTAAAGATAACACAGAATGGATGCTTAATCCAGCAATATTTAAGAATATTGTAACCCAATTTGGTTTACCAGAAATTGATCTGTTTGCATCAAGGCTTAATCATCAATTGCCTAAATATGTGTCTTGGGAACACGATCCAGATGCAGTAGCAGTAGATGCTTTTTCATTGAACTGGGGGAATATGTTCTTTTATGCTTTTCCACCATTTGCTTTGATTCAGAAATGTCTGAAGAAAATAGAACAAGATTCTGCCACTGGATTGTTGGTAGTTCCAAATTGGCCAACACAACCTTGGTTCCCATTAATGCTGAATATGATTAAAGAACCATATATGTCAATTCCTAACTGTAGTGATATTTTGATTAATCCAGTAACTAAAGAAATTTATCCATTATATGCATATATGAATTTATTAATCTGCAGGTTTTGACCAGACCACTACAGGAGCTGGGATTGTCGGACAAAACTATGGAAGTTATAGTCGCATCATGGCGAGATAGCACACAAAAACAATATATGACACATATAAAGAAATGGGAAGAATTTTGCACACAGTCAAATATTTCTTATGATACTGTGAATATTGCAAATGTTTTGGAGTTCCTTGCCAAATTGCATTTTGAGCAACATTTAAGTTACAGTGCCATTAACACTGCACGCAGTGCCTTATCATCTTATTTAGGACTAATGTCTGACCAGAAATCAATTGGATCACATCCATTAATATCTAGATTCATGAAAGGAATCTTTAACATCAATCCACCCAAACCAAGGTACACAGAGATTTGGGATGTGAGCATTGTACTTACCTTACTTAGGCAATGGACTCCAATTGAAGGATTGTCATTGGAAAGATTAACATTGAAATTAATAATGTTAATGTCATTGGTTTCAGCTCAAAGAGTGCAAACTTTACAAATGTTGCGTTTAGACTGTATGCATGTGACTACAGATAACATTGTGTTCTATGTTTACGATCTGATCAAACAAAGCAGACCAGGGAGATCTGGAGCTAAGGTAACCTTTCAAACTTATCCTATTGATCCTACTTTGTGTGTGGTTAAACATTTGAATCAATATGTTAAAGTTACTGAAACTCTTCGAGGAAATGAAAAAAACGTTAATGATTACGCATAAAAAGCCACACACAAAAGCTTCAGTTCAAACTATCTCAAAATGGTTGAAACAGGTGTTGCTTTTAGCAGGAGTAGACACTGATGTGTTCAAATCACACTCCACCAGGGCTGCAGCTACGTCCGCGGCGAAGGTGCGGGACGTACCACTCGAGCATATTTTAAAAATCGCAGGGTGGAGTAAAGAAGAAACTTTTTCAAAGTTCTACAATAAACCTGTTCACACTATGACAAGCTTTGGCCACGCGGTGTTGGGATCAATATAGTCACCTGCTTTGTATACTATTGATTACTATAACCAGTTATGTAGTCACTTATATCTTTTATCACTTGTAATTATTCCCTCGGATATAAGGAGGGTTATTATATGTTCTTTAAACCATTAAAAAGTTAATTATGGAAAGAACTAATATTAGTCTGGTTTCTCATGTATGTATTTACTTAGCCGGACTGTCGTACTGATTAATTCTACGACATAAAAAACACAGAAAGCTTTAAAATCTTCACGTAGTCACTCACGTGACTCCGAAGTAAAATAGTAAGATTAAACGAGAACTTACCAGTTCGAAGTTTGATCATTATTTTATGAGGAGTTACGATGAGGGATTACGTGCCCTCCACTCCCACCCTCATAAAATAAATGATCATCTGGTAGTTCTAAGTCTATTATGAGCCTTACTATGTTACTTCGGCTATTTGGTGCTCTGTGTTTTTCACGCCGCTGCTTTGAAGTATGCCGTTTGCCAGCGTGAGGCGGGCTCTTCACGTAATCCCTCATCGTAACTCCTCATAAAATAACGATCAAACTTCGAACTGGTACGTTCTCGTTTAATCTTACTATTTTCCACCCCATCATCCAGATCATTGATGTACATGACAAACAACAGTGGACCCAACACAGATCCCTGAGGCACCCCACTGGTCACCGGCTTCCAACCTGACAAACAGCCATCCACCATTACTCTCTGACATCTCCCATTCAGCCACTGTTGAATCCATCTTGCTACTCTGCCATTAACACCCAAAGATTGAACCTTCTTAACCAACCTTCCATGGGGAACCTTGTCAAAGGCCTTACTGAAATCCATATAGACAACATCCACTGCTTTACCCTCATCAATTTCCCTAGTTACCGCTTCAAAAAATTCAAGAAGGTTTGTCAAACATGACCTTCCAGGCACAAATCCATGTTGACTGTTCCTGATCAGACCCTGTTTATCCAGATGCTTATATATATTATCTCTAAGTATCCTTTCCATTAATTTGCCCACCACTGACGTCAAACTAATAGGTCTATAATTGCTAGGTTTATTCTTTGAACCCTTTTTTAAACAATGGAACAACATGCGCAGTACGCCAATCCTCCGGCACTATTCCCGTTTCTAATGACATTTGAAATATTTCCGTCATAGCTCCTGCTATTTCTACACTAACTTCCCTCAATGTCCTAGGGAATATCCTGTCAGGACCTGGAGACTTATCCACTTTTATATTTTTCAAAAGTGTCAGTACTTCCTCCTCTTTGAATCTCATAGTTTCCATAGCTACTCTACTTTTTCCCCTTAACTCACAGAGTTCAATATCCTTCTCCTTGGTGAATACCGAAGAAAATAAATTGTTCAATATCTCCCCCATCTCTTTTGGCTCTGCAGATAGCTGTCCATTCTGGTTCTCTAATGGTCCAATTTTATCCCTCGTTATCCTTTTGCTATTAATATAGCTGTAGAAACCCTTTGGATTTACTTTCACCTTTCTTGCCAAAGCAACCTCATATCTTCTTTTGGCCTTCCTAATTTCTGCATACTTACTTATCCAATTTTCCACCCCATCATCCAGATCATTGATGTACATGACAAACAACAGTGGACCCAACAAAGATCCCTGAGGCACCCCACTGGTCACCGGCTTCCAAACTGACAAACAGCCATCCACCATTACTCTCTGGCATCTCCCATTCAGCCACTGTTGAATCCATCTTGCTACTCCGCCATTAAAACCCAAACATTGAACCTTCTTAACCAACCTTCCATGGGGAACCTTGTCAAAGGCCTTACTGAAATCCATATAGACAACATCCACTGCTCTACCCTCATCAATTTCCCTAGTAACCTCTTCAAAAAATTCAAAGTTTGTCAAACATGACCTTCCAGGCACAAATCCATGTTGACTGTTCCCGATCAGACCCTGTTTATCCAGATGCTTATATATATATTATCTCTAAGTATCCTTTCCATTAATTTGCCCACCACTGACGTCAAACTAACAGGTCTATGATTGCTAGGTTTATTCTTTGAACCCTTTTTAAACAATGGAACAACATGCGCAGTACGCCAATCCTCCGGCACTATTCCCGTTTCTAATGACATTTGAAATATTTCTGTCATAGCCCCTGCTATTTCTTCACTAACTTCCCTCAATGTCCTAGGGACATTTGAAATAATCTTATTATTTTAGCCGATAAAATTTTATTTAATTTATATTTTAGTACTGTTATCTTATTATCTTTATCTATAGTTGGTTCTTTGGCATTTTCTAAATCTAATTGTCTAATTTCTTGTTCTAACTGCAATTGTTCAGTGTTATTCTTTTCATTTTGGAAAGCTTGATATGAAATTATAGTTCCTCTAATAAATGCCTTAAAAGTTTCCCATAATAAGGAAGGTGAAGTGTCTGGTGTATCATTTGTCTCAAAGAAGAATATCATCTGCTCTTTTAAATATGTGCAACCTTGTGATTAATTTAAGATTTGGGGGTTAAACCTCCAGAATGATTTTTTATCAGGAATTCCTTCTAATTGTAAAGAAAAAGTTATTGGGAAATGATCAGAAATAACACTATTATGATATTTAGAATTATATGTATATGGAATTAATTTTGTGTCCACTAAGAAATAATCAATACGTGAATATGTTTTATGTACCGTTGAATAAAATTAATATTCCCTACCTACTGGGTTAGCGATCCTCCATACATCTGTTATGTTGGTATTTTTCATGTATATATTTAGGAGCTCACTAGTTTTAGATTTTATATTAATCCTTTTTTATTTTACTGCTTTATCCAGATATGGATCTAAAACACAATTCAAATCTCCCCCTATTATCACATTTTGATAGTTAAGTTCTGAAATTGTATCCAGAAGTTTACTAAAGAATTGGGGGTTGTTAAAATTAGGAGCATAAATATTTATCAAAGTAAGTGGAGTAGAATGAATTTCTCCCGTGACTATACCTCCCCTCTTTATATGCTATGGTATTCTTTAATTTAAATGGTATTACTTTACGAATGATAATAGCCATGCCTCTAGATTTAGAAGTAAATGAAGAGTAGTATGTTTGCCCAATCCAATTTGCCTTCAGTCTTATCTGTCTTTGATGTTTCAGATGGGTTTCTTGTAAAAAAAATGTCACTGTTGAGAGCTTTTAATTTGGCAAAGATCTTACCCCTTTTAATTGGTTCATTAGTGCCCCTTATATTCCAGCTACAGAATGTGATTCCTCCAGTTTTCTTTTGTTTATTGTCTTGCATTATGGATCATGTTAATACCTTTACTTCTTATGGTGCAACCGAGAACCTCATAACTCTAGGTGAAGGATCCCCAGCTGTTAAGTTTTGTTGACATCTCCCCTTCAGAATAGACCTTGAGAAAGACCAGAAAGTGTAAAGTCGTGAAAAAATAATTAACAAACAAAAAGTGATATTATAATATCCAAAAACAAAGATATTATAATTAAAAACAAACCACCAACAGGTGGTAGAAAAATTCTTGTTGACTTCCATTGGTGTTTTTATATGTTTCGCTCTGCCCCATTGACCAATTATTATTAATTGGAAAAGAGAGCGATACAAAGTTAAAAAATATATGTATATATATAAAATACATTTCTAATCTATCTATTGGAGTGTATCTTCAGAGAGGAAAGACAGAATAAAAAAGAGTTTCCAACATTAAGTATATATTTAGATATAACAGTAATTATGTTAGTTATCCATATCTATCGATATGCCAAGAACTTTTACAATTAAGTCTCAAACTTTTGTATCAGACAACAGCAGGTTCCAAGGGGTTAACCAGATTCAGACCCTTGGATAACATCCAAGTATCTGAATCTCTCCCCCCCCCCCCCTTTACGCACAATTTAGACAATATCCATAACATTTGTTAGTATATTATTAATACTTATCAATCATATTTAACTCGTTATTCTTATATTTAGCAAGTAATTAACATCGTGAAATAAACATCAGCCATAATTAAGCTGTGCCTTAATATTACACATTTTTATTAGTTATATTTTATGTTAGTATGTAATTGTGTGTTTCTTAAATCATAAATGTCTATAATATTTTTCCATATTCTCAAATTCCGTTTGTTTTTTTGTTATTTTCCCCACCACAGTTTTTCTTCTTTTCCAATCCTTTGTTGAAGTGAAACATAAAATCCGACCTTGAGTTAACATTCCAAATATAAAATGTTAGACAACGCCTCGAGGAAAGTTCGCCATCTTAACCAGAGCAGTCTTTTATGTATGTTTTTAAAAAAAACATAGAAACATAGAAACATAGAAATTAGGTGCAGGAGTAGGCCATTCAGCCCTTCGAGCCTGCACCGCCATTCAATATGATCATGGCTGATCATCCAACTCAGCATCCCGTACCTGCCTTCTCTCCATACCCTCTGATCCCCTTAGCCACAAGGGCCACATCCAACTCACTCTTAAATATAGCCAATGAACTGGCCTCAACTACCCTCTGTGGCAGAGAGTTCCAGAGACTCACCACTCTCTGTGTGAAAAAAGTCTTTCTCATCTCGGTCCTAAAGGATTTCCCCCTTATCCTTAAGCTGTGACCCCTTGTCCTGGACTTCCCCAACATCGGGAACAATCTTCCTGCATCTAGCCTGTCCAACCCCTTAAGAATTTTGTAAGTTTCTATAAGATCCCCTCTCAATCTCCTAAATTCCAGAGAGTATAAACCGAGTCTATCCAGTCTTTCTTCATAAGACAGTCCTGACATCCCAGGAATCAGTCTGGTGAACCTTCTCTGCACTCCCTCTATGGCAATAATGTCCTTCCTCAGATTTGGAGACCAAAACTGCACGCAATACTCCAGGTGTGGTCTCACCAAGACCCTGTACAACTGAAGTAGAACCTCCCTGCTCCTGTACTCAAATCCTTTTGCTATGAAAGCTAACATACCATTCGCTTTTTTCACTGCCTGCTGCACCTGCATGCCTACTTTCAATGACTGGTGTACCATGACACCCAGGTCTCGCTGCATCTCCCCTTTTCCTAATCGGCCACCATTTAAATAATAGTCTGCTTTCCTGTTTTTGCCACCAAAGTGGATAACCTCACATTTATCCACATTATACTGCATCTGCCAAACATTTGCCCACTCACCCAGCCTATCCAAGTCACCTTGCAGTCTCCTAGCATCCTCCTCACAGCGAACACTGCCCCCCAGCTTAGTGTCATCCGCAAACTTGGAGATATTGCCTTCAATTCCCTCATCCAGATCATTAATATATATTGTAAACAGCTGGGGTCCCAGCACTGAGCCCTGCGGTACCCCACTAGTTACTGCCTGCCATTGTGAAAAGGACCCGTTTACTCCTACTCTTTGCTTCCTGTTTGCCAGCCAGTTCTCTATCCACATCAATACTGAACCCCTAATACCGTATGCTTAAAAGAAACACAGTCCTTTCTTCGCCGCTTCTCCTCTGTGTTATTGTGGGAGACCGACACCTGATGATCAGTAGACGTCCTGTGTGATACTTTGTGCATATTTAAATGCCTCTTTTGGATCCGTGAATGCATGTTCAACAGAGTTATAAGTAATTCTCAATTTCGCGGGATATACTATCCCATATCTTACTCCCAATTCCTCTTTCAGTAGCCTTCTCGTCTTTGTAAACTTGTCCCTCTTTTCCATGACTTCAGCTGGAAAATCACGGAAGAATCTTAGTTTGTCTTCTCCAAACATCAAATTCACTCCATATGGAGTCTGTTTCATAATTCCTTCCAAGGTTGAAATGTCATAGAATTTCACAATAATCTGTCTTGGGTGGGCAGTTGGGCTTGCTTGAGACTTAGATCGGACCCGGTGAGACATATCTATTCTCGGGGCTTCAGGCAGCTTAAATACTTGTTTGAGTAAGTTGGCAGCAAACTCTGAAGGTTTTGTCCACTCTCCTTTCCTTCTTTTACTCCAACTATTCTCAGGTTTTGCCTCCTCGATCTTGCTTCCAAGTCCATACATTTATTCTTCATTTTAGCAAGTTCCCTCCCAGTGCTTTCTTGTTCCTTTTTTAGTATCTTTATCTCCTTAGTCATCTTGTTTATCGTATTATCCATTCCTTCCATAGCTGCATCAGTAGACTTAAGCATTGCATCCAGCTTTTTATTCCAGTCCTTATCAACCCGCTTAATTTTTTTGTTTAAATCCTCCTCAATCTTGAACACACGTTTGGTTAAGTCATCAATTTTCCCCATCAGCGTATCATTACCTTGTTTAATTTTTTCAGAGAGGCTTTTGTCCAGCGCAACATTCTCCTCTCGTATCACTTTAGAAATAATTTCAGTGACTGAAGCTGATACTGACTTTTCCAGTTGTTCCATTTGTACCCTTTGTTCCTCCATTGAAGTCATTTCTGTAGAAGGATTTCGAGTCAGCTTCTTCTTCTGAGCTTCCAGCTGATATTTGAGGGGATTGAGGAGTCTTTCCAGGTCTTTTCAAGTAGGCTCTTGTAGCAGGTCTTGCAACAGCTTTTGCAGGCTTCTGGCGAGGTTTCCCTTTTTTCATTTAAAACTGCCGTTATTCTCCATTATCAGCAGGATTTCTGATAACACACAATTAAATAACAGCTCCGGTAGTTATTTTTAGAACTCCCCCGTCTTCCAACTCGGATTTTAGCACATTAAAGCATTCTTCGGGAGCAGAGCAAAACAGCAACGTCTCTCAACCCACCATTGACGCCACCGGAAGTGATGGAATCTTAGAACAGCTTGTATTGGAGCCTACAGCTTGTATTGGAGACAGGGACTGGGAAGGTGATGTGGAAACAAGAGAAGGTAATTCTGGATTTAGTGTTATGTAATGAACCGGATTTGATAAGGGAACTTGACGTTAAGGAGCCATTAGGAGGTAGTGACCATAATATGGTCAAGTTTAATCTGCAATTGGAGAAAGAGAAGGGTACATCAGAGGTGTTGGTGTTGGTTACAGTTGAACAAAGGGAACTATGGAGCCATGAGGGAGAAGCTGGCCAAATTGACTGGAAAAATACCCTAGAAGGGATGACAGTGGAACAACAATGGCAGTTATAACTGGGAATAATACAGACGGTGAAGGATCAGTTCATTCCAAAGAGGAAGAAAGATTCCAGGGGGAGTAAGGGCGACCGTGGCTGACAAGGAACGTCATGGACGGTATAACAATAAAAGAGAAGTACAACGTAGCATAGATGACCAGGAAGCAAGAGGATTGGGTAATGTCTAAAGAGCAACGGTAGAGAACTGAAAAGGCAATACGGGGAGAATAGATGAGGTACGAAGGTAAGCTAGCCAAGAATATAAAGGAGGATAGTAAAAGCTTTTTTAGGTATGTAAAGAGGAAACAATTAGATAAGACCAAAGTTGGACCCTTGAAGACTGATAAAAGTGAATTGATTATGGGGAACAAGAAATGGCAGATGAGTTGAACAGGTACTTTGAATCCGTCTTCACTAAGGAGGACACAAACAATCTTCCTGATATTTTAGTTGCCAGAGGATGTGGGGTGACTGAGGAACTGAAGGAAATCCACATTAGGCAGGAAATGGTGTTGGGTAGACTGATGGGACTGAAGGCTGATAAATCCCAAGGGGCCTGCTGGTCTGCATCCCAGCATACTTAAGCAAGTGACTCTAGAAATCGTGGATGCGTTGGTGATAATTTTCCAGAGTTTTATCGATTCAGGATCAGAAAGGCAGGAGTGAGAAAACAGGGAATTATAGACCAGTTAGCCTGACATCGGTGGTGGAGAAGATGCTGGAATCATAGAAACATAGAAAATAGGTGCAGGAGTAGGTCATTCGGCACTTCGAGCCTGCAGCGCCATTGAATATGATCATGGCTGATCATCCAACTCAGTATCCTGCACCTGCCTTCTCTCCATATCCCCTGATCCCTTTAGCCACAAGGGCCACATCTAACTCCCTCTTAAATATAGCCAATGAACTGGCCTCAACTACCTTCTGTGGCAGAGAATTCCAAAGACTCATCACGCTCTGTGTGAAAAATGTCTCCCTCATCTCGGTCCTAAAGGAACTCCCCCTAATCCTTAGACTGTGACCCCTTGTTCTGGACCTCCCCAACATCGGGAACAATCTTCCTGCATCTAGCCTATCCAACCCCTTAACAATTTTGTAAGTTTCTATAAGTTTCCCCCCAGACTTCTAAATTCTAGCGAATACAAGCCAAGTCTATCCAGTCTTTCCTCATATGAAAGTCCTGACATCCCAGAATCAGTCTGGTGAACCTTCTCTATACCCCCTCTATGGCAAGAATGTCTTTCCTCAGATTTGGAGACCAAAACTGTACGCAATACTCCAGGTGTGGTCTCACCAAAACCTTGTACAACTGCAGTAGAACTTCCCCGCTCCTATACTCAAATCCTTTCGCTATGAATGCCAACATACCATTTGCTTTCTTCACTGCCTGCTGCACCTGCATGCCTACTTTCAATGACTGGTGTACCATGACACCCAGGTCTCGTTGCATCTTCCCTTTTCCTAATTTGCCATCATTCAGATAATAGTCTGCCCTGTTTTTGCCACCAAAGTGGATAACCTCACATTTATCCACATTATACTGCATCTGCCATGCATTTGCCCACTCACGCAGCCTATCCAAGTCACCTTGCAGCCTCCTAGCATCCACCTCACACCTAGCAATACCTGCCAGCTTAGTGTCATCCGAAAACTTGGAGATGTTGCATTCAATTCCCTCGTCCAAATCATTGATAGATATTATAAATAGCTGGGGTTCCAGCACTGAGTCTTGCGGTACCCCACTAGTCACTGCCTGCCATTCTGAAAAGAACCCGTTTACTCCTACCCTTTGCTTCCTGTCTGCCAGCCAGTTCTCTATCCACATTAATACTGAACCCCCAATACCATGTGCTTCAAGTTTGTATACTAATCTCTTATGTGGGACCTTGTCGAAAGCCTTCTGAAAATGTAGATATAACACATCCACTGGTTCTCCCTTATCCACTCTACTAGTTATATCCTCGAAACATTCTATAAGATTCGTCAGACATGATTTACCTTTCGTAAATCCATGCTGACTTTGTCCAATGATTTCACCACTTTCCAAATGTGCTGCTATCCCATCTTTAATAACTGACTCTAGCAGTTTCCCCATGTTAGACTAACTGGTCTGTAATTCCCCGTTTTCTCTCTCCCTCCTTTTTTTTAAAAGTGGGGTTATATTAGCTACCCTCCAATCCTCAGGAACTACTCCAGAATCTAAGGAGTTTTGAAAAATTATCACTATTTCTGTGGCTGCTTCCTTGAATACTCTGGGATGCACACCATCTGGTCCTGGGGATTTATAGGCCTTTAATCCATTCAATTTACCCAACACCACTTCCCGGCTAACCTGGATTTCACTTAGTTCCTCCACCTTATTTGACCCCCGGTCCCCTGCTATTTCCGGCAGATTATTTATGTCTTCCTTAGTAAAGACAGAACCAAAGTAGTTATTCAATAGGTCTGCCATGTCCTTGTTCCCCATGATCAATTCACCTGTTTCTGACTGCAAGGGACCTACATTTGTTTTAACTAATCTCTTTCTCTTCACATATCTATAAAAACTTTTGCAGTGAGTTTTTATGTTCCCTGCCATTTTTCTTTCATAATCTGTTTTCCCTTTCCTAATTAAGCCCTTTGTCCCCCTCTGCTGGACTCTGAATTTCTCCCAGTTCTCTGGCAGGCTGCTTTTTCTGGCTCATTTGTGTGCTTCGTCTTTTCTTTTTATACTATCCCTGATTTCCCTTGTTATCCATGGATGCACTACCTTCCCTGATTTATTTTTTTGCCAAACTGGGATGAACAATTGTTGTAGTTCATCCATGCAGTCTTTAAATACCTTCCACTGCACATCCACTGTCAACCCTTTAAGAATCACTTGCCATATCTTGCCCAATTCACGTTTCATACCTTCAAAGTTACCTTTGTTTAAGTTCAGAACCCTTATTTCTGATTAATTATATCACTCTCCATCCTAATGAAGAACTCAACCATATTATGGTCACTCTTGCCCAAGGGGCCACGCACAACAGGACTGCTAACTAACTACTAACTAACCCTTCCTCATTACTCAATACCCAGTCTAGAATAGCCTGCTCTCTCGTTGGTTCCTCTACATGTTGATTTAGAAAACTATTCCACATACATTCCAAGAAATCCTCTTCCTGAGCACCCCTGCCCATTTGATTCACCCAATCTATATGTAAATTGAAGTCACCCATTATAACTGTTTTGCCCTTGTTGCACACATTTCTAATTTCCTGTTTGATGCCATCCCCAACTCCACTACTACTGTTAGGTGGTCTGTACACAACTCCCACTAGCAAGAGTCATTTATAAAAGATGAAATAGCGGCACATTTGGATAGCTGTAACAGGATCGGTCTGAGTCAGCATAGATTTACGAAAGGGAAATCATGCTTGACTAATCTTCAGGAAAATGGACAAGGGAGAGCCAGTGGATGTGGTGTACCTGAACTTTCAGAAAGCATTTGATAAGGTCCAATATAGGAGATTAGTGGGCAAAATTATTGCATGTTGTATTTGGGGGTAGAGTGCTGACATGGATAGAGAAGTGGTTGGCAGACAGGAAACAAAGAGGCAGGGATTAATGGTTCCCTTTCAGAATGGCATTTAGGCCAAAAACTTCAATTTTGGTCTCATCAGATCAGAGCACCTTCCTCCACATGTTTGCTGTGTCCCCCACATGGCTTGTGGCAAACTGCAAACGGGACTTCTTATGGCTTTGTTTCAACAATGGCTTTCTTCTTGCCATTCTTCCATAAAGGCTCGATTTGTGGAGTGCACAACTAATAGTTGTCCTGTGGACAGATTCTCCCACCTGAGCTGTGGATCTCTGCAGCTCCTCCAGAGTGACCATGGGCCTTTTGGCTGCTTCTCTGATCAATGCTCTCCTTGCCCGGCCTGTCAGTTTAGGTGGACGGCCATGTCTTGGTAGGTTTGCAGTTGTGCCATACTCTTTCCATTTTCGGATGATGGATTGAACAGTGTTCTGTAAGATGTTCAAAGCTTGGGATTTTTTTATCTAACCCTGCTTTAAACTTCTCCACAACTTTATCCCTGACCTGTCTGGTATGTTCCTTGGGCTTCATGATGCCCAAGGAACATTGTTTGTTCAATAATGTTCTCTAACAAACCTCTGAGGCCTTCACAGAACAGCTGCATTTATACTGAGATTAGATTACACACAAGTGGACTCTATTTACTAATTAGGTGACATCTAAAGGCAATTGGTTGCACTGGATTTTATTTAGGGGCATCAGAGTAAAGAGGGCTGAATACTTTTGCATGCCACACTTTTCAGTTTTTTATTTGTAAAAAAAATTGAAAACCCATGTATCATTTTCCTTCCACTTCACAATTATGTGCCACTTTGTGTTGGTCTATCATATAAAATCCCAATAAAATACGTTTACGTTTGTGGTTGTAACGTAACAAAATGTGGAAAAGTTCAAGGGGTATGAATATTTTTGCAAGCCACTGTAAATGTCCTCCATTTCTCTTCTACATCCTTCCCATAAAACAAAATGTCCCAATTCACTCCTTTTAAATCCTTGCGCATTCCCTCAATGTTAGCCTTTCTCCAATCAAAAATCTCAACCCTAGGTCCAGTTCTGACTCTCTCCATAATTATATTGAAACTAATGGTATTGTGATCACTGGTCCCGAAGTGCTCACCAACGCATGCCTCCGCCACATGACTGCCTCATTTCCTAACAGGTCCAGCACTGCCCCTTCTCTGGTCGATACCTCTATGTATTGCTGCAAAAAACTATCCTGCACACATTTTACAAACTCCAAACCATCGTGCCCATTTACAGAATGTGTTTCCCAGTCGATTTTTGGAAAATTGAAATCTCCCACAATCACTACCTTGTGCTTACTACTAATATCTGCTATCTCCTCTCATATTTGCTCTTCCAATTCTCGCTCCCCATTTGGCGGTCTTAAAAGTCCAATTCTCGCTCCCCATTTGGCGGTCCTAATACACCCCTAAAAGTGTTGCTACACCGTTCCCACTTCTCAGTTCCACTCAAATACCCAAATCTATCCAGCTGTAATATCTTATCTGACAAGCAATGCAACACCTCCACCTTTGGTCCCTCCAATTCTATCACACCTGAAGCAACGAAATCCTGGAATATTTAGTTTCCAATCACAGCCCTCCTGCAACATATGATTGCCACAACATCATATTTCCAGTTGTCAATCCAGGCTCTAATTTCATCCACCTTTCTTACAATGCTCCTAGCATGAAAATATACACATTTTAGAAACCCACCATCCCTTATTCTCTGTTTATTATCTTTTTCCTCTTTCTCGCCTACATTTTGGGTCCCAGTGCTTCCCTTCTCTGCCTCTTGCCCCACGCCCTCTCCCCTAGCCCCCTCTACCGAGTCCCTGATATCATCCGTCCAGGGAGGAAAAATATGTAATGTCGGAAGCGCATGATCTTATCAAAGTTCGTACCATGTTCCCAGCACCCTCTTTGCGTCAAGTAATCTCTTCAGGTTCCTAGAAAATCCTATTGTTCTTATTGTTGTCGTATGTGGTGTGTTATAATGTATACGTGTTATAGTGTTTATAGTGTATTTTGTGTTATTGTGTTATTATATGTTCTAATACATTATATAGTTTATATAGTATGTTATAATATTAAAGTGTGCTTTTGTGTATTAGACCATATTAGTGAGTTATATTGGTTTAGAGTGCGTTATATAGTTTTATAGTGTACTATAGTGTGTTAAAGTATATTATAGTTTATTATAGTTTCAGTGTGATACTGTTATAATATGTTTCGGATTATTATCGTACTTTATATTCTATTTTAGTGTGTCATAATGTCATATGGTATTATACTGTGTTTCAGTATGTTGTTTTACAGTGTTATAGTAGCTTACAGTGCGTGTATTGTCGTGTCATATCGTGTATTATACTATATTGTTTTAAGGTGTTATTTTGTATTATATTGTATATTGTATATAGCATTATATCATTATAGTGTGTTATAGTGTATTATAGTGTGTTGTAATATGTTATAGTGTATAATAGTAAGATTAAACAAGAACTTACCAGTTCGAAGTTTGATCGTTATTTTATGAGGAGTTACGATGAGGGATTACGTGAAGAACCCGCCTCACGCTGGCAACGGCATACTTCAAAGCAGCGGCATGAAAAACACAGAACACCAAAAGCCGGAGTAACATAGTAAGGCTCATAAAAGACTTAGAACTACCATTTGATCATTTATTTTATGAGGGTGGGAGCGGAGGGCACGTAATCCCTCATCGTAACTCCTCATAAAATAACGATCAAACTTCGAACTGGTAAGTTCTTGTTTAATCTTACTATTTTACTTCGGAGTCACGTGAGTGACTACGTGAAGATTTTAAAGCTTTCTGTGTTTTTTATGTCGTAGAATCAATCCGTACGACAGTCCGGCTAAGTAAACACATACATGAGAAACCAGACTAATGTTAGATCATTTCACAATTAACTTTTTAATGGTTTAAAGACCATATAATAACCCTCCTTATATCTGAGGGAAAATGATTACAAGTGATAAAAGATAGAAGTGACTACACCATTGATTATAGCAATTAATAGTAAACAAAGCAGGTGATTATAGTGCTCCCAACACCGCGTGTCCAAAGCTTGTCATAGTGTGAACAGGTTTATTGTAGAACTTTGAAAAAGTTTCTTCTCTACTCCACCCTGCGACTTTTAAAATATGCTCGGGAGGTACGTCCCGCCCCTTTGCCGCGGACGTAGCTGCCGCCCTGGTGGAGTGAGATTTGAACACATCAGTGTCTACTCCCGCTAAAACCAACACCTGTTTCAACCATTTTGAGATAGTTTGAACTGAAGCTTTTGTGTGTGTTTTTTTTGTGCGTAACCATTAACGCTTTTTCATTTCCTCAAAGGGTGTCAGTAACTTTAATATATTCGTTCTAATGTTTAACCACACACAAAGTAGGATCAATATGATAAGCTTGAAAGGTTACCTTTGTTCCAGATCTCCCTGATCTGCTTTGTTTGATCAACTCGTAAACATAGAACACAACATTATCTGTAGTCACATGCATACAGTCTAAACGCAACATTTGTAAAGTTTGCACTCTTTGAGCTGAGACCAGTGACATTAACATGACTAATTTCAATGTCAATCTTTCCAATGTCAACCCTTCAATTGGAGTCCATTGTCTAAGTAGCGTAAGTACAATGCTCACATCCCAAATCTCTGTGTATCTTGGTTTGAGTGGATTAATATTAAAGATTCCTTTCATGAATCTAGATATTAATGGATGCGACCCAATTGATCTCTGATCAGTCATAAGCCCTAAATAGGACGACAAGGCACTGCGTGCAGTGTTAATGGCACTGTAACTTAAATGTTGCTGAAAATGCAAATTGGCAAGGAATTCCAAAACATTTGCAATATTTACAGTATCATAAGAAATATTTGACTGTGTGCAAAAATCTTCCCATTTCTTAATATGTGTCATATATTGCTTTTGTGTGCTATTGCGCCATGATGCAACCATAACTTCCATAGTTTGGTCCGACAATCCCAACTCCTGTAGTGGTCTGGTCAAACCTGCAGATTAACAAATTCATATATGCATACAATGGGTAAATCTCTTTAGTTACCGGATTAGTCAAGATATCACTACAGTTAGGAATCGACATATATGGTTCTTTAATCATATTCAGCATTACTGGGAACCAAGGTTGAGTTGGCCAATTTGGAACTACCAACAATCCAGAAGCAGAATCTTGTTCTATCTTCTTCAGGCATCTCTGAATCAAAGCAAATGGTGGAAAAGCATAAAAGAACATCTTTCCCCAGTGTAATGAAAAAGCATCTACTGCTACTGCATCTGGATCGTGTTCCCAAGACACATAAGTAGGCAACTGATGATTAAGCCTAGATGTAAACAAATCTATTTCTGGCAACCCAAATTGGTTTACAATATTCTTAAATATTGCTGGCTTAAGCATCCATTCCATATTATCTTTAAAAATCCTGGACCTTTCATCTGCTACCACATTGTCCTTACCCGGAATGTAGCTTGCTGAAATCCATATTTGGCGACCAATACACCATTGCCATATCTCATTGGCCAGACAATCACATGATACTGACCTAACTCCCCCCATGTGATTAATGTATGCAACAGCCGTTTTATTGTCTAACTGTATTAACACATGTAGACCTTGTTTAGCACAACAATATGCTTTAAGTCCATAAAAAGCACCCAATAACTCCAAATAGTTAATACCATAAACTTGAAGAAACGCTTCTTCTTGAGCTTTCCATCTACCTCCACAACTGGAGGACGAATCTGTAGCCCCCCCCCCCCCCCCCATCCGAGAGCACTAGCATCCGTTTGTAAAACCATTTCAGGTTGTTTAATCATGATATTCTTAGCAGCTTGTGGGACATTTTCAACCCACCATTGTAATTCCAACGCGGCTTCTTTTGTTAATTGCATAGGCCTGTCAAAGTGACCTGCTTTCTCTTTAAGAGCCCTTATTTTGTCCCTTTGAAGATTTTGATAATGTAATGGACCAAATTCCACTGCCGGAAATGCTGCTACCAGTTTCCCAATGGTTTTCGCCACTTCTCGGATGGAGGGATAAGGTTTGTGAATGAGGTAATTACAAGTCATCAAGATGTCATTGGCCTTCTCTGTTGGCAAAGTAACTAACATAGTCACTGAGTTAATTACAAACCCCAAAAAGTTAATTGATTGTGCTGGCTGCAGCTGGGACTTAATTGGATGAATCAAAAACCCTAGCTTTTCAAACAAAGCGTTAGTAACTGAAACTGAGTGCTCAGCTGACTCTTGAGTATCACTAATGATCAGAATATCATCCAGATAAGCCATAACAATGTGTTTCTGTGCTCTTAATTGGGCTAAAACTGGTTTCAACAGTTTTGTAAAGAGTCTAGGAGCCGAACTCAATCCATTTGGTAAAGCTTTAAACTGCCATAATTGTCCCAGCCAATTAAATTTTAAATACCTCCTGAAGCATTGATGAATTGCTACAGAATAATAGGCATCCTTCAAATCAATCTTAGCCATATAACACCCTGCTGAGATAAGATATTTTGAAGTACTGAATGTCTCCATCTTAAAATGTTTGTATTCTACAAACTTATTCAGATCTATAAGGTCCAGAATAATTCTGCAACCACCATCTTTTTTATCTCTTCGAAATATATTAGAGACAAATTGATGCTTATGTTCATAAGTCTTTTCAATTACGCCTTTTCCATATAATTTGTCAATTTCCACATTAATCTCCATTCTTTCCTCTGCAGAAAACACATAAGCATAAGCAGGTCTATTCTGTACAGGAGGATTAACCCCTTCTTTAAAAATAATAATGGCTCCCGAAACTGCTTGTAATACATATCGATCAGAAGTAATGTTAAGCCAGGCATTATAAAATTTTTGCAATCTCCCTCCAACTGGAGGGTCATCCACAGTTTCTTTAAGTATATAAGTCTTTAATACCTCTCCGTATGAGCGTGGTGGTCTCCTTCTTCCCGAATACAGGGAAGCACTTGCCTGCACAGCACGATAGTATTTTCGTGACAAACTTCTGCTTCTATAACGGAAATCGAAACCCCTTCGGGTCGAAAAACCCCTTCTTTGTCCAAAAACAAAAGGTTTAACATTGCTAAAATATTTAGCTTCGTCATCCAACTCTTTCAGCTGTTTCGGCAGATTTTCTCCAAACAAATACCCAGGAGCTTGAACTCCACTTTCTTGACACAGGCTTGCAAATCTAGGGTGAAATATGGGCCGAATCGCCGTTTTCCTTATGCAATTAATTTCATAGAATGAATTACATAATAAGCCCAAAGTATCCTTTTGAATCTTTTCCATTTCCAGATTCTCCATTTGCCTGCCATAGGCCGTAATGGCAGCAGAAATTAATTTGAGCACCTTTTGAAACTTCACTTCTAGGGCTCTCATACTTGGAGTCATAGACGTCCATATCATCGGATTCACCGTAGGTACTTCCAATGAGGCACAATTTCTTGGAGCTTTATATAATTCTGATGTTTCATTCATCACAGAATTGTGAAGTTGGTGAGATACCATATAATTTATGTTTGCAGCTAGGATTTCTTCCATAGCCTCACCACTTCCTTCAGGTATAGCAAAATCTTGTGCTATCCCAGGCACATTAGGCCTTTTCTTTTTACTTTGTGGTGTGCTTTCAAAAGCCATATAGCCACCAGCAGGGTCTGCCTTCTGCAGCCCTAAATCAATTGGGATATCATCCCATGAGACTTCTTCCAGCCCAAATCCTGGGTCCGGAGTATCATATTCCCAACTTGGCCCACAGCCATATTCATCATATTCAAACCCCTCAGGGATTTTTTTTTGGGATTCATCTGGGTACTCTGACCCTTGTCTCATTATTGTTTGGAGAACTTTCTCCATATGCTCCATTTTTAGCCACATAGTTTTATTGTCTGGAGGTCTTTCAATATCAGAGTCATCAGAAACCACGGGCCTCTCAGATTTCTTTTTGCATTTTTTAGGAACATTTTCCTCCGTGGTTATTATTTCTGGAGAATCTGGAAACTCACTATCGGGTAAATCGGCGGCCAACGGTATCGGAACCGGGTCCGCAGTAACTTCGCGTCCCGTATTTTTACTTTCACCCCGGGAACATCTTTTTACCCGCGAAAACTTCCCGATTTCGTTTGCTGGAGCCATCCAGCGTAACCTAAAAAAAAACGCCCCGGTCTAACTGCACTTACCTGCGGGCCGTTCCGACCGCTGCCGAGGAGCTGCTCCTTACTGCAGCTCCTCCTCGCGCCGTCAGCGTTGACGTCATGCCGTTGCCAGCGTGAGGCGGGTTCTTCACGTAGTCACTCACGTGACTCCGAAGAAAAATAGTGTGTTTTATAGTGTGTTAGTCCTTTATTGTCATATACAATTTTATAACGTTATAGTGTGTTGTAGTGAATGAAACTATTATTAATGTTATAGTGTTATAGAATTATTTGTATTGTTATAGTGTTATAATGTTATAGTGTTATAGTATTATAATGTTACAAAGTGTGGTATTATTATAATGTGTTATAGTTTATTATAGTGTACTATACAGCACTATATATATAGGTATTATAGTTTGATGTAGTGTGTAATAGTGCATTATTATGTGTTATAGTGTTAAAATGTTTTATACTGCGTTATACCATATTATATTGTGTTATAGTATGTTTCAAAGTTTTATAGTATGTAGTAGTGTACTTTCACTCACAATGGGAAACTTTTGATTCTGTTGAACTCTATCGTTTATCGTATATAGTGTACAATGTATGGGATAGTATAGTATAATAAACATAATTGTGTATTAAATTGTGCCTGTGCATTATATTGTTATGGTGCATTACAGGTCTGAAAGTGTTAAAGTGTATTATATTGTTATATTGTGTTATTGTGTATACGGTGTTAAAGTGTATAATAACATATTGCGTTGTAGTGTATTTTAGTGGTGTAATGTATTATTGTGCGTTATAGTATATTGCAATGTGTTAGAACGTGTTATTCTGTGTTATAGTGCATTGTAGTGTTATAATGTATTATGATGTGTATTGTAATGTGATAGTTATGTGTTGTAGTGCATTATTATGTATCTTAGCGTGTTAGATTGCATTGTTACGTGTAATAGTGTGTATTATTAACTGTTAAACTGTGATAATGTGTTATAGGATGTGTTATATTGTGTTCGTGTATTATGGTGCATTATAGTGTATTATAGAGTGTTATAGTGTATCATGGGATTCAAATGTATTATAATGTGTTGTGTTTTAACCATATAACCATATAACAATTACAGCATGGAAACAGGCCCTCTCGGCCCTTCCAGTCCGTGCTGACCATTTGTTTTCCCCTAGTCCCATCTACCTGCACTCAGACCATACCCCTCCATTCCCTTCACGACCATATACCTATCCACTTTTCTTTTAAATGTTAAAATCGATCCTGCCTCCACCACTTCTGCTGGAAGCCCATTCCACACAGCCACCACCCTCTGAGTAAAGAAGTTCCCCCTCACGTTACCCCTAAACTTCTGTCCCTTAATTCTCATGTCATGCCCTCTTGTTTGAATCTTCCTACCCTCAATGGGAAAAACGTATCCACGTCAACTCTGTCTATCCCTTTCATCATTTTAAAGACCTCAATCAAGTCCCCACTTAACCTCTGCGCTCCAAAGAATAAAGACCTAACTTGTTCAACCTTTCTCTGTAACATAGTTGCTGGAACCCTGGCAACATTCTAGTAAATCTCCTCTGTACTCTCTCTATTTTGTTGACATCCTTCCTATAACTAGGCGACCAAAATTGTACACCATACTCCAGAATTGGTCTTTCCAATGCCTTGTACAATTTTAACATTACTTCCCTACTCCTATATTCAATGCTCTGATTTATAAAGGCCAGCACACCAAAGGCTTTCTTTACCACCCTATCTACATGCGATTCCACCTTCAGGGAACTATGCACAGTTATTCCTAGATCCCTCTGTTCCACAGCATTCCACAATTCCCTACCATTTACCATGTACGTCCTATTTTGATTTGTCCTGCCAAGATGTAGCACTTCACACTTAACAGCATTAAACTCCATCTGCCATCTTTCAACCCACTTTTCCAAATGGCCCAAATCTCTCTGTAGACTTTGAAAATCTACTTCATTATCCACAACACCACCTATCTTAGTATCATCTGCATACTTACTTATCCAATTTTCCACCCCATCATCCAGATCATTGATGTACATGACAAACAACAGTGGACCCAACACAGATCCCTGAGGCACCCCACTGGTCACCGGCTTCCAACCTGACAAACAGCCATCCACCATTACTCTCTGACATCTCCCATTCAGCCACTGTTGAATCCATCTTGCTACTCCGCGATTAACTCCCAAAGATTGAACCTTCTTAACCAACCTTCCATGGGGAACCTTGTCAAAGGCCTTACTGAAATCCATATAGACAACATCCACTGCTTTGCTCTCATCAATTTCCCTAGTTACCGCTTCAAAAAGTTCAAGAAGGTTTGTCAAACATGACCTTCCAGGCACAAATCCATGTTGACTGTTCCTGATCAGACCCTGTTTATCCAGATGCTTATATATATTATCTCTAAGTATCCTTTCCATTAATTTGCCCACCACTGACGTCAAACTAATAGGTCTATAATTGCTAGGTTTATTCTTTGAACCCTTTTTAAACAATGGAACAACATGCGCAATACGCCAATCCTCCGGCACTATTCCCGTTTCTAATGACATTTGAAATATTTCTGTCATACCTCCTGCTATTTCTACACTAACTTCCCTCAATGTCCTAGGGAATATCCTGTCAGGACCTGGAGACTTATCCACTTTTATATTTTTCAAAAGTGTCAGTACTTCCTCCTCTTTGAATCTCATAGTTTCCATAGCTACTCTACTTGTTTCCCCTTAACTCACAGAGTTCAATATCCTTCTCCTTGGTGAATACCGAAGAAAATAAATTGTTCAATATTTCCCCCATCTCTTTTGGCTCTGCAGATAGCTGTCCATTCTGGTTCTCTAATGGTCCAATTTTTATCCCTCGTTACCCTTTTGCTATTAATATAGCTGTAGAAACCCTTTGGGTTTACTTTCACCTTTCTTGCCAAAGCAACCTCATATCTTCTTTTAGCCTTCCTAATTTCTTTCTTAAGATTCTTTTTACATTCTTTATACTCCTCTAGCACCTCATTTACTCCATGCCTCCTATAATTATTGTAGATATCTCTCTTTTTTCGAAACAAGTGTCCAATTTCCCTTGAAAACCATGGCTCTTTCCAATTTTTACTATTTCCTTTCAACCTAACAGGGACATAAAGATTCTGTACTCTTACAATTTCCTCTTTAAATGTCCTCCATTTCTCTTCTACATCCTTCCCATGAAACAAAGTGTCCCAATTCACTCCTTTAAAATCCTTACGCATTCCCTCAAAGTTAGCCTTTCTCCAATCAAAAATCTCCACCCTAGGTCCAGTTCTGACTCTCTCCATAATTATATTGAAACTAATGGTATTGTGATCACTGGTCCCGAAGTGCTCACCAACGCATACCTCCGTCACCTGACCTGTCTCATTTCCTAACAGGAGGTCCAGCACTGCCCCTGTGTATATTATACTGTTTGATACTTTGGTATTGTTTCATAATGCTACACTGTTATGATAGCGTTATTATCGCGTTGTGTGATATTGCGTGTTACATTATTATATTTTTAGTGCTAGTTATATATTAGTACATTAGTTATAGTGTTATATATAGTATGTTATAGTGCATTATATTGTGTGAGTGTATTACGTAGATTATAATATAGTGTTATAGTATGTTAAATGCGAGATAATGTGTAATAATGTGTTATTGGGTATTGTAGTGTAGTGTGTGTGTGCTGGTATAATATAATATAGTACGCTATACTATGTGTGATGTGTGATGTGCGATATTGTTTATTGTAATGTGCTGTTGTGCGTAGTGTGATTGTGACTATTATAGTGTATTTAGTTGTTATATTGTATTGTAATTTGTGTTATACTGTGTTAAAGTGTATCATAGTATTGTAATGTGTAATCGTGTATTAGAATGTGTTATTATGTGTTATAATGTATTATATCGTTATATAGTATTATATAGTGTTATAATGTTAAAGTGTGTTTTTGTGTATCTGCAGTAACACTATAACACTATAAGACAATGTAACACACTGTATAACAGTATAGCATACTAGTTTTATTGTTATTATAGTGTATTCTATTAGTGATATGGTGTGTAACAGTGTAATATAATTTGTTGTGTTGTATTGTTGTCGTGTGTGGTGTGTTATAATGTATACGTATTATAGTGTTTATAGTGTATTATGTGTTATTTTGTGTATATAGTATGTTATAATGTTAGTATTAGTACTATTTTGCTGTGATACTGTGGTAGAAAACTTTGGTGCCTTCCCTCACAGTGGGAAACTTTTGATTCTGTTGAACTCTATCGTGTATCGTATATAGTGTACAATGTATGGGATAGTATAGTATAATAAACATAATTGTGTACTAAATTGTGCCTGTACATTATATTGTTATGGTGTATTACGGGATGTCTGAAAGTGTTAAAATGTATTATATTGTTAATAACTATTGTTATTGTGTATACGGTGTTAAAGTGTATTATATTGCGTTATAGTGTATTTTAGTGGTGTAATGTATTATGGTGCGTTATAGTATATTGCAATGTGCGTATATGTGCGTTAAAGTATATTGCAATGTGTTCGAACATGTTATTCTGTTTTATAGTGCATTATAGAGTGATATTGTATTATAATGTACATTATAACGTGTTGTAGTGAATTATTATATTTCTTAGTGTGTTATACTGTATTTTTGCGTGTTGGTGTGTTATAATGTTAAAATGTATTCTTGCGTATTACAGTGTGTTTTTAAGTATTATAATGTGTTATAGAGTGTTAAAGTGTGTTATATTGCTTTCGTGTATTACGGTCTATTATAGTATATCATAGTATCCTAATGTATTATAGTGTATTATAGTATACTGTTGTATTATAGTGCATGGTAGTGTATGATATACTGTGTTATAGTGTTATATTATTTTATATATGATTATATTTTTAATGTGACACAGTATTATAGTGTATTAATGTCTGTTATGGTATTATAATGAATGTGTTATAATTTTGTGTCATAATTTACTTTTTCGTTTTATATAGTATTTTATAGTAGATTATAATTATATAAACTATATAATACACCTTAACACGATGTGATACATATGGTACACTATAATACCGCACAACACACAATAACAAACTACTATAACACACTACTTCACACTATACCAGACTAACACCATAATACAATTAACTCACTAGAATCTGTTGTAACACTATAACACGGTAAGACAATGTAACACATTCTAAAACAGCATAGAATACTATCTAGATAATGTGCTATAGTTTATCATAGTGTATTATTGTTATTTGTGTGTGTTATTCTAATTATAATGATATTGTGTTACAGTATATCATAACATGTTGTGTTGTATTGTTGTGTGTTATGATGTGTTATAGTGTATTATAGCGTGTTATAGTGTGTTATACTGTTTTTTCCTGTATTTGCGTGTATTTTAGCATAGGGAGTTACAGTGTTTAGGATAGTGTAGTATAATAAACATGTGTATGTGTGCCTTAACGTATTATATTGTTATAGTGCGGTGCAGGGTGTTACGATATGAAAGTATTAAAGTGTGTATATATTTATATTGTATTGTTTTAGTGCGTAGTGTTATACGATGTTAAAATGTGTTATATTGCGTTATAGTGTATTTTTGTCGTGTAATGTATTATAGTGCGTTACAGTATATTGCAATGTGTTAGAACGTATTATTCTGTGCATTGTAGTGCTATAATGTATTATAATGTATATTATAATGTGATGGTTATATGTTGTAGAGCATTATTATGTATCTTAGTGTGTTAGAGTGCATTGTTGCGTGTTATAGTGTGTATAGTTTTGTGTTATTGTGTCTTACAGTGTTAAACTGTGAATGTGTTAAACTGTGTAGTGTTATAGTGCATCATGCGATTTTTAATGTATTATAATGTGTTATCGTGTTTTATAGTGGTGTCTTATAGTGTATGTAATACTGTTTGATACTGTTTGGTATCGTTTCATAACTGTTATGATAGTGTTATTATCGCGCCTATTACCGTGTGATATCGCGTTATATTATTATAGTTTTAGTGCTAGTGTTTGTATTAGTACATTAGTTATAGTATGTTATAGTGTAATGTGTGATAGTGTATTACACAGATTATAATATAATGTGATGTAGTGTGTTATTGTGTTATAGACGTAAATGCGAGATCGTTTATAATAATGTGTTATTGGGTATTGTAATGTAGTGTGTTTGTGCTGGTGTATTATAATGTACTTAGTATGCTATATTATGTGTGATGTGTGATAGTGTTTATTGTAATGTGCTATTGTATTGTGTAGTGTGATTGTATTGTATAGTGTGATTGTGTTTATTATAGTGTATTTAGCTGTTATATTATATTGTAATGTGTGTTATTCTGTGTTAAAGCGTATCATAATATTGTAGTGTGTAATAGTGTATTCGAATGTGTTATTATATGTTATAATGTATTATATCGTTATATATCAATTATGTAGTGTTATAATGTTAAAGTGTGTTTTTGTGTATCTGCAGTAACACTATAACACTATAAGACAATGTAACACACTGTATAACAGTATAGCATACTATTTTTATTGTTATTATAGTGTATTCTATTAGTGATATGGTGTGTAACAGTGTATTATAATTTGTTGTTTTGTATTGTTGTCGTGTGTGGTGTTTTATAATGTACAAAGTGAATTTACAGAAAACTCTGCTTTAAGTGTCGAATAGTTCAGGAGGACACATATAGTGTTATAGTGTTTATAGTGTATTTTGTGTGATTATGTGTTATTATATGTTCTAATATATGATATAGTTTATATAGTATTATAGAGTATGTTATAATGTTAAAGTGTGTTTTTGTGTATTAGACCATATTCGTGAGTTATATTGGTTTAGAGTGCGTGATATAGTTTTATAGTGTACCATAGTATGTTAAAGTGTATTATAATGTGTGTATTCTAGTTTATTACAGTTACAGTGTGATACTGTTATAATGTGTTTCGGATTATTATCGTACTTTATATTCTATTTTAGTGTGTCATAATGTCATATGGTATTATACTGTGTTTTAGTATGTTGTTTTACAGTGTTATAGTAGGTTATGGCGTGTTACAGAGCGTGTATTATCGTGTCATATCGTGTATTATACTATATTGTTGTAAGGTGTTATTTTGTATTATATTATTATTTGTATTATTTTGTATTATATTGTATATTTTATATAGCATGTACAATATACAATAGTGTGTTAGTGCTTTATTGTGTCATATACAATTTTATAATGTCATAGTGTGTTGTAGTGTATTAGACTATTATTAATGTTATAGTGTGCTGTAGTATTATATTGTGTTATATATTGTTATAATGTTATAGTTATAGTGTTATAGTAGTATAATGTTATAATGTGTGGTATATTTATAGTGTGTTATAGTTTGTTATAGTGTACTATACAGCACTATATGGTATTATAGGGTGATGTAGTGTTATAGTGTGTAATAGTGTATTATTGTGTGTTATAATGTTAAAATGTTTTATAGTGCATTATACTACATTATATTGTGTTATAATATGTTTTAATGTTTTTATAGTATGTAGTAGTGTATTATAGTGTGTAGTTTATTTTGATATAATGTATTATAGTGTATTATAGTGTTATTGTGCATTATAGTATATGTTATATTGTTATAGTGTTAGTGTATTATGGTGCGTGTAAGTGTATTATCGTGCTGTGTTATATTATATTGTGTTACAGTGTATATAGGATTAAATTAAAATAGTATTATAATGTGTAATATAGTATTATATTTTGATGTAGTGTGATGTAGTGATATAACCATATAACCATATAACAATTACAGCACGGAAACAGGCCCTCTTGGCCCTTCCAGTCCGTGCCGACCATTTGTTTTCCCCTAGTCCCATCTACCTGCACTCAGACCATACCCCTCCATTCCCTTCACGTCCATATACCTATCCACTTTACTCTTAAATGTTAAAATCGATCCTGCCTCCACCACTTCTGCTGGAAGCTCATTCCACACAGCCACCACCCTCTGAGTAAAGAAGTTCCCCATCACGTTACCCCGAAACCTCTGTCCCTTAATTCTCATGTCATGCCCTCTTGTTTGAAACTTCCCTACCCTCAATGGGAAAAACGTATCCACGTCAACTCTGTCTATCCCTTTAATCATTTTAAAGACCTCAATCAAGTCCCCCCTTAACCTTCTGCGCTCCAAAGAATAAAGACCTAACTTGTTCAACCTTTCTCTGTAACATAGTTGCTGGAACCCTGGCAACATTCTAGTAAATCTCCTCTGTACTCTCTCTATTTTGTTGACATCCTTCCTATAACTAGGCGACCAAAATTGTACACCATACTCCAGAATTTGTCTTACCAATGCCTTGTACAATTTTAACATTACTTCCCTACTCCTATATTCAATGCTCTGATTTATAAAGGCCAGCACACCAAAGGCTTTCTTTACCACCCTATCTACATGCGATTCCACCTTCAGGGAACTATGCACAGTTATTCCTAGATCCCTCTGTTCCACAGCATTCCTCAATTCCCTACCATTTACCATGTACGTCCTATTTTGATTTGTCCTGCCAAGATGTAGCACTTCACACTTATCAGCATTAAACTCCATCTGCCATCTTTCAGCCCACTTTTCCAAATGGCCCAAATCTCTCTGTAGACTTTGAAAAATCTACTTCATTATCCACAACACCACCTATCTTAGTATCATCTGCATACTTACTTATCCAATTTTCCACCCCATCATCCAGATCATTGATGTACATGACAAACAACAGTGGACCCAACACAGATCCCTGAGGCACCCCACTGGTCACCGGCTTCCAACCTGACAAACAGCCATCCACCATTACTCTCTGACATCTCCCATTCAGCCACTGTTGAATCCATCTTGCTACTCCGCCATTAACACCCAAAGATTGAACCTTCTTAACCAACCTTCCAGGGGAACCTTGTCAAAGGCCTTACTGAAATCCATATAGACAACATCCACTGCTTTACCCTCATCAATTTCCCTAGTTACCGCTTCAAAAAATTCAAGAAGGTTTGTCAAACATGACCTTCCAGGCACAAATCCATGTTGACTGTTCCTGATCAGACCCTGTTTATCCAGATGCTTATATATATTATCTCTAAGTATCCTTTCCATTAATTTGCCCACCACTGACGTCAAACTAATAGGTCTATAATTGCTAGGTTTATTCTTTGAACCCTTTTTAAACAATGGAACAACATGCGCAGTACACCAATCCTCCGGCACTATTCCCGTTTCTAATGACATTTGAAATATTTCTGTCATAGCTCCTGCTATTTCTACACTAACTTCCCTCAATGTCCTAGGGAATATCCTGTCAGGACCTGGAGACTTATCCACTTTTATATTTTTCAAAAGTGTTAGTACTTCCTCCTCTTTGAATCTCATAGTTTCCATAGCTACTCTACTGTTTCCCCTTAACTCACAGAGTTCAATATCCTTCTCCTTGGTGAATACCGAAGAAAATAAATTGTTCAATATCTCCCCCATCTCTTTTGGCTCTGCAGATAGCTGTCCATTCTGGTTCTCTAATGGTCCAATTTTATCCCTCGTTATCCTTTTGCTATTAATATAGCTGTAGAAACCCTTTGGGTTTACTTTCACCTTTCTTGCCAAAGCAACCTCATATCTTCTTTTAGCCTTCCTAATTTCTTTCTTAAGATTTTTTTTACATTTTTTATACTCCTCTAGCACCTCATTTACTCCATGCCTCCTATAATTATTGTAGATATCTCTCTTTTTTCGAAACAAGTGTCCAATTTCCCTTGAAAACCATGGCTCTTTCCAATTTTTACTATTTCCTTTCAACCTAACAGGGACATAAAGATTCTGTACTCTTACAATTTCCCTTTAAATGTCCTCCATTTCTCTTCTACATCCTTCCCATGAAACAAAGTGTCCCAATTCACTCCTTTAAAATCCTTACGCATTCCCTCAAAGTTAGCCTTTCTCCAATCAAAAATCTCCACCCTAGGTCCAGTTCTGACTCTCTCCATAATTATATTGAAACTAATGGTATTGTGATCACTGGTCCCGAAGTGCTCACCAACGCATACCTCCGTCACCTGACCTGCCTCATTTCCTAACAGGAGGTCCAGCACTTCCCCTTCTCTGGTCGATACCTCTATGTACTGCTGCAAAAAACTATCCTGGACACATTTTACAAACTCCAAACCATCCAGCCCATTTACAGAATGTGTTTCCCAGTCTATTTTTGGAAAATTGAAATCTCCCACAATCACTACCTTGTGCTTACTACTAATATCTGCTATCTCCTTACATATTTGCTCTTCCAATTCACGCTCCCCATTTGGCGGTCTATAATACACCCCTAAAAGTGTTGCTACACCGTTCCCACTTCTCAGTTCCACCCAAATAGCCTCCCTAGACGAGCCCTCTAATCTATCCTGCCAAAGCACTGCTGTAATATCTTCTCTGACAAGCAATGCAACACCTCCCCCTCTGGTCCCTCCAATTCTATCACACCTGAAGCAACGAAATCCAGGAATATTTAGTTTCCAATCACAGCCCTCCTGCAACCATGTTTCACTGATTGCCACAACATCATATTTCCAGGTGTCAATCCAGGCTCTAAGTTCGTCCACCTTACTTACAATGCTCCTAGCATTAAAATATACACATTTTAGAAACCCACCATCCCTTATTCTCGGTCTATTAATGTGTTATACTGTGTGTTATAGAGATTAATATTATAATGTGTTATACATTGTTACAGTGTATTATAATGTTATGTTTTATGGTTATAATGTTTAGTATGTTATAGTGTACAATAATATTTTACTGTTGCATTGTGTAATTGTGTTATAGTGTATTATAATGTGTGTTATAGTGTATTATAGTTATAATGTGTCATAGGTATAACAATATAACATACTTTAATACACTATTACACAGTATAACACAATATTACACACTTTCATGTAAAGTAACACGACAATACACTATAACAATATAAAATGCCCTATGAATATACACCGATAACATTATGATAGTATAAAACACTATGGCAATATGATACAATGCAAAACGCTATAACACACCATAATGCACGACTACACTATAACAAATTATAATACACGTTAACACATTATAATGCATTATAATCTCTATCCCGTAATCTCTATCTCCATCTCTACCTTCATCTCTATCTAGCTACACCTCTATCTTTATCTCCAGTTCCATCTCTAGCTCCATCTCTAGCTCCAGCTCCATCTCCAGCTCCATCACCAGCACCAACTCCAGCTCCAACTCAAGCTCCACCTCCATCTCCATCTCAAGCTCCATCTCCGGCTCCATCTCCATCCCCCGCTCCATCTCCAGCTCGAGCTCCAGCTCCAACTCCCGCACCTCCAGGACCATCTCGGAGTTCAGCTCCATCTTTATCTCCGGCTCCACTATATTTTCCACAGCTCCATTTCATTCTCTCTCTAGCTCCAGCTCAAGCTCTATCTGCACCTCAACCTCCTGTTCCATCTCCAGTTGCATCTCCGGCCATCTCTAGCTCCATCACTACCTCAGACTTCAGCTCCATATCCATCTCCATCTCCAGCTCCACCCACAGCACCAGCTCAGCTCCAGCTACATCTCAGGCACCATCTTCAGGTCCATCTCCAGATATAGCTCCATCTCCATCTCCAACTCTAGCTTAAGTTCTAGCTCTAGCTCTAGCTCTAGCACCATCTCCATCTTGACCTCCATCTCCTGCGTCATTTCCAGCTCCATCTCCATATCCACCAGCTCCAACTACAGCTGCTTCATCAGGTCCATCGCCAGCTCCAACTACAGCTGCTTCATCAGGTCCATCTCCAGCTCCAACTCCATATCCATCTCCATCTCTACCTCCATCTCCAGCTACAGCTGCATCACCAGCTCCAACTCCAGCTCCATCGCAAGGACCATCTCTATCTCCATCTCCATCTCCATCTCTAGCTCCACCTCTAGATGCATTTCCACGTCTGCTACTCAGAGGTCCATCTCCAACTCTAGCTCTGGCTGCATCTCCTGCCCATTCGCCAGATCTAGCCCAAGCTCTTTATCAAGCTCCAGCGCCAACTCCAGCACCAGCGCTATCTCCAGCTGCATCTCTAGCTCTAACTCCATCTCCAGCTCCAGCACCCATCTTCAGCTAAAGCTCAATCTCAATCTAGAGCTCATATCTTCAGCTCTATCTCTAGCATAAATCTCTGTCTCCATCTCCCGCTCCATCTCTAGCTCCAGCTCCGTCTCAAGCACCATCACCAGCACCAACTCGAGCTCCATCTCCAGCTCCATCTCCAGCTCCAGCTCCAACTCAAACTGCACTTCCATCTCCATCTCCAGCTCGAGCTCCAGCTCTATCTCCCGCACCTCCAGGACCATCTCCGAGTCTAGCTCCATCTTTATCTCTATATAACCATATAACCATATAACAATTACAGCACGGAAACAGGCCCTCTCGGCCCTTCCAGTCCGTGCCGACCATTTGTTTTCCCCTAGTCCCATCTACCTGCACTCAGACCATACCCCTCCATTCCCTTCACGTCCATATACCTATCCACTTTTCTTTTAAATGTTAAAATCGATCCTGCCTCCACCACCTCTGCTGGAAGCTCATTCCACACAGCCACCACCCTCTGAGTAAAGAAGTTCCCCCTCACGTTACCCCTAAACTTCTGTCCCTTAATTCTCATGTCATGCCCTCTTGTTTGAATCTTCCCTACCCTCAATGGGAAAAGCTTATCCACTTATCAAAAGCTTATCAATGGGAAAAGCTAGCTCCACTATCTTTTTCTGCAGCTCCATTTCATTCTCTCTCCACCTCAACCTCCAGTTTCCTCCCCAGTTGCATCTCCAGCTCCATCTCCAGCACCATCCCCAGCACCAGCTCCAGCTCCATCTCCAGCTCCCTCAGGCACAATCTTCAAGTCCACCTCCAGATTAAGTTCCATCTCCATCTCCAGGACCATCTCCGAGTCTAGCTCCATCTTTATCTCTATATAACCATATAACCATATAACAATTACAGCACGGAAACAGGCCCTCTCGGCCCTTCCAGTCCGTGCCGACCATTTGTTTTCCCCTAGTTCCATCTACCTGCACTCAGACCATACCCCTCCATTCCCTTCACGTCCATATACCTATCCACTAGCTCCACCCCTAGCTCCAGATCTAGTTCTAGTTCCAGCTCCATCTCCAGCTCCATCTCCAGCCATATCCAGCTCCATATCCACCTCCACATCCAGCTCCACCTCCAGCTCCATCGCCAGGTCCATCTCTCGATCCACCTCCAGCTCCATCGCCAGGTGCAACTCCAGCTCCAACTAGCTCTATCTCTATTCCAGCTACATCTGCAGCTCCACCTCTATCTCCGTCTCCAGCTCTGGCTCCACCTCCATCCCCATGTCTGGATCTACCTCTAGCTCCAGCTCAATCTCCATCTCCAGCTCCAGCTCAATCTCCATCTCCATCTCCATCTCCAGCTCCAGCTCTAGATACATTTCCACATTTGCTACTCTAGCTCTATCTCCATCTCCAACTAGCTCTGGCTCCATCTCCTGCCCATTCGCCAGATCCACCTCCAGCTCCAGCTCTATATCCAGCCCCAGCACCATATCCATCACCAGCACGATCTCCAGCTGTATAATTAGCTCTACCTCCATCTCCAGCTCCAGCCTCATCTTCAGCTTTAGGTTCATCTCAATCTACAGCTGATAATCTAGCTTCAGCTCTATCTCTAGCATAAATCTCTATCTCCATCTCCAGCATCTCCCGTTCTACCTCAAGCACCATCTCCAGCTCCTCCAGCTCTAGCTTCATGTCCAGAATCTCCAGCTCCAGCTCCAGCTCCATGTCAAGCTCCAGCTCCAGCTCCATTTCCAGGACCATCTCCATCTGCAGCTCCAGCTCCAGCTCCATCACCAGCTCTAGATCCAGGTCCAGCTCCATCTCCAGGTCCATCTCCCGCTCCATCTCCAGCTCCAGCACCAGCTCCAACTCCAGCTGCAGAATTAGATCCATCTCCAGCTTTAGCTCCAGCTACAGGTCTAGCTCCAGATCCATCTCTAGCTCTAAGCTATCTCCAGCTCCTCGCCCATCTTCCTCTCCATCTCTAGTTCCATCTTCCGCTCCATTTCCAGCTCCAGCTCCAGCTCCAGCTCCACCTCCAGCTCTAGCTCCAGCTCCAGCTCTAGCTCCAGCTCCAGCTGCAACTCGATCTCCAGCTCTTCCTCCATGTCCATCTCCAGCTCCAGCTCTAGCTCCATCCCCAGTTCCATCTCCAACTCCATCTCCCGCACCGCCAGGTCCATCTCCAGGTCTAGCTCCATCTCCATCATTAGCTCCACCTCTATTTTTTCGCCAGCTTCTTCTTTATCTCTCTCTAGTTCCAGCTCCAGCCCCAGCTCTATCTGCACCTCAGGCTCCAGCTCCATCTCCAGTTCCATCTCCAGCTCCATCTCTAGTTCCATCTCTAGCTCAACCTCAAGCTCCAGCTCCATCTCCATCGCTATCTCCATCTCCAGCATCTCGTGTTCTACCTCAAGCTCCATCTCCAGCTCCTCCAGCTCTAGCTTCATGTCCAGAATATCCAGCTCCAGCTCCAGCTCTATTTCCAGGCCCAGCTCCAGCTCGAGCTCCAGCTCTAGCACCATCACCAGCTCTAGCTCCAGCTCCAACTCCATCTCCAGGTCCATCTCCCGCTCCATCTCCCGCTCCATCTCCAGTTCCAGCTCCAACTCCAGCTCCAGCTCCAACTCCAATATGTTTGCCTTCTGCCCAAAGCAAGCATGGAATGCATTAAGTTCATCAGGAGCGTTGCACTATCACCAGTGATGCTGTCTGATTTCACTTTGCAGACATTTATAGTATTCAGGTCTTGCCAAGTGGGCAGGTGTCTGAGTGATTATACTGGGACTCAGGTTTTTCCCGGTCGGCATTGATGTGTACCTGAAACCCATGGAACTTTTTTTTACTGTATGCAACTATCATAATGTGTTTTCTTTAGAAATTAATGACTTTTTTTACAGAAGAAAGCTGGGGTGTACTATTTCTATTTATTCTTTGTAGATCAATTCTGCAGGAACCAAATGTAAAATTTCAAAGGCAAAAGTCACAAGTTTTAATCTGCTGGTCATGCCCTCTTCAGCACAAAGCTACGTGGACATCATTTTACATCATGTTGCTTTACTTAAACAATGTTTTCATTTTGTTAGAATTATATTCAAGAAATCCAGTGCAGCGCAGTTTTGCATGTTGAAGATAGAAACTGAAAACACAAAGAATGATGTTGAACTATGGAGGGGAGAAAATAATCTGGGATTCATCAACTCAGCAGTTAATTCATTAAAACAATAATAGGCAAGATTCTGAAATACACATATAAAAATCGAAGCATTCGTGCATGTGCAAATTGCTCTGGTATGGGATGGGTGAAAATGAGGCAAAATTACACCTTTCTATCACGAGAAAAACTTTTTAGGACACTAAATAGCATAAGAACTTATTCTGGAGCAACATTTTGGGTCAAACTGCAGCTGCTAGACAACAGAACATAAATGCAAACTGAGAAAAGGCAAGTTAGCATGTGTATCTTGAAGCAATTCTGTATATAAAGAGTAAGATTATAATCTAAAGAGCAGAGCCAAAATCTCTGTAATGATGTCAAAGTGAATTGAATGCTTCAATGCAGGTCTCAATGGGATAGTTAGATGAGATGAGCAGTCACCTTAATTTGTATTAACTATTGTAATCTTTGATAGATAGTAAAGGACCATGTATAATTGTTAATGGGGCTTTGGTTTCATTTCTTGGAACTATTTAGTTATACCCACCAAAGTTTGAAATGGAGAGCTCCAAATTGGTAAAAAGTACTAAATTCTGCTGTTTTGCACCAGATACATTTAACTGCTGCAAAGTTTGTTGCACAAAGTGAAAAATATGTTGTGAAATGAGGTGTTACTGAGTTATCTAGTCTTATTTCTTGTGGTGTTAAGTCATGTTCTGTTTGGGATGATGTTGCACCTGCTTCTTTCAAACATGTGTCACTTGCGATTCATTGTTGGTGACTTACCTGCTTGTGCCACATTTAAAGCGAGCACCCATTTTAATGCTAGATGCAGGAAGATTGTTCCCGATGTTGGGGAAGTCCAGGACAAGGGGTCACAGCTTAAGGATAAGGGGAAATCCTTTAAGACCGAGATGAGAAAGACTTTCTTCACACAGAGAGTGGTGAGTCTCTGGAACTCTCTGCCACAGAGGGTAGTTGAGGCCAGTTCATTGGCTATATTTAAGAGTGAGTTGGATGTGGCCCTTGTGGCTAAGGGGATCAGAGGGTATGGAGAGAAGGCAGGTACGGGATACTGAGTTGGATGATCAGCCATGATCATATTGAATGGCGGTGCAGGCTCGAAGGGCTGAATGGCCTACTCCTGCACCTAATTTCTATGTCTATGTTTCTATGTTTCCAGCTCCAACTCCGGCCTCAGCTCTAGATCCACCTCCAGCTTTAGATCCAGGTACATGTCTAGCTCCAGATCCATCTCTAGCTCTAGCTCTATCTCCAGCTCTACGTCCATCTTTCTCTCCATCTCCAGCTCCATCTAGCTCCATCTCTAGCTCACTTTCCAGCTCCAGCTCCGGCTCCGTCTCCAGCTCCATCGCCATCTCCAGCTCCAGCTCCTGCTCCCGCACCTCCAGGACCATCTCGGAGTCCAGCTCCATCTTTATCTCTAGCTCCCTATATTTTTCTATAGTTCATTTAATTCTCTCTCTAGCTCCAGCTCCAGCTCTATCTTCACCCCAACCTCCTGTTCCATCTCCAGTTGCATCTCCTGCCATATCTAGCTCCATCTCTACCTCCGACTTCAGCTCCAGATCCATTTCCATCTCCAGCTCCATCCCCAGCACCAGCTCCAGCTCCGTCTCCAGCTACATCCCAGGCACCATCTTCAGGTCCATCTCCAGATCTAGCTTCATCTCCATCTCCAACTCTAGCTCCACCTCTAGATGTATTTCCACATCTGATACTCTAACTCTATCTCCATCTCCAACTCTAGCTCTGGCTGCATCTCCTGCCCAATCACCATAGAACCATAGAAACATAGAAATTAGGTGCAGGAGCAGGCCATTTGGCCCTTCGAGCCTGCACTGCCATTCAATATGATCATGGCTGATCATCCAACTCAGTATCCTGTACCTGCCTTCTCTCCATACCCCCTGATCCTTTCAGCCACAAGGGCCACATCCAACTCCCTCTTAAATATGGCCAACGAACTGGCCTCAACTACCTTCTGTGGCAGAGAATTCCACAGATTCACCACTCTCTGTGTGAAAAACGATTTTCTCATTTCGGTCCTAAAAGACTTCCCCCTTATCCTTAAACAGTGACCTCTTGTCCTGGACTTCCCGAACATCGGGAACAATTTTCCTGCATCTAGCCTGTCCAACCCCTTAAGAATTTTGTTAGTCTCTATGAGATCACGCCTCAATCTTCTAAATTCCAGCGAGTACAAGCCAAGTCTATCCAGTCTTTCTTCATATGGAAGTCGTACCATCCCAGGAATCAGTCTGGTGAACCTTCTCTGTACTCCTTCTATGGCAAGAATGTCTTTCCTCAGATTAGGAGACCAAAACTGCACGCAATACTCCAGGTGTGGCCTCACCAAGACCCTGTACAACTGCAGTAGAACCTCCCTGCTCTTGTACTCAAATCCTTTTGCTATGAATGCCAATTCGCTTTCTTCACAGCCTGCTGCACCTGCATGCCTACTTTCAATGACTGGTGTACCATGACACCCAGGTCTCGCTGCATCTCCTCTTTTCCTAATCGGTCACCATTCAAATAATAGTCTACCTTCCTGTTTTTGCCACCAAAGTGGATAACCTCACATTTATCCACATTATACTGCATCTGTCATGCATTTGCCCACTCACCCAGTCTATCCAAGTCATCCTGCAGCCTCCTAGCATCCTCCTCACAGCTAACACTGCCCCCCAGCTTCGTGTCATCCGCAAACCTTGAGATGTTGCATTCCCTCGTCCAAATCATTAATGTATATTGTAAATAGCTGGGGTCCCAGCACTGAGCCTTCCATTGCATATCCACCGTCAACCCTTCAAGAATCAATTGCCAGTCCATCTTGGCATCACGTCTCATACCCTCAAAGTTACCTTTCTTTAAGTTCAGGACCCGTGTTTCTGAATTAACAATTTACTCTCCATCCTAATGAAGAACTCAACCATATTATAGTCACTCTTGCCCAAGGGGCCACGTACAACAAGGCTGCTAACTAACCCTTCCTCATTACTCAATATCCAGTCTAGAATAGCCTGCTCTCTCGGTTCCTCCACATGTTGGTTTAGAAAACTATCCCGCATACATTCGAAGAAATCCTCTTAGGGGGATTTACATGGGTTTAGAGGGATTTACAGGGGTTTAGAGGGGTTAAGGGGGGTTTAGAGGTGTTTGCAGGTGTTTGGAGATGCTTAGAGTGGTTTAGATGAGTTTACATGGGTTTACAGGGTTTTAGAGGGTTTTTTTAGACATTTACAGGGGTTTATAGGGTATTTACAGGGGTTTAGAGGGATTTACAGGGGTTTAGAGGGGGATAGAGTTGTTTCCAGAGGTTTATAGATGTTTAAAGAGGTTTAGGGGGTACACAAAAAGCTGGAGAAACTCAGCGGGTGCAGCAGCATCTAAGGAGCGAAGGAGATAGGCGACGTTTCGGGTCGAGACCCTTCTTCAGACTCAAAGAGGTTTACATGGGTTTACAGGGTTTTCGAGGGCTTTATAGGGGTTTAGAGGGGTTTGCATGGGTTTGGAGGTGGTTAGAGGGATTTACATGGGATTAGAGATATTTAGAGAGGTTTTGAGTGGTATAGAGGGATTTGCAGGGGATTAGAGATGTTTCGAGGGGTTTACAGGGGTTTAGAGGGATTTGGAGTGGATTGGAGGTGTCTGGAGAGGTGTAGAGCGGTTTGGAGGGGGTTAGAGTTGGCTTAGAGTTGTTGACAGTGGTTTATAGATGTTTAGAGAGGTTTACATGGGTTTACAGGGGGTTAGGGATAAGGGGGAAATTAAGGATAAGGGGGAAATCCTTTAAGACCGAGATGAGAAAGACTTTTTTCACACAGAGAGTGGTGAGTCTCTGGAACTCTCTGCCACAGAGGGTAGTTGAGGCCAGTTCATTGGCTATATTTAAGAGTGAGTTGGATGTGGCCCTTGTGGCTAAGGGGATCAGAGGGTATGGAGAGAAGGCAGGTACGGGATACTGAGTTGGATGATCAGCCATGATCACATTGAATGGCGGTGCAGGCTCGAAGGGCTGAATGGCCTACTCCTGCACCTAATTTCTATGTTTCTATGTTTCTATGTTTCTATGTTAGAAGGATTTACAGGAGTTTAGAGGGGTTTAGGGGGTTTTAGAGTGCTTTACAGGGGTATAGAAATATTTGGAGGGTTATATGGGGTTTACAGTGGTTTAGAGGGGCTCAGTGGGCTTTATAGGGGTTTAGTGCGTTTAGAGTGGTTCACAGGGGTTTAGATGGGTTTACATGGGGTTTACAGGGGGGTTTATTGGCGTTCCGAGGGCTTTATAGTGGTTTAGAGGGGGTTAGAGGGGTTTAGCGGTGTTTCCAGGGAGTTTAGAGGGGTTTGGATGTGGTTAGTGCTTTGGAGGGGTTTGGGGGGGGGGGGGTTTAGAGGGGTTTAGAGGGGTTTATGGTTATTTAGAGGGGTTTGGAGGGAGTTTAGAGGGGTTTAGAGGGGTTTGGAGGGGTTTAGAGGGATTTACGTTGGGTTAGAAGTATTTACAGAGGACTTCCGACGGCGTCAATGGTGGGGTGAGAGACGCTCCTGTTTTGCTCTGCTCCCGAAAGAATGTTTTAATATGCTAAAATACGAGCTGGAAGACGAGGGAGTTCTAAAATAGTAAGATTAAATGAGAACTTACCAGTTTGAAGTTTGATCTTTATTTTATGAGGAGTTACGATGAGGGATTACGTGAAGACCCCGCCAGCACGCATGCGCGACATTCTTCAAAGCAGTGGTGTGAAATCACAGATACCAGAGTAGACTAATATAGTAAGATAAGAGAGAACTTCCATACCAGTTGAACTTTATAATAGAGGGTTTTGGGAGCGGAGGGCACGTAATCCCTCATCGTAACTCCTCATAAAATAAAGATCAAACTTCAAACTGGTAAGTTCTCATTTAATCTTACTATTTTACTTCGGAGTCACGTGAGTGACTACGTGAAGATTTCAAAGCTCTGTGATTTCATGCCCTGGAACGAGACCATGCTCACACACTGCCATTCTGGGAAGGAGGATGAACGTATTTCACACACGACACTGTGCTGAAAAACAATAAAGGTATTATTCATACCTAAAATAATATGCCCCACATTGGGTAATATATTTTACAGAACTTAATTTTTCCCTGCAAACGTCTCAGGATCGGCCACCGGTTTATTATAAAGCATTGAATGCGTTCATTGCTCCACCCCGCTGTGGCAAGGATGTGGTCCATAGGAACTCCCATCATCTTAGCGTCCGATGTAGATGCAGCCCTGTTGGAGTGAGATTTGAAACATTAGTATCCACCACTGCACGTAATACCACCCTAACCATCTGGATATGGTTTGCACTGTGACCTTAGGTGAGGGCATTTATGGCTAATGAGAAAGCTCTCTCCGTGCCCATAAGTGTCTTGGTGACTATATATTGGAAAATATGTGTCACTATGCAGGGCCGACTATCTGCAGGATAGGCCAGAACTCTAATATTGGCCAGAGGAACCGGGTCAGTCTTGTTTATGTACCCCTGTATGTAGCAGGTTATCTGCCATTTGTGACAGACATGACGTCCTATACTAGCTTGTGTAAGGACTGGACCCGTTGTGCTGATCCAAGTGCCATAATCATTCCCATCTAGGATATTAGTTTGTCCAGAGTGAGCCCCGATATTGGTGTCCATCCTCGTAACATGGTGTACTACCTATGTCCCATATATAGGTGTATCTGGGCCCTGGGGGGGGGATAGAGTACAAATACCCCTCATTCGTTTAGGTACTAGTGGGTGTGATCCTATAGCCAGGTGATCACTCCCTCTGCCCAGATATTAGATAGGGCACTCCTTGCACAATAATGGCACTGTAACTCAATCCTTCATCAAAATGAAGGGTGGCCAGGACTCCAGCACTTCAGTGTTGGTGGCTGAGTCATATGTAGTGTTCGTCCTGGTGCAGAACACTTCCCATTTCCTGACATATGTCAGGTACTGTCTTCTCGTGGACTCCCTGCATGACGCTGAGATGGCATTGATCGTCCTGTCGGAGAGTCCGTATCCCAGAAATGGCCTGTTCAGAAACTGCAAATCAACAAGTTCATACAGTCATGGCACGGATACTTTCCCGCACGGGGTGTGCCAACCTCCTTGGCCGTTGTTGATCCAGATGCAGGGTTCTGAGACCATCTTTGTACTGTTGGGAACCAAGGTACCCGTTGCGGCGTCTTGTTTAATTATTGTAAGACTCGCCTGATGAGGCAGAAGGGGAAAATGCATAGCAGAACAAATCCCCCCCCCCCCCCCCCCCCAATGCAGCGAGAAATCGTCTATCGCTGCTGCCCCTGGGTCTGGTTCCCAAGCAACATATGTTGGTAGTTGGTGAATTAGTCTGGATGGAAAAAAGGTCGATATCTGGTGTCCCATACCGGTCTATAATATCTGTAAACACTTTCCGATCCAACATCCATTTAATGTTGTCGTTGAATTTACGTGACCTGGTGTCTGCCACTGTATTTAAGCTTACCTGGAAGGTAAGTGGTAGAGATCCAAATCTCTCTCCCAGGACACCAGTGCCAGATATTATTAGCCAATTCATCACATGATATCGACTTTATTTCACCCATATGATTATATATAGGCCCCCACTGTGGTATCAATTTGTACCGTACATGCAAACTGGTGCTCATCTGAGCAGTAGGCCCTGAGTCCATGAAACGCTACCAGCATTTCTAGATAATTAATTCCTAGTGCTTTAAACAGAATAATTTTTGTGCACTCATCTGCCACCACAACTTGCGGTGGTATTAGTTTCTCCCCAACCTTTAGCACTGGCATCAGTCTGTAATGTACCCTAGGGATATAGAATGGGGTGATGGGGTTAGAATAATGTTGAGCATTTCTATCCACCAGTTTAATTCTGATTTACTTTCCCTGGTAGTTGCATAGGCCTATTGAAATGGCCTGCATGATTTTTGAGAGCTAAATTTCCCTCTTCCAGGTTTTAATAATGGAGTGGTCCAATTGTGCTGCTGGGAACGCAACCACCAATTTCCCAATCACTCTTGCTCCTTGCCGAATGGATGGTTCCCTGATGCCAGTGAGGCTTTTGCATACTCCCATCAAGTCTGTCACTTTGTTTGGTGGCAAGGTGATAGACATATGAACAGAGTCAATAGTGAACCCCAAATAATCCATGGTAGTGGAGGGTTCCAAGTTTGATTTATCTGGATGTACGTTAAATCCCTGTGTTGTGGCTGATACCACCAATGTAGCCAGCTCCAATTTTCACCTACAATGAGAATATCATCCAGGTAAGCCATGACGATATGGTTATGTTTCTTTAAGTATGCTAAAGCTGGTTTTAATAAATTTGTAATAGCCTGGGTGCTGATGACAACCCATTGGATAAGGCATACTGCCATAGCTGTCCCATCCAGATAAATTTCAGGTATTTACGATGATCCTGTGTGTGACAAATGTGTCTATTTTGAAATGGGCATACTGAACAGAAGTATTTAGTTCGGTCAAATCTGTAATGATACGGCAACCACCATCTTTTTAGTTTTTTTATAAATATATTTGCTACGAACTCTTGAAATTCTCCGATTGTTTTCTCAATTCCCTTTTGTGTTTAGTCGTAACAGTTCAGCATGGCCTGCTGTTCTCTCTTTTTGTGAAGTATGAACTTCCTGCTAGGCGTATGCTGAACTGGGACGGTAGTTCGTATACAAATTCAATTTTGTAATTCTGAATACTTCCGAGTATGTAAAAGTTCAGAGGTAAAAGTGCAGCACACATGATGAAACAAGTGCAACCGTCCCCCAACTTTTGATGAATCGGACATGCAATGTTTTTTAAGACAACCAGACCCACCTACCTCCATGGATACCGGTGTTGTGTGGGTTGTCTCCGCACTTGTTTCTTCTGGTATTGTGTTGCTGCGTTGTGGGGTTGGCGCATTTTCCATGAAGGCCGGGCTGGGCCATGGTCTGAAAGACCGCTGTGCAGGTGGGCCGGCCTTCGAGATTTCACCACCAGATGATCTTCCATAGCACCGATATCTGGTGGGTGTGTAGGGGTGCTGCCGCTGTTGATAGTGGGTTTTAGAGGCACCTTGATCAGGCCTATAGCCTTGGCTTCCTCATGCAGGTCTTTCACCTGCTTCGGGAGGTCCCCCAACAGCAATTTTGGCGCATGTGTGCTACTTGTCTTGCATAATTCCGCACTTCTTGATGATGCTCTTCCTGTAACTGTTAATCTCCACTGAGTATTACACAGTCTGCTAGAGCATCTAGTAACTCTTCAGGCAAATCAACCCCATCAGTTGTCCTGGTACTGCTGTGATTTTAGCAGCCAGCAGTTTCCTCTGGAGCTTCCCCTCCTGGCTCCTTATAGATGGGCTCCCTGTTTGCCCCAGATGGGGTCATAGACTGCTGGTACTTTAAGAGAATGGAGTTCTCTGGAGCAATGTACTTCCCAGCCATAAAGTTAATAGCTTGCTCCTGTAGCTGGTTTGTAGCCATGTATTTTGTACTGGCTTGCAGCTTTGTATAGGCAGTCCTTCCTGAGTTGGTACAGCATGTGTTCCCACAATTCTTCTGCTGCTCTCTCTTCTGGCACCCCTCACAGTTGACTGTTCAGCCATTGCCCCTTCTTCAGGGTCAGCCCAGCTCTGACCCCTAATGCTCCCCTGCGAAGAGGGTGAGACATTTGGCAGTCCTTGATAGGATCCTGCCGTGGGTCTGCGAGGAGACCCACTGTGACTCTGCCCCTGCATAAGCAGGTCACGCTGGAGCACTGCTCCCCATCCGCTCCTGTGGGAAAGACGCCCGCCGTCCCTATCCGGGAATGGGGTGTCTTCAGGTCCGGACCCAGCCGAGTCAACGGTCCTGTCCGACTTCCGGGTGGTTTTGCCGCCGACCGCGGCACACCTGCGGTCTGTAGCGTCGAGAAGCCAGGAGCTGCTGGCAGCACCTGCAGCTCTGGAGAGACGGCACGCTGCTGGCTGCTTCCACAGCAGCGGTATCAGCTGCTGCTCTCCCTTGCGCGACTCCATGGTGCTTCCTCCTGAAAAAGAAATCACACCGAGTCACCACGCTCACCAGAAAAGGTAAGACTTACCTTCAGTAAGTTTTGAAAACTTGCGCTGGAGGAGCGGCGCTCCTCCCGACTGTCACTTCCGCAATGCGTTCGACGATATGTCGCGCATGCGTGCTGGCGGGGTCTTCACGTAGTCACTCACGTGACTCCGAAGTAAAATATACTACCGGAGCTGCAATTTAATTGTGTGTTATCAGAAACTCTGCTGATAACAGAAATTAACAGCAGTTTTAAATGAAAAAAGGGAATCCTCACCTGTAAAACTTGCTTCAAGACCTGCCACAAGAGACTACTTGAAAAACTTGGAAAGACTCCTCAATCCCCTCAAGCATCAGCTGGAAGCTCAGAAGAAGAAGCTGACTTTCGAAATCTTTCTGCAGAAATGACCTCAATGGAGTAACAAAGAGTGCATATGGAACAATTGGAAAAGTCAGTATTAACTTCAGTCACTGAAGTTATTTCTGAAGTGATACAAGATGGGAATGTCGCGCAGGGCAAAAGCCTCTCTGAAAAAATTAAACAAGGTAATGATACGCTGATGGGGAAAATTGATGACTTAACCAAACGTGTGATTGAGGTTGAGGAGGATTTAAACAAAACAATTAAGTGGGTTGATAAGGACTGTAATAAAAAGCTGGACGCAATGTGAAAGTCTACTGAGGCGGCTATGGAAGAAATGGATAATACGATAACTGAGATGGCTAAGGAGATAAAGAGACTAAAAAAGGAACAAGAAAGCACTGGGAGGGAGCTTGCTAAAATGAAGCATAAATGTACGGACTTGGAAGCAAAATCAAGAAGACAAAATCTGAGGATAGTTGCAGTAAAAGGAGGAAAGGAGAGTGGGCAAAACTTTCAGGAGTTTGCTGCCAACTTACTCAAACAAGTGCTTAAGCTGCCTGAAGCCCCGAGAATAGATATGGCTCACCGGGTCCAAGCAAGCCCAACTGCCACCCCCCCCCCCCCCCCCCCACCCCCCCAAGACATATTATTCTGAAATTCTATGACATTTCAACCCTGGAAGGAATTATGAAAAAAATTCCATATGGTGTGAATTTGATGTTTGAAGAAGACAAACTAAGATTCTTCCGTGATTTTCCAGCTGAAGTCATGGAAAAGAGGGACGAGTTTACAAACATGAGAAGGCTACTGAAAGAGGTCTCGGGAGTAAGATATGGGATAGTATATCCCGCGAAATTGAGAATTACTTATAACCATGTTGAACGTGCATTCACGGATCCAGAAGAGGCACAAAGTATCACAAAAGAGGACTACTGATCATGAGAAAGGACGAAAAAAGAACTGTGTTTCTTTTTTCTTAACATACAAAAAATACTGCTCTGGTTAAGATGGAGAACTTTCTTCGAGGCGTTGTCTAGACATTTTAGCTTTGGAATGTTAACTCAAGGTCGGATTTTATGTATCACTTCAACAAAGGATTGACAAAGAAGAAAAATTGTGGCGGGGAAAATAACTTGAGAATATGGAAAAATATTATCAGTGGACTTGTATATAGAAATTTATGATTTAAGAAACACAATTACATACTAATATAAAATATAATTAATAAAATTGGGTAATATTAAGGCATAGCTTAATAATGGCTGATGTTTATTTCATGACGTCAATTACTTGCTAAATATAAGAATAACAAGTTAAATATGATTGATAAGTACTAATAACATACTAACAAATTTTATGGATATAGTAGATTTAGTCTAAATTGTGCGCAAAGAGGGGGAAGGAGACTCAGACGCTTGGAAGTTACCCAAGGGTCTGAATCTGGTTAACCCCTTGTAACCTGCTGGTGTCTGATACAAAAGTTTGAGACTTAATTGTAATAGAGCTAGGCATATCAATAGATATGGATATATAATTAACATAATTACCTGTATATCTAAATATATACTCGGAAGCTCTTTTTTATTTTGTTTTTTCTCTTTGAAGATATATTTCTAATCAATCTATTGGAGTGCGTTTTATTTTTTTTCTGAACTTTGTATCGCTCTCTCTTCCAATTAATAATAACTGGTCAAGGAAGCAGAGCGAAACATCTACGGGAGTCAATAAGAATTTTTCTACCACCTGTTGGTGGTCTGTTTTTAATTACAATATCTTTATTTTTGGATATTATAATATCACTTTTTGTTTGTTAAGTATCTTTTCACGACTCTACACTTTCTGGTCTTTTTCAAGGTCTATTCTGAAGGGGAGATGCCAACAAAACTTAACAGCTGGGGATAACCTAGAGTTATGAGGTTCTTGGTTGCGCCATATGAAGTAAAGGTATTCATGATTCATAATGCAAGACGATAAACAAAAGAAAACTGGAGGAATCACGTTCTGTAGTTGGAATATAAAGGGCGCTAATGAACCAATTAAAAGGGGTAAGATATTTGCCCAATTAAAAGCCTTAAACAGTGACATCATTTTCTTACAAGAGACGCATTTGAAATATCAAACACAGATAAGATTGAAGGTAAATTGGATTGGGCAAACATACTATTCTTCATTTACTTCTAAATCTAGAGGTACGGCTATTATCATTCGTAAAGGTATACCATTTAAATTAAAGAATACTATAGCAGATAAAGAGAGGAGGTATGTCATAGTCACAGGAGAAATTTATTCTACTCCACTTACTTTGATAAATCCATCTATGCTCCCTAATTTTGACAACCCCCAATTCTTTAGTAAAATTTTGGATACAATTACAGAACTTAACTATCAAAATGTGATAATAGGGGAGATTTGATTGTGTTTTAGATTCCATATCTGGATTAAATCATCAAAACAAAAAAGGATTAACTATAAAATCTAAAACTAGTGAACTATATATATATACATGAAAAATACCAACATAACAGATGTATGGAGGATCGCTAACCCAGTAGGTAGGGAATATTAATTTTATTTAACGGTACATAAAACATATTCACGTATTGATTACTTCTTAGTGGACACGAAACTATTTCCATATACATATAATTCTAAATATCATAATAGTATTATTTCTGATCATTCCCTGCTAACTTTTTCTTTAAAATTAGATGGAATGCCTGATTAAAAAAATCGTTTTGGAGGCTTAACCCTCAAATCTTAAACAATTCACAAGGATGTACATATTTAAAAGAGCAGATGGGATTCTTTTTTGAGACAAATGATACACCAGATATTTCACCCTCCTTATTATGGGAAACTTTAAGGCATTTATTAGAGGAACTATAATCTCATATTAAGCTTTCCAAAATGAAAAAAAAAACACTGAACAATTTCAGTTAGAACAAGAAATTAGACATTAGAAAATGCTAAAGAACCAACTATAATAAGAACCAAACATAATAAGATAACAATACTAAAATATAAATTAAATAAAATTTTATCGGCCAGAATTATTTCAAACTATAAAACAAGAAAATTTCGAATTTGGTGATAAACTACATAAACTCTTAGCACGCCAACTGAAAAAACGGGAAACAGAAAATACAATTACCAAAATTAAATCAGACAAAGGGGAATTACAAACACTATCTAAAGATATTAATAAAAGATTTGCTCAATTTTATCAAAATCTATATACATCGAAAACCTCTGCAAATAATACTCAAATTACAAATTTCTTAGACAATTGTAATCTTCCAAAAATAAATATGGTGGAACAAGAGGGATTAGGAGCCCAGATTACACTACAGGAAATAGAAGAAACAATAAATTCGTTGAAGAATGGCAAAACGCCAGGACCAGATGGCTTTAGTAATGAATTCTATAAAAGATTCTATGAGATAAATTTTCCACGTCTGCAAGATTTATATATATACGCTTTTAAAGAAAATAAACTACCAGAAACATTAACTGAATCAACGATTATACTTATACCAAAAAAGGATAAAGATCTAGAAGACCCAGGCTCATATAGAGATATTGCACTCCTAAATACAGATCAAAAAATATTAGCAAAGACCCTAGTGAGAAGATTGAGTAAATATGTTAGCAAACTAATAAACCCGGACCAAACAGGGGTTATACCAAAAAGATACTCTTAACAATTTGAGACGGCTGTCTAATATAATGTACTCACATAACATGAAGAAGAACTAGCAATTATTTCATTGGATGCAGAAACAGCATTCGATCAAGTAGTATGGCAATATTTATTCAAAGTATTGCAAAAATTTAACATGAGAGATAACTTTATCTCATGGGTTAAATTATTATATGATAAGCCGACGGCTAGAATACTGACTAATAATGTATTATCCCCAAAATTCCAATTAGCAAGGGGCAATAGGCAGGGGTGCGTACTATCGCCCCTGCTATTTGCACTAGTGATAGAGCCTTTAGCAGAAACTAAAAGAAGTCATCCGAATATTTATGAATATAACTCAAATAATAAAATTTCATTATATGCAGACGACATATTACTATATTTTACAAATTCGCAAATTATCATATCAAATATATTAAACTTAATAGAGGAATATGGTTCTTTTTCAGGATATAGAATAAATTGGAACAAAAGCGAAATTATGACGATAAACCCTCGTTAATAAAGGCATATAGTTTGCGTTGTAATGATTTATATTTCCTAGTTGATTAACTTTTGGAAAACACTGCCGATGTCCTTAATAGGCAGAATAAAAGCGATAAAAATGATCTTCTTACCACAAATATTGTACCTATTTCAATCAATACCAATCTACTTACCTAAAAAATTCTTTAAAAAACAAGACTCTAATATTATAAACTTCATATGGGATTATAAATCACACAGAATTAAAAAAAAAACATGTGTAAATCTAAAGAATTAGGGGGACTGACACTTCCTAACATTGTATTACTGTTGGGCAGTGAATATTAAAAATATAATCTATTGGTTGGACAGTTCTTCCCAACAGGTAGATTGGATAAGAATGGAGAAAGAGGATTGTTTCCCTTATAATATAGGAGCGATCCTTCTTTCCCCGATGAACCTGAACAATATAATATATAAGAAGAATCCAATTGTTCACAGTATAATACGAATTTGGAAACAAATAAAATTAACTTTAAAATTAAGAAAATTATCGCTTCTTTCTCCAATAGCTAATAATCCCTCATTCAAACCATCCATTATTGATAAAATGTTTCTCCATTGGGAAAGAATAGGAATTAAAATGATGGGAGATATGTATGAAATGGGAAAACTTTTATCATTCCAACTGTTACAACTAAAATATCATTTGAAAAGTAATCAATATTTCAAATATCTTCAAATTCAAGATTATTTGAAAAAATATATACAAGGATATCAAACTTTAACTCCAGATATATTGGAGGAAGGAATGAATCAAGTAATTTAATATCTTACTTATATAATACAATTCTAAATATAGAAACACCAACGACAGAGGCAATTAGAAGGGACTGGGAACAAGAGTTATTGATAAAAATTCCGAATGATAGATGGGAAAAAAAATTATTATATATAAATAAATGTTCAATTAATGTAAGACATAACCTAATCCAATTTAAAATTTTACATAGACTATATTATTCGAAAACTAGACTGAATAAAACATTTTCAAATGTTTCCCCCATCTGCGTCAAATGTTTAACTCAAAATGCCACTATAGCACATTCCTTTTTCTCTTGTATAAAACTGTATCAATTTTGGAATGACATTTTTGGAATTTTTACAAAACTATTTAACAGAAAATTGAACCCCAATACAGAACTGATTATCTTTGGATCAATGGAAGAGAATATACTAACTATATTCCAAGAAGCTTTTCTTAATTACGGTCTAATAACAGCAAAAAGAACTTATACTCAAATTTTGGAAAAACGCTACCATGCCAACATTCATTATGTGGATCTCAAACATGTCTGAAATGCTACACCTTGAAGAAATGAGATTCCTCCTACTAGGCAAAGTAGACCTATTCTTAAAGACTTGGTCTCCTTTTATCAACTTTTACAAGCAGATGGTGCAACAATGGTTTAGAACCGGGTGACGGATGGGCAAAAATACGAAATAGGTAGATCTCTCCTAATCTCTCTTTCCTTTACTTTCTCCTTTTCTTTCAATCATTTTAGCTTCTTATCTCGGTCCTGTATTTCTTTGGCTATCTGTTTCTACTCGCTTGTCCACCTATTCCGATACTTTTTATTTATTTTTTCTCTCACTGTTCTTTTATTATTAAATCAAAAGTACGAAGTTGTACAAGAATGGAAATATGTATTAGGTACTTATGTATGTATTAGGTACTTACTTCTAACAAAAAAAAACAAAACAAAAAAAAAGAAATATTTACAGAGGTTTTGAGCGGTTTACAGGTGTTTACGGGTACTTACTGGTGTTCAGAGATGATGTGAGTGGTTTAAAGGGGGTTGCAGGGGATTAGATAGGTTTTGAGGGGTTTACAGGTGTTTTCGGGTGTTTACAGGTGTTTAGAGAGGTTTTGAGTGGTTTAAATGGGTTTCCAGGGGATTCGAGAAGTTTAGTGTGGTTACAGGGGTTTAGATGGGGTTTACAGCTGTTTAGATGGATTTAGAGCGGTTTGGAGGGGTTGGGGGTGTTTAGAGTGGTTTAGGTGGGTTTAGAGTTGTTTACAGGGGTTTATAGATGTTTATAGAGTACATGGGTTTACAGGGGTTTACAGTGGGTGAGAAGGATATACAGGAGTTTAGATGGGTTTAGGGGGTTTTAGAGGACCTTACAGGGGTATAAAATGTTTAGGGGGTTACATGGGGTTTACAGTGAGGTCTTTACAGAGGTTTTGAGAGGTTTACAGGTGTTTAGAGAGGATTGAGTGGTTTGGAGGGGTTTGCAGGGGATTAAAGATGTTTAGAGGGGTCTACAGGTGTTTAGAGGGATTTACAAATGTTCAGATAAGTTTAGAGTGATTTAGAGGGATTTACAGGGGTTTAGAGGGTTTAGAGTGGGTTACAGTGTTTTAGATGGGTTTGGAGGGGTTTAGATGAGTTTTATAGGGTTTTTCGGAGGTGTTTGTAGGGATTTACGTGGGTGTGCGAGATATTTTGCAGATGTGTTGAGGGGTTTACAGGTGTTTCCGTGTGTTTACTGGTGTTTAGAGAGGTTGTTCGTGGTTTAGAGGGGTTTGCAGGGGATTAGATACGTTTAGAGGGGTTTACAGGGGTTTAGAGGGATTTGGAAGGGATGGAGGGGTCTGGAGAGGTTTAGATCAGTTTTGGAGGGGGTTTTAGTGTGGTTTAGGTGGGTTTAAGTAGTTGTTTACAGGGGTTTATAGATGTTGACAGAGGTTTACATTAGTTTACAGGGGGTTAGAAGGATTTACATGAGTTTAGAGGGGTTTAGGGGGTTTTAGAGGGCTTTACAGAAGTGTTTATAGAAGTGTTTAGGGGTTACATGGGGTTTACAGTGGTTTAGAGGGGCTCAGCGGGCCTTACAGGGGTTGAGAGGCGTTTAGAGTAGTTAGGGGTTTAGATGGGTTCACATGGGGTTTACAGAGGCATTTATAGGGGGTTTCGAGGGCTTTATAGGGGGTTTAAATGGGTTTAGAGTGGTTTGGAGTGGAGGGGTTTTAGGGGGCTTTACATTGGGTTGGAAGTGTTTACAGAGGTCGGGGGGGGTTTACAGGTGTTTCCGGGTGTTTACAGGTTTTTAGAGAGGGTGTGAGTGGTTTGAAGTGGTTTGCAGGGGATTAGAGATGTTTAGAGGGGTTTACAGGTGTTTAGAGTGATTTACAAATGTTTAGAGAGGTTTAGAGTGGTTTAGAGGGATTTACAGGGGTTTAGAGGGGTTTAGAAGGGTTTAGAGTGGGTTATAGTGTTTTAGATGGGTTTAGAGGGGGTTTGATGGGGTTAGTGGGTTTTGTAGGGATTTAGAGGGATTTACGTGGGTTTTAGAGGTATGTACAAAGCTGGTGAGGGGTTTACATGTGTTTACAGGTATTAAGAGATGTTTTACGTGGTTTAGAGGGGTTTGCAGGGGATTGGAGAGGTTTAAAGTGGTTTAGAAGGGTTTAGAGGGGTTTAGATGGTTTAGAGAGGTTTACAGGGGGGTTGGATGGGTTTACAGGGTGTTAGAGGGTTTTGCAGACGTATACATGGGTAGAGGTATTTACAGAGGTGTTGAGCGGTTTACAGGTGTTTCCAGGTGTTTACAGCTGTTTAGAGAGGTTTTGAGGGGTTTGCAAGGGATTAGAGATATTTAGAGGGGTTTAGAGGGGTTTACAGCTGTTTAGATGGATAGGTTTGGAGAGGTTTAGAGTGGTTTGGAGGGGGTTGGAGGTGTTTAGAGTGGTTTAGGTGGGTAGAGTTGTTTACGGGGGTTTATAGATTTTTAGAGAGGTTTACATGGGTTTACAGGGCGTTAGAAGGATTTCCAGGGGCTTAGAGGGGTTTAGGGGGTTTTAGAGGGCTTTACAGTGTGTAACAGTTTTGGTATGAATTGCTGTCGTGTGTGGTGTGTTTAATGTATATGTGAAATAGTGTTTATAGTGTATTTTACTTCGGAGTCACGTGAGTGACTACTGCTCACGAGGTAACGGCATGACGTCGACGCTGACGGCAGAAGGTGGAGCTGCAGTAAGGAGGCAGTCGCAGCGGTCGGAACTGCCCGCATAAGAACAGTAAAGTTGGGATTTCTTAGTGGGCGCTGGGTAGGTCCAGGTATAGGAAATATATTAAATAGGTTCAGAGTCATTATTATGCTGGTTAAGCACAGATGATGAAGTTTATTTCGCGGGGTTAATGTTCTGGGGTGAAAAATAAATATACGGGACAGCTAGTGCGGAGCCGGTTCCGATTTGGTGGCCGCTGATATACCGTTAGCGATTAGTTTACAAAATGATTAACACGGAGAGAAATGCTCCCGAATATGAAAAATGGAAAATAAATATAAAATAAAAAATCTGAGAGGCCCGTGGTTCTGATGGACTCTGACATTGAAAGTCCTCCAGATAAGTAAACTATGTGGACTGATTATGGAGCATATGGAGAGAAAGTTCTCCAAATAATTATGAGATAGGGTCAAAGTACCCTGAAGGTTCCTAAAATTAGCCCTGAGGGGTTTATTATTCTGAAAATGGCCATGGGCCTAATTGGAAGTTGGAACTCAGGATTTGGCCGGAAGAAGTCTCATGGGATGCAATTGATTTTGCAGAAGGCAGACCTGTTGATGGTGACTTTGCATTTTGAAAGCCAGTGCCACAAAATAAGAAATAAATATAAAAAATGAGAAAAGAGGCCAAAGATGCCTGGAATAGCAGAGGTTTTGCTATATATGAAGGAAGTGGTGAGGCTATGGAAGAAATCCTATAGTGCACATATATATATGTATCTCACCAACTTCATGATTTTGTGAAGTGATTGAAATATTTTATTAGAAATTGTGCCTCATTGAAGACCCTACGGTTATCCGTTAATATGGGCATCCACGCAACTTCCTCACAAAGTGCTGCTTTTATGGCTTGGGCAGATGAAAAAAACAGACCGCTAGTGCTCTATGTTCCATACCTGTGTTATCGAGCAAGGGTGTTTAAGCTCATTATCTGTTTGGAATAAATCTGCCTTAAACAACTTATTTGAAATTGGATGAAAAGAAGCTTAAATTTTTAGCTGCATGAAATTGGACATTTTCGCCCACAGAAAGAAATATGTCCTTGTTTGCACAACCAAATACTATCCCTAGGGAGACACCACCTCATATGCAGAGGTTAAAGACTTGTTCGCCCTTTGTAAAGAAACGGATTAATCTCCATGTTAGATGGGGAGATTACAAAAACTTTTTATTAAGACTGCTTTACTATTATTTTTTGATCAGTAAAAGTTGGTGGTTTGTTTATTAACGGAGCAGTTTCATGTAACTACTATTGACTTTTAGAGGTTAATCCCTCGTGTACAGAATTAAACCTGCTTATGTTTCGTGTTTTCTGCCCCACATTGCCTAATATTGGAAAAGAGGTAATGGAAAAGATTTTGACCAAGCATAAATTTGTCTTTTTGTTAGGCAATTACAGATGGTTGCAGAAGTAGACCAACTAGGTCTAAATAAGTTTGTAGATCCAACATGTTCAAATGGAGTCATTGATACTGCAAAATATTTAATTCCGCAGGTTGTTATATGGCTAAGATTGATGAAAAGTCGGCCTATTAGTCTGTACCTATGCATCAGGTCGGTAGTACTTTGAAAAAAAAATTTGGTTGTGACCAATGTATGGCAGTTAATACTCTTTACGAACTGTTGAAACCTTAGCCCAATTAGAGGCACATCATTATGGCTTATCTCAATGACATTTGCTGGTCATTATTGATTAGGGTGTCAGCTGAGGACTCAGTTTCAGTTACTAAAGCTTTGTGGTAAGCTTGAAGGTTCTTAATTCATCTATTAAACCCAGCTGCAGCAGCACAAAACATTTTTTGTAATTAACTCAGTGACTGTTAATACCTTTACCAACGTTAAAGTCGTTGATATTTTGGTTAACATGTCATTATCTCATTCAAAAACCTATCCTTCCATCCGAGCATGGTGACAACCATTGTGTGCTAGCAGCATTTTCCTGCAGTAGAATTTGGTTCATTACATTTATTGATATCTTCGAAGGTACAAAGATAAAGCTCTCAAAGAAGGCAGGCCATTTGAGGCCTATGTAAATTAACAAAGAAGCTGTATTGGAATTTTATGGTGGGTTAAAAAAGGAAATGTCCCACAAGCTGCTAATATAAATATTATGATTAAACAGCCTGATGGTTTACATTACAGATGCTAGTGCTCTCGGATGGGGGCCACAGATTTATCCTCCAGTTGTGGAGGTAGATGGAAAACAGAAGAACAAGTGTTTCTCCAAGAGTATGGTATAACTATTGGAGTTATTGGGGGCCTTTTATGGGCTTAAAGCATATTGTTGTGCTAAACAAGGTCTGCGATGTGTTAATACAATTACACAAAAAACAGCTGTGGTTATACATTAATCACAGTGTAATGAATGAGTAGTGAATGAGTGGATAATACGATATCATGTGATTGTCTGGTCAATGAGATATGGCAATGGTGTATTGGTCCAGGATATGGATTGCAGTAAGCTTATCAGGTAAAGACAATGTGGTAGCAGATGAAAGTCCAGGGATTTTTAAAGATAATACGAAATGGATGTTTAAGCCACCTAAGAAATTGTTCGACGATTTGGGTTGCCAGAATTGATTTGTTTTCATCAGCTTAATCATCACTTGCCTTATGTGTCTTGGGGAACACGATCCGGACGCAGTTGCAGTAGATGCATTTTTATTACACTGGGGAAAAATGTCTTTTTATGCTTTTCCACCATTTGCTCTGATCCAGAGATGCTTGAAGAAAATAGAGCAAGGATTTCAGCTTCCGGATTGTGTAGTGCCAATTGGCCCAATCTTGGTTCCCAGTTATGCTGAATATTGATTAAAGACGTATATGCAGATTCTTACTGTAGTGATATCTTGACTAATCCAGTAACAAATGAAGATTACCCATTATATGCATATATGAAATGTTAATTGCAGGTTTTGACCAGACCAACGAGGAACTGGGATTTGGACCAAACTTGACATTTTATTGGCAATCATGGCGAGAGGATAGACACACGAGAAACAATATATGAACATATTAAGAAATAGGAAGAATTTTGCAGCACAGTCAAAATATTTTGATGATTATGTGAATGTACTCATGTGGACTTATTGTCCAATTTGCGCTTTGGCCAACATTTAAGTTACAGTGCCATTAACAGCAGCAGTGTCTTTCGTTCCTATTTTAGGACTTATGACTGGTGAGAAATCAATAGTGGTTCGCATCCATTAATATGATTCATGAAAAGGTTTTCACATGATCCGCCAAAACCTAGATATACAGAGATTGGATGTGAGCATAGTACTTGTTTCTACTTAGAGAATGGGACGCAATTGAAGGGTTGTCATTGGATAGGTTAACATTGAAATTGGTCATGTTAATGTCAAACTGGTCTATCTTTTACAAATGTTGCGTTTAGACTTTGCATGTGATACAGATAACGTTGTATTCTATGTTTACGATCTGATCAAACAAAGTAGAAGGGAGATCTGGAACAAAGGTAACCTTTCAAGCTTTTCATATTGAGCTTGCTTTGTGCGTGTGGTTAGACATTTTGAATACAATGTATAATGTACGGACACTTTTCGAGGAAACGAAAAGACATTGCTGCTTACGCACAAAAAGCCACACACTTCAGTTCAAACTATCTCAAAATGGTTGAAACAGGTGTTGGTTTTAGCGGGAGTAGAACTGATGTCTTCAAATCTCACTCCACCAGGGCGGCAGCTCGTCCGCGGCGAAGGGGCGGGACGTAACCTCTCGAGCATATTTTTAAAATCGCAGGGTGAGATAAAGAAGAAACTTTTTCACAAAAAAAAAAAGTTCTAAACAAAATGTTCACACTATTGACAGCTTTGGACACGCTAGGTGTTGGGAGCACTATAATCACTGCTTTTGTTTGCTATTAATTGCTATAATCAGTTGTGTAGTCATGATATCTTTTGTCTTGTAATCATTTTTTCCTCAATATAAGGAGGGTATTATATGGTCTTTCAGCCAATTAATTGTGAAAAGATCTAAACATTTGTGTGCTTCTCATGTTATGGTTTACTTTTACGGGACAATATTAAGCTTAAAACTCTTCACGTTCACTCTGACTTATAGTAAGTAAGATTAAACGAGAACTCACCTGTTCGAAGTTTGATCGGTATTTTACGGAGGGCGTTACATTACGTGCCCTTTGCCTCCACCCACCCTCGTAATATAATGAACAAATGGTGGTTCTAATGTTCTTTTTATGAGCACTTACTATGTTCCTCCGGCTTTGGTGTGTTCTGTGTTTTTCATGCCGGTGTGCTTTAAGTATGCCGTTGTTCCCCAGGTGAGGCGTGGAGGCGGGTAGTTAATCCCTTCATCGTACGTCTCTGTAAAATAACGATTCAAAACTTAAACAGGTGAGGTGAGTTCTCGTTTAACCTTATTTTGTGTTATTATGTGTTATTACATGTTCTAATATATGTTTTATATAGTATTATAGTCTGTTATAATGTTAAAGTGTGTTTTTGTTTTAGACCATATTAGTGAGTTATATTGGTTTAGAGTGCGTTATATTACACGATAATCCATTATTACATTATAATACATTATAACCATATAACCATATAACCATATAACAATTACAGCACGGAAACAGGCCCTCTCGGCCCTTCCAGTCCGTGCCGACCATTTGTTTTCCCCTAGTCCCATCTACCTGCACTCAGACCATACCCCTCCATTCCCTTCACGTCCATATACCTATCCACTTTACTCTTAAATGTTAAAATCGATCCTGCCTCCACCACTTCTGCTGGAAGCTCATTCCACACAGCCACCACCCTCTGAGTAAAAAAGTTCCATCTCACGTTACCCCGAAACCTCTGTCCCTTAATTCTCATGTCATGCCCTTTGTTTGAATCTTCCTACCCTCAATGGGAAAAACGTATCCACGTCAACTCTGTCTATCCCTTTCATCATTTTAAAGACCTCAATCAAGTCCCCCCTTAACCTTCTGCGCTCCAAAGAATAAAGACCTAACTTGTTCAACCTTTCTCTGTAACATAGTTGCTGGAACCCTGGCAATATTCTAGTAAATCTCCTCTGTACTCTCTCTATTTTGTTGATATCCTTCCTATAACTAGGCGACCAAAATTGTACACCATACTCCAGAATTGGTCTTACCAATGCCTTGTACACTTTTAACATTACTTCTCTACTCCTATATTCAATGCTCTGATTTATAAAGGCCAGCACACCAAAGGCTTTCTTTACCACCCTATCTACATGCGATTCCACCTTCAGGGGACTATGCACAGTTATTCCTAGATCCCTCTGTTCCACAGCATTCAATTCCCTACCATTATACGATATTATACACACTATAATACTAAAAACTATGACTAACGCAATATATAATGCAAAGTAACACTATAATGCACTGGAACACACTATCTCTTCACTATCTCTAATGAAATGCAATATATATCAGAGAACTATAACGCCTAAACACAATACACTATATTACACTTAAAGATACTGTAATACACTACGTCACACTAAAATACACTATACCAGACTAACACTATAATACTATAATGATATATAGCGCACAACGCAAAACAATACCACATTATAGTACACTACACAGTAAAACACTATACTATCACACGCTAAAAATACACCATAACACAACCACACTACAACACACTCTAATTACCAATATTACATACCATAATTTAATACATATTTATATCGTATTATATCGTATTTAACACCTTAATACGATATAATACATATATACACTCTAACACGATATCACACATAACATACTAGAATTTGTTATAACACGAAAAGACTATAATACGATGAAACTATAAAACAGGACAACAGTTATCGTTGTTATCGTTTACAATAGTGTGTTATTGTATATTTTAGTGTATTGTAGTGTGCAATCGTGTGTTATTCTATTATAGTGATGTATCGTGGCGTAATGTGTTATAGTGTGTTTTAACATGTATCGTGGCGTAATGTGTTATAGTGTGTTTTAACATTTTATAGTTTGTCAAATTGCGAGAGTGTTTAATAATGTGTTATAGTAATATCTTTATTAGTATATTAGAATGTGTTATTTTGTGTGATCATGTAATTTCGTTTTACATAGTATGTTATAATGTTAGTATGTTGATATGTATTAGACTATTTTGGTGTGATACTGTGGAAGAAGATGACTGGTGCCTTTCCTCACAGTGGGAAACTTTTGATTCTGTTGAACTCTATCGTGTGTTGTGTTCTATATTTTATTCTATGGCTGTATAATGAACACATTTCACTGTGCCAACTGGCTCATGTGACAAATAAATGTATCTTGTATCATATCTTGTATCGTTATAGTTTAATTTACTGTATCATTTTATACTGTTTTATAGTGTTAAAGTATGTTATATTGCTTTCGCGTATTATGGTATAAACTATATAATACACCTTAACACGATATAATACATATTATATGTATTCACTTTAACTGTATAATACCGCATAATACATAATAATAAACTATAACACACAACATCACACTATACCAGACCAACACCATAATACGATATAGCATGTTAATGCATTATAACAAAACCCACTAGAATCTGTTCTTAACCATATAACCATATAACCATATAACAATTACAGCACGGAGACAGGCCCTCTCGGCCCTTCCAGTCCGTGCCGACCATTTGTTTTCCCCTAGTCCCATCTACCTGCACTCAGACCATACCCCTCCATTCCCTTCACGTCCATATACCTATCCACTTTACTTTTAAATGTTAAAATCGATCATGCCTCCACCACCTCTGCTGGAAGCTCATTCCACACAGCCACCACCCTCTGAGTAAAGAAGTTCCCCCTCACGTTACCCCTAAACTTCTGTCCCTTAATTCTCATGTCATGTCCTCTTGTTTGAATCTTCCTTACCCTCAATGGGAAAAGCTTATCCACGTCAACTCTGTCTATCCCTTTAATCATTTTAAAGACCTCAATCAAGTCCCCCCTTAACCTTCTGCGCTCCACAGAATAAAGACCTAACTTGTTCAACCTTTCTCTGTAACATAGTTGCTGGAACCCTGGCAACATTCTAGTAAATCTCCTCTGTACTCTCTCTATTTTGTTGACATCCTTCCTATAACTAGGCGACCAAAATTGTACACCATACTCCAGAATTGGTCTTACCAATGCCTTGTACAATTTTAACATTACTTCCCTACTCCTATATTCAATGCTCATTACATTATTCTTACATTATAACACTATAAGACAGTGGAACTCACTGCAAAACAGTATAAAATATTATACAGTTAGTGTGCTATAGTTTATTATGGTTTGTTATTGTTATTAGTGTGCGTTATTCTAATAAAGTGATATGAATCTGTTACAGTTTATATTGTGTTGTGTATTGTTGTGGTGTATTATGGTGTGTTTTGGTGTATTATAGCGTGTATCATAAGTGTTATAGTGTGATACTATTTTCCTGTAATTACGTGTATTTTAGTATAGTGAAATGATTATAATATATAGTGCAATGTATGGGATATTATATTATAATAAACATAATTGTGTATTAATTTGTGCCTGTGCTTGTTATTGAATATTATATTGCTTTCGTGTACTACGATGTGTTATAGTATATCATAGTATCCTAGTGTGTTATAGCGTATTTTACTTCGGAGTCACGTGAGTGACTACGTGAAGACCCCGCCAGGACGCATGCGCGACATATCGTCGAACGCATTGCGGAAGCGACAGTCGGGAGGAGCGCCGCTCCTCCAGCGCGAATTTTGAAAAATTACGGAAGGTAAGTCTTACCTTTTCTGGTGAGCGTGGCGACTCGGTGTAATTTCTTTTTCAGGAGGAAGCACCATGGAGTCGCGCAGGGGAGAGCAGCAGCTGATACCGCTGCTGTGGAAGCAGCCAGCAGCGTGCCGTCTCTCCAGAGCTGCAGGTGCTGCCAGCAGCTGCCGGCTTCTCGCCGCTACAGACCGCAGGTGCGCCGCGGTCGGCGGCAAAACCACCCGGAGGTCGGACAGGTCCGTTGACTCGGCTGGGTCCGGACCTGAAGACACCCCGTTCACAAATAGCGACGGCGGGCGTCTTTCCCGCGGGAGCGGATGGGGAGCAGTGCTCCAGCGTGACCTGCTTATGCAGGGGCAGAGTCACAGTGGGTCTCTTCGCAGACCCACGGCAGGATCCTATCAAGGACTGCCAAATGTCTCACCCTATTCGCAGGGGAGCATTAGGGGTCAGAGCTGGGCTGACCCTGAAGATTGGGCAATGGCTGAACAGTCAACTGTGAGGGGTGCCAGAAGAGAGAGCAGCAGAAGATTGTGGGACACATGCTGTATCAACTCAAGAAGGACTGCCTATACAAAGCTGCAAGCCAGTGAAAAATACATGGCTACAAACCAGCTACAGGAGCAAGCCATTAACTTTATGGCTGGGAAGTACATTGCTCCAGAGAACTCCATTTCTCTTAAAGTACCAGCAGTCCATGACCCCATCTGGGGCTACTGGAGCCCATCTATAATTCGGAGCCAGGAGGTGAAGCTCCAGAGGAAACTGCTGGCTGCTAAAATCACAGCAGTACCAGGACAACTGATGGGGTTGATTTGCCTGAAGAGTTACGTGATGCTCTAGCAGGACTGTGTAATACTCAGTGGAGATTTACAGTTACAGGAAGAGCATCATCAAGAAGTGCGGAATTATGCAAGACAAGTAGCACACAGGCGCCAAAATTGCTGTTGGGGGACCTCCCGAAGCAGGTGAAAGACCTGCATGAGGAAGCCAAGGCTATAGGCCTGATCAAGGTGCCAAGCACCTCTAAAACCCCTATCAACAGCGGCAGCACCCCTACACACCCACCAGACATCGGTGCTATGGAAGACCATCTGGTGGTGAAAGCTCGAAGGCCGGCCCACCTGCACAGCGGTCTTTCAGACCATGGCCCAGCCCGGCCTTCATGGAAAACGCGCCAACCCCACAACACAGCAAACACAATACCAGAAGAAACAACTGCGGAGACAACCCACACAACACCGGTAACCATGGAGGTAGGTGGGTCTGGTTGTCTTAAAAAACATTGCATGTCCGATTCATTAAAGTTGGGGGACGGTTGCACTTGTTTCATCATGTGTGCTGCACTTTTACCTCTGAACTTTTACATACTCGGAAGTATTCAGAATTACAAAATTGAATTTGTATACGAACTACCGTCCCAGTTCAGCATACGCCTAGCAGGAAGTTCATACTTCACGAAAAGAGAGAACAGCAGGCCATGCTGAACTGTTAAGACTAAACACAAAAGGGATTGAGAAAACAATCGGAGAATTTCAAGAGTTCGTATCAAAATTATATTTATAAAAAACTAAAAAGATGGTGGTTGCCGTATCATTATAGATTTGACCGAACTAAATACTTCCGTTCAGTATGCCCATTTCAAATTAGACACGTTTGTCACACACAGGGTCATCGTAAATACCTGAAAATTTATCTGGATGGGACAGCAATGGCAGTATGCCTTATCCAATGGGTTGTCATCAGCACCCAGGCTATTACAAAATTTATTAAAACCAGCTTTAGCATACTTAAAGAAACATAACCATATCGTCATGGCTTACCTTGATGATATTCTCATTGTAGGTGAAAATTGGAGCTGGCTACATTGGTGGTATCAGCCACAACAGAGAGGTTTAACGTACATCCAGATAAATCAAAATTGGAACCTCCACTACCATGGATTATTTGGGGTTCACTATTGACTCTGTTCATATGTCTATCACCTTGCCACCAAACAAAGTGACAGACTTGATGGGAGTATGCAAAAGCCTCACTGGCATCAGGGAACCAACCATTCGGCAAGGAGCAAGAGTGATTGGGAATTGGTGGCTGCGTTCCCAGCAGCACAATTGGACCACTCCATTATATTAAAACCTGGAAGAGGGAAATTTTAGCTCTCAAAAATCATACAGGCCATTTCAATAGGCTATGCAACTACCAGGGAAAGTAATTAGAATTAAACTGGTGGATAGTAAATGTTCCATATTATCCTAACCCCATCACTCCATTCTATATCCCTAGGGTACATTACAGACTGATGCCAGTGCTAAAGGTTGGGGAGCAACTAATACCACCGCAAGGTGTGGTGGCAGATGAGTGCACAAAAATTATTCTGTTTAAAGCACCTAGGAATTAATTATCTAGAAATGCTGGGAGCGTTTCATGGACTCAGGGCCTACTGCTCAGATGAGCACCAGTTGCATGTACGGTACAGATTGATACCACACTGGGGGCCTATATAAAATCATATGGGTGAAATAAAGTCGATATCATGTGATGAAATTGCCTAATAATATCTGGCACTGGTGTCTGGGAGAGAGATTTGGATCTCAACCACTTACCTTCCAGGCAAGCTAAATACAGTGGCAGACATCAGGTCACGTAAATTCAACGACAACATTAAATGGATGTTGGATCGGAAAGTGTTTACAGATATTATAGACCGGTATGGGACACCAGATATCGACCTTTTTTCTATCCGGACTAATTCACCAACTACAACATATGTTGCTTGGGAACCAGACCCAGGGGCAGCAGCGATGGACGATTTCTCGCTGCATTGGGGGGGGGTTTTGTTTTGCTATGCATTTTCCCCTTCTGCCTCATCAGGCGAGTCTTACAATAATTAAACAAGACGCCGGAACGGGTACCATGGTTCCCAACAGTACAAAGATGGTCTCAGAACCCTGCATCTGGATCAACAACGGCCAAGGAGGTTGGCACACCCCGTGCGGGAAAGTATCCGTGCCATGACTGTATGAACTTGTTGATTTGCAGTTTCTGAACAAGGCCATTTCTGGGATACGGGACTCTCCGACAGGACGATCAATGCCATCTCAGCGTCGTGCAGGGAGTCCACGAGAAGACAGTACCTGACATATGTCAGGAAATGGGAAGTGTTCAGCACCAGGGACGAAACACTACATATGACTCAGCCACCAACACTGAAGTGCTGGAGTTCTGGCCACCCTTCATTTCGATGAAGGATTGAGTTACAGTGCCATTATTGTGCAAGGAGTGCCCTATCTAATATCTGGGCAGAGGGAGTGATCACCTGGCTATAGGATCACACCCACTAGTACCTAAACGAATGAGGGTATTTGTACTCTATTCCCCCAGGCCCAGATACACCTATATATGGGACATAGGTTAGTACACCATGTTACGAGGATGGACACCAATATCGGGGGCTCACGCTGGACAAACTAATATCCTAGATGGGAATGATTATGGCACTTGGTCAGCACAACGGGTCACAGTCCTTACACAAGCTAGAATAGGACGTCATGTCTGTCACAAATGGCAGATAACCTGCTACTTACAGGGGTACTTAAACTAGACTGACCCGGTTCCTTTGGCCAATATTAGAGTTCTGGCCTATCCTGCAGATAGTCGGGCCTGCATAGTGACACATATTTTCCAATATATAGTCACCAAGACACTTATGGGCACGGAGAGAGCTTTCTCATTAGCCATAAATGCCCTCACCTAAGGTCACAGTTGCAAAACCATATCCAGATGGTTCGGGTGGTATTACATGCAGTGGTGAATACTAATGTTTCAAATCTCACTCCAACAGGGCTGCATCTACATCGGACGCTAGGATGATGGGAGTTCCTATGGACTCCACATCCTTGCCACAGCGGGGTGGAGCAATGAACGCATTCAATGCTTTATAATAAACCCGTGGCCGATCCTGAGACGTTTGCAGGGAAAAATTAAGTTCTGTAAAATAAATTACCCAATGTGGGGCATATTATTTTAGGTATGAATAATACCTTTATTGTTTTTCAGCACAGTGTCGTGTGTGAAATACGTTCATCCTCCGTCCCAGAATGGCAGTGTGTGAGCATGGTCTCGTTCCAGGGCATGAAATCACAGAGCTTTGAAATCTTCACGTAGTCACTCACGTGACTCCGAAGTAAAATAGTAAGATTAAATGAGACTGGCTGAAGAAGGGTCTCGGCCCGAAACGTCGCCTATGAGTCTGAAGAAGGGTCTCGGCCCGAAACGTCGCCTATCTCCTTCGCTCCTTAGATGCTGCTGCACCCGCTGAGTTTCTCCAGCTTTTTGTGTACCCAAGATTAAATGAGAACTTACCAGTTTGAAGTTTGATCTTTATTTTATGAGGAGTTACGATGAGGGATTACGTGCCCTCCGCTCCCAAAACCCTCTATTATAAAGTTCAACTGGTATGGAAGTTCTCTCTTATCTTACTATATTAGTCTACTCTGGTATCTGTGATTTCACACTACTGCTTTGAAGAATGTCGCGCATGCGTCCTGGCGGGGTCTTCACGTAATCCCTCATCGTAACTCCTCATAAAATAAAGATCAAACTTCAAACTGGTAAGTTCTCATTTAATCTTACTATTATAGTGTACTGGTGTATTATAGCGTATGATACACTGTGTGATAGTGTTTTGTATTGTTTTATATTGTTCTGTTATGTGTGTGAGTGTATTCTAATGCGTTTGTGACGATGTATTGTGGTGTATATTATATTGTATTAGCATATTATGGTGTGTATTAGAATGTGTTATTATATGTTAGCATGTTATAATGTTAAAGTGTGTTGTTGTGTATTGACTATTTTGGTGTGTGTGCTGTGCGTTATAGTGTATTATAGTTTATTATAAAGTGGGTTATAGTATTTTATAGTTATAATGGATTGGATTATAGTGGTACAGTGTGATACTGTGTTATCGTGTTATATTAATAGAATATTGACTGGCCTTGAGGGGGATACGACATATATTGCCTGAAGTAGATTCATATTGCCCGAGTCGAAGACGAGGGCAATATGGATCTAGTGAGGGCAATATATGTCGTATCCCCCGAAAGAGGACAGTCAATATTGTTATTATTACCCATATCAGACATCTAGAGGAAAATCTTCTGTCAAAAGTCGCGAACCTCTTCTCGCAGGAGGCTGCCATTTTGCTTGTTTTGTCGAGAACAAATTCTAAATTTCCCACGCAGCGTCACATTGCCAAGTTCCCGGATGTGAGACCAGGGGAATATAAGACTATATTTACCGCTGTTTTAACACGTAAAGTCCATAGGCGTTCGCAAGAAAGGGGAATACAAGAAAATATTCCCCTGTTAACCCTGCTGGCACTCAAAACAAAGGGAATACAATTTTGTAAAAGCATAGCTCAGATGTGTGATATGGGTAATAATATTTTATATATGATTATATTTTTAATGTGATAGTATTGTAGTGTATTAATGTCTGTTATGGTATTATAGTGCATAATAGAATGCGTTATAATTTTATGTCATAATTTCCTTTTTCGTTTTATATAGTATTTTATAGTAAGTTATAATGCTATAAACTATATAATACACCTTAACTCGATGAGATACATATGGCACATTATAATACCGCACAACACACAATATCAAACTATATAACACACTATTTACACTATACCAGACTAACACCATAACTGACTAAAATCTGCTGTAACACTATAACACTATAAAACGGTATGGAATGCTATCTAGATAGTTTGCTATAGTTTATCATAGTGTTATTGTTATTTGTGTGTGTTATTCTAATTATAATGATATTGTGTTATAGAATATCATAATATGTTGTGTTGTATTGTTGATGTATATTATGGTGTGTTATAGCGTATTATAGTGTGTTATACTGTATTTTCCTGTATTTACGTGTATTTAGCATAGGGAGTTACAGCGTATAGGATTGTGTAGTATAATAAACATAATTGTGTATTATAGTGTGCCTTAACGTATAGTTATAGTGCCTTAACGTATTGTTATAGTGCATTACAGGGTGTTACAATATGAAAGTGTTAAAGTGTTTATTTTTTATATTGTATTGATGTAGTGCGTTATGGTATGTTACAGTGTGTTATAGTGTGATAAGTGTTATAGTGTGTCATACGATGTTAAAATGTGCTATATTGCGTTATAGTGTATTTTTGTCGTGTAATGTAGTCTAGTGAATTATAGTATATTTCAATGTTAGAACGTGTTATTCTGTGTTATAGTGCATTGTAGTGTTATAATGTATATTATAATGCATATTATAATGTGATAGATTTGTGTTATTATGTATCTTAGTGTGTTAGAGTGCATTGTTGCGTGTTATAGTGCGTATAGTTTTGTGTTATGTGTTATATAGTGTTCGTGTATTATGGTGCGTTATAGTGCTTTATAGAGTGTTATAGCGTATCATGGGATACTAATATATTATAATGTGGTATCGTGTTTTATAGTGTATTAGTGTATTACCAATGTATGTTAAGCTGTTTGGTATTGTTTCATAGTGCTACACTGTTATGATAGTGTTATTATCGCGTGTTGTATTATTATAGTTTTAGTGCTAGACGTTATGTATTAGTTATATAGTATGTTATAGTGCATTATATTGTGTGATAGTGTATTACACAGATTATAATATAATGTCATGTAGCGTGTTATTGTGTTATAGTCTGTTAAATACGAGAGTGTATAATAATGTGTTATTGGGTATTGCAGTGTAGTGTGTTTCTGCTGGTGTATTATGTATTTAGTATACTATATTATGTGTGACGTGTGATAGTATTTATTGTAATGTGCTATTGGGTGTAGTGTGATTGTATTATAGTGTATTTAGTTGTTATATTATATTGTAATGTGTGTTACACTGTGTTAAAGTGCATCATAGTATTGTAGTGTGTAATAATATAATATAATATAACAATTACAGCACGGAAACAGGCCCTCTCGGCACTTCTAGCCCGTGCCGACCTTTGTTTTCCCCTAGTCCCATCTACCTGCACTCAGACCATACCCCTCCATTCCCTTCCCGTCCATATACCTATCCACTTTACTTTTAAATGTTAAAATCGATCCTGCCTCCACCACTTCTGCTGGAAGATCATTCCACACAGCCACCACCCTCTGAGTAAAGAAGTTCCCCCCCACGTTACCCCTAAACTTCCGTCCCTTAATTCGCATGTCATGCCCTCTTGTTTGAATCTTCCCTACCCTTAATGGGAAAAGCTATCCACGTCAACTACTGTCTATCCCTTTCATCATTTTAAAGACCTCAATCAAGTCACCCCTTAACCTTCTGCGCTCCAAAGAATAAAGACCTAACTTGTTCAACCTTTCTCTGTAACATAATTGTTTACCTTTTTTTTCCTGGATCCAGGCAACATTCTAGTAATCTCCTCTGTACTCTCTCTATTTTGTCGACATCCTTCCTATATTAAGCGACCAAAATTGTACACCATACTCCAGAATTGTATCACCAATGCCCTGTACAATTTTAACATACTTCCCTGCTCCTATATTTTTTTTAATTCAATGCTCTGATTTATAAAGGCCAGCACACCAAAGGCTTTCTTTACCACCCCATCTACATGCAATTCCACCTTCAGGGAACTATGCACAGTTATTCCTAGATCTCTCCGTTCCAACAACATTCCTCAATTCCCTACCAATTTACCATGTACGTCCTATTTGATGTGTTCTGCCAAGATGCAGCACTTCACACTTATCAGCATTAAACTCCGCCATCTATCAGCCCACTTTTCCATATGGCCCAAATCTCTCAGTAGACTTTGAAAATCTACTTCATTATCCACAACACCACCTTTCTTAGTATCATCTGCATACTTACTTATCCAATTTTCCACCCCATCATCCAGATCATTGATGTACATGACAAACAACAGTGGACCCAACACAGATCCCTGATGCACCCCACGGGTCCCGGGCTTCCAACCTGACAAACAGCCATCCACCATTACTCTCTGACATGTCCCATTCAGCCACTGTTGCATCCATCTTGCTAATCCACCATTAACACCCAAAGATTGAACCTTCTTAACCAACCTTCCATGGGGAACCTTGTCAAAGGCCTTAATGAAATCCATATAGACAACATCCACTGCTTTACCCTCATCAATTTCCCTAATAACCGCTTCAAACAATTCAAGAAGGTTTGTCAAACATGACCTTCCAGGCACAAATCCATGTTGGCTGTTCCTGATCAGACCCTGTTTATCCAGATGCTTATATGTATTATCTCTAAGTATCCTTTCCATTAATTTACCCACCACTGACGTCAAACTAACTGGTCTATAATTGCTAGGTTTATTCTTTGAACCCTTTTTAAATAATGGAACAACATGCGCAGTACGCCAATCCTCCGGCACTATTCCCGTTTCTAATGACATTTGAAATATTTCTGTCATAGCTCCTGCTATTTCTACACTAACGTCCCTCAATGTCCTAGGGAATATCCTATCAGGACCTGGAGATTTATCCAGTTTTATATTTTTCAAAAGTGTCAGTACTTCCTCCTCTTTGAATCTCATAGTTTCCATAGCTACTCTACTTTTTTTCCGTACTTCACATAGTTCAATATCCTTCTCCTTGGTGAATACCGAAGAAAAGAAATTGTTCAATAAAACGAAATTGTTCAATAAAATATAGTGTATTAGAATGTGTTATTATGTGTTATATAGTGTTACATAGTGTTATATAGAATTATATAGTGTTATAATGGTGTAGAGTTTATTTTGATATAATGTAATATAGTGTGTTACAGTGTTATAGTGCATTATAGTATAATGTGTTATGGTGTGATAAATGTTATATTATTATTGTGTTAGTGTATTATAGTGCGTGTACATGTATTATCGTGCTGTGTTATATTATATTGTGTTATAGTGTATATAGGATTAAATTAAAATATTATTATAATGTGTAACATAGTATTATAATTTGATGTAGTGTGATGTAATGATATAACCATATAACCATATAACAATTACTGCACGGAAACAGGCCCTCTCGGCCCTTCCAGTCCGTGCCGACCATTTGTTTTCCCCTAGTCCCATCTACCTGCACTCAGACCATACCCCTCCATTCCCTTCACGTCCATATACCTATCCACTTTACTCTTATAGTGTGATACAGTGTTATAGTGTACTATAATGTTATGTTATATGGCTATAATGTTTAGTATGTTAAAGTATACTATATTGTTTTACTGTTGCCTAGTTTAATTGTGTTATAGTGTATTATAATGTGTATTATAGTGTGCTATAGTTATAACAATATAACATACTTTAATACACTATTACACATTATAACACAATATTACACACTTTCATGTAAAGTAACACGACAATACACCATAACAATATAAAATGCCCAAAAATATACACTGATAACATTATGATACTGTGGCAATATGATACAATGCAACACGCTATAACATACTACAATGCATGACCACAACACTATAACAAATTATAATACACGTTAACACATTATGCATTATAATCTCTATCCCGTAATCTGTATCTCGATTTCCATCTCCATCTCTACCTTCATCTCTATCTCTAGCTACACCTCTATCTTTATCTCCATCTCCATTTCTACCTTCATCTTCATCTCTAGCTCCATCTCTAGTTCCTGCTCCGTCTCCAGCTTCAGCACCAGCTCCAGCTCCAACTCAAGCTCCACCTCCATCTCCATCTCAAGCTCAAGCTCCATCTCCAGCTTCATCTCCATACCGTGCTCCATCGCCAGCTCGAGTCCAGTTCCAGCTCCCGCACCTCCAGGACCTTCTCGGAGTCCAGCTCCATCTTTATCTCTAGCTCCACTATATTTTTCTACAGCTCCATTTCCTTTACTCTCTAGCTCCATCTCCATCTCCATCTCACCTCCTGTTCCCTCTCCAGTTGATCTCCAGCCATCTACCTTAGATATCAGCTCCAGATCCATCTCCATATCCAGCTCCATCCCCAGCACCAGCTCCAGCTCCACCTCCAGCTACATCTCAGGCACCATCTCAGGTCCATCTCCAGATCTAGCTCCATCTCCATCTCCAACTCTAGCTCCAGTTCTAGCGCTAGCTCTAGCTCTAGTTCTAACTCTAGCTCCAGTTCTAGCTCTAGCTCTAGCTCCATCCCCAGCTCTACCTCAATTTCCAGCCTCATCTCCAGCTCCAGCTCCATATCTACCTCCAGCTCCAACTCCAGCTCCATCGCCAGGTCCATCTCCAGCTCCAATTTCAGCTACATATCCATCTCCAACTCTAGCTCTGGCTTCATCTCCTGCCCAATCGCCAGATCTAGCTCAAACTCTATATCCAGCCCCATGCCATCTCCAGCACCAGCTGCATCTCTAGCTCTAACTCCCAGTTCCAACCCCAGCCCCATCTCAATCTCAATCTAGAGATACTCTATCTTCAGCATAAAGTCTCCATCTCCAGCTCTAGCTCCATCTCCAGCTCCATCTCTGTCTCCCGCTCCAACACAAACTCCACTTCCACTTCCATCACAAGCTCCATCTCCAGCTTCATCTCATCCCCTGTTCCATCTCCCGCTCGAGCTCCAGCTCTAACTCCCGCACCTCCAGGATCATCTCCGAGTCTAGCTCCAACTTTATCTCAAGCTCCACTATGTTTTTCTGCAGCTCGATTTCATTCTCTCTAGCTCCAGCTCTATCTCTAGCTCAACCTCCAGTTTCCTCTCCAGTTGCATCGCTATCTATCTCCATCTCCAGCATCTCCTGTTCTACCTCAAGCTCCACCTCCAGCTCCTCCAGCATCATGTCCAGAATCTCCAGCTCCAGCTCCATGTCAAGCTCCAGCTCCAGCTCTATTTCCAGGCCCATCGCCATCTACAGCTCCAGCTCCAGCTCCATTTCAAGCTCCATCACCAGCTCTAGCTCAAGCTGCTGGAGCTGGAGATGGAGCGGGAGGTGGACCTGGAACGCCATCTCCAGGTCCATCTCCCGCTCCATCTCCAGCTCCAGCACCAGCTCCAACTCCAGCTCCAGCTCAAGATCCACCTCCAGACCGAGATGAGAAAGACTTTTTTCACACAGAGAGTGGTGAGTCTCTGGAACTCTCTGCCACAGAGGGTAGTTGAGGCCAGTTCATTGGCTATATTTAAGAGTGAGTTGGATGTGGCCCTTGTGGCTAAGGGGATCAGAGGGTATGGAGAGAAGGCAGGTACGGGATACTGAGTTGGATGATCAGCCATGATCATATTGAATGGTGGTGCAGGCTCGAAGGGCTGAATGGCCTACTCCTGCACCTAATTTCTATGTTTCTATGTTTCTATGTTTAGCTCCAGCTACAAGTCTAGCTCCAAATCCATCTCTAGCTCCAGCTCTATCTCCAGCTCTACGTCCATCTTCCTCTCCATCTCTAGTTCCATCTTCCGCTCCATTTCCATCTCCACCTCCATCTCCAGCTCCAACTCAAACTCCACTTCCATCTCCATCTCCAGCTCCCTCTGCAGCTCCATCTCAAGCCCCTGTTCGATCTCCAGCTCGAGCTCCAGATCTATATCCCGCACCTCCAGGTCCATCTCCGAGTCTAGCTCCATCTTTATCTCTAGCTCCACTATATGTTTCTGCAGCTCCATTTCATTATCTCTCTAGCTCCAGCTCCAGCTCTATCTCCAGCTCAACCTCCAGTTTCCTCTCCAGTTGCATCTCCAGCGCCATCTCTAGCTCCATCTCTACCTCAGACTTCAGCTCCAGCTCCATCTCCAGCACCATCCCCAGCACCAGCTCCAGCTACATCTCCACCTACATCTCAGGCACAATTTTCAGCTCCACCTCCAGATTTAGTTCCATCCCCATCTCCACCCCTAGCTCCAGATCCATCTCTAGCTCCAGCTCCATCTCCAGCTGCATCTCCAGAGCCATCTCCAGTTCCCTCTCCATCTCCATCTCCAGCTCCACCTCCAGCTCCATCGCCAGGTCCATCCCTCGCTCCAACTCTAGCTCCATCACCAGGTCCAATTCCAGCTACAACTAACTCTATCTCTATTCCAGCTACATCTGCAGCTCCAGCTCTATCTCCGTCCCCAGCTTTGGCTCCATCTCCATCCCCATGTCCAGATCTACCTCTATCTCCACCTCCATCTCCAGCTCCTGCATCTCCATCACCATCTCCAGCTCCAGCTCTAGATACATTTCCACATCCGCTACTTTAGCTCTATCTCCATCTCCACCTAGCTCTCGCTCCATCTCCTGCCCTAGATCTACCTCCAGGTCCAGCTCTATATCCAGCCCCAGCACCATATCCAGTACCACCACTATCTCCAGCTGTATCTTCAGCTCTAACTCCATCTCCAGCTCCAGCCCCATCTTCAGCTTTAGGTTCATCTCAATCTACAGCTGATAATCTAGCGTCAGTTCCAGCATCTCCTGTTCTACCTCAAGCTCCATCCCCAGCTCCTCCAGCTCTAGCTTCATGTCCAGAATCTCCAGCTCCAGCTCCAGCTCCAGCTCCAGCTCCATGTCAAGCTCCAGCTCCAGCTCTATTTCCAGGCCCATCTCCATCTCCAGCTCCAGCTCCAGCTCCAGCACCACCACCAGCTCTAGCTTCAGGTCCAACTACGTCTCCAGGTCCATCTCCCACTCCATCTCCAGCTCCATATCCACCTCCAGCTTTAGCTCCAGCTACACGTCTAGCTCCATCTCTAGCTCCAGCTCTATCTCCAGCTCTACGCCCATCTTCCTCTCCATCTCTAGTTCCATCTTCCGCTCCATTTCCAGCTCCAGCTCCACCTCCAGCTCTAGCTCCAGATCCAGCTCTAGCTCCAGCTCAACCTGTAGCTCCATCTCCAGTTCCATCTCCAGCTCCATCTAGCTCCATCTCTAGCTCACTTTCCAGCTCCAGTTCTGGCTCAGTCTCCAGCTACATCTCCAACACCATCTCATGCTCAAGCTCCAGCTCCAGCTGCAACTCGATCTCCAGCTCTTCCTCCGTCCATCTCCAGCTCCTGCTCTAGTTCCAGCTCCATCCCCAGTTCCATCTCTAGCTCCATCTCCATCATTAGCTCCACCTCTATTTTTTTCGCCAGCTCCTTTTTTATCTCTCTCTAGCTCCAGCTCCAGCCCCAGCTCAATCTGCACCTCAGGCTCCAGCTCCATCTCTATAGTTCCATCTCTAGCTCGACCTCAAGCTCCATCCCCAGCCCCAGCTCCAGCTCCATCTGCAGGTCCATCTCAATCTCTAGTTCCAGCTCCAGCTCCATCTCCTGCTCTGAAGCTAGAGCTGGAGATGGAGGTGGGGATGGAGCCTGATGTAGAGCTAGAAATGGAGTTAAACTAGAGCTGGATTGAACTGAGGATAGAGTTGGAGATGGAGCTAGAGCTGGAGCTGCGTCTGGAGATGGAGCTTGAGATGGCACTAGAGCTGGTGCTGGCGATGGAGATGGAGCTATAGCTGCAGGAGCTGGAGACTGAGCTGGAGACGGAGTAGAGCTGGAGCTGGAAGGAGTTGGAACAGGAGATGGAGATTGAGCTGGAGGTAGAGGTAGAGCACGTGCTCGTGCTAGAGATGGAGCCAGAGCTGGAGATGGAGCTGGAGCTGGAGATCGAGATAGAGATATTTGATGGAGATCGAGCTCGATAATAGAGATAGAGCTCGAAATATTAGAGCTCGTGATACAGAGAGGATATAAAGCGCGAGATAATTACTCGAGATAAATATTGAGCTCGAGAGAAATACTTGCATAGAGACAGAGTTCGAGATTCTCGAGCTAGAATTTCCAGATAAAGCTCGAGATGTGATAGTTATGTGTTGTAGTGCATTACTATGTATCTTAGTGTATTAGAGTGCATTGTTGCGTGTTATAGTGTGTATAGTTTTTGTGTTATATTGTATTATTGTGTATTACATTGTGTTATTAAGTGAAAATGTGATAATGTGTTATTGGATGTGTTATATTGTTTTCGTGTATTATGGTGCGTTATCGTTTATTATAGACTATATAATACACTATAATAGTGTATCATGGGATTTTAATGTATTATGACGTGTTATCGTGTTTTATAGTGTACTGGTGTCATTATATGTCATACTGTTTGATACTGTTTGGTATTGTTTCATAGTGCTACACTGTTATGATAGTTTTATTATCGCGTCTATTATCGTGTGATATTATTATAGTTTCAGTGCTAGACGTTAGTGCATTATTTATAGTGTTATATATATAGGATGTTATAGTGTATTGTGTGAGTGTATTACACAGATTATAATATAATGTGATGTAGTGTGTTAAAGTCTGTTAAATGCGAGATAGTGTATAATAATGTGTTATTGGGTATTTTAGTGTAGTCTGTTTGCGCTGTTGTATTATAATGTACTTAGTATGCTATATTAAGTGTGATGTGTAAGTGTTTATTGCAATGTGCTATTGTGTAGTGTGATTGTGACTGTTATAGTGTATTTAGTTGTTATATTATATTGTAATGTGTGTTATACTGTGTTAAAGTGTATCATAGTATTGTAGTGTGTAATGTATTAGATCGTTATATAGTGTTATAATGTTAAAGTGTGTTTTTGTGTATCTGCAGTAACACTACAGCACTATAAGACAATGTAACACACTATATAACAGTATAGCATACTATTTTTAATGTTATTATAGTGTGTTATTCAGTGATATGGTGTGTATTATAATTTGTTGGGTTGTATTGTTGTCGTGTGTGGTGTTATAATGTATACGTGTTATAGTGTTTGTAGTGTATTTTGTGTTATTATGTTATTATATGTTCTAATATATGATATAGTTTTATATAGTATTATAGAGTATGTAATAATGTTAAAGTGTGTTTTTGAGTATTTTTTGAGCTCACGACCATATTCCTGAGTATATTGGTTTAGAGTGCGTTATAGTGTACTATAGTGTGTTAAAGTGTGTTAAAGTGTGTTATAATATGTGTATTCTAGTTTATTATAGTTACAGCGTGATAATGTGTTCGGATTATTATCGTACTTTATATTCTATTTTAGTGTGTCATAATGTCATATGGTATTATACTGTGTTTTAGTCTGTTGTTTTACAGTGTTATAGTAGATTATGGCGTATTGCAGAGCGTGTATTATCGTGTCATATCGTGTATTATACTATATTGTTTTAAGGTGTCATTTTGTATTACATTGTAAATTGTATATAGCACTATAGCATTATAGTGTATTCTAGTGTATTATAGTGTGTTGTAATATGTTATAGTGTGTTCTATTGTGTGTTAGTGCTTTATTGTGTTATATACAATTTTATAATGGTATAGTGTGTTGTAGTGTATTAGACTATTATTAATGTTATAGTGTTATAGTGCTGTATTATTATATTATGTTATAATGTTATAGTGTTATAGTATTATAATGTTATAATTTGTGGTATTATTAAAGTGTTATGGTTTGTTATAGTGTACTATACAGCACTATATGGTATTATAGTTTGATGTAGCGTGTCATCGTGTGTAATAGTGTATTATTGTGTGTTATAGTGTTAAAATGCTTTATAGTCCGTTATAATATGTTATATTGTGTTATGGTATGTTTTAATGCTTTATAGTATGTATTAGTGTATTATAGTGTATAGTTTAGTTTGATATTAAAGTTATATACTTTATTATAGTGTGTTATAGTGTTATAGTGCATTATAGTATAATGTATTATGGTGCAATATATCTTATATTGTTATTGTGTTAGTGTATTATAATGTGTGTATGTGTATTATCGTGCTGTGTTGTATTATATTGTGTTATAGTGTATATAGGATTAAATTAAAATATTATAATGTGTAATATAGTATTATAATTTAATGTAGAGTGATGTAGTGATATAGTGTGTTATACTGTGTATTATAGAGATTAGTATTATAATGTGTTATACAGTGTTATAGTGTAATATAATGTTATAATGTTTAGTATGTGATATCACCTCCTGGAACTGGAGATGGAGAGGAGTAGAGCTGGAGCTGGAAGGAGCTGGAAGGAGCTGGAACTGGAGATGGAGCAGGACATGGAGCTGGGGATGGAGCTAGATGGAGCTGGAAATGGAGCTGGAGATGGAGCTAGAGATGGAGCTGAAGATGGAGGTAAAGTCGGTGATGGAGATGGAGATGGAGATGCTGCTGGAGAAAGAGATGAAACTGGAGATTGAGCTGGAGATTGATCTGGAGCTGGAGATGGAGCTGGAGATTGAGTGAAAGCTGGAGCAGGAGGTGGATCTGGAGATGGAGCTAAGGCCAGAGCTGGAGCTAGAATTGGCGCTGGAGCTGGAGCTGGAAATTAAGCAGGAGACGGAACTGGAGATGGAGCTGCAGCCAGTACCTACTAGAGCTAAAGCTAGATGTGGAGATGGAGCCTGAGATGGAGCTAGAGCTGAATCAAGCGATGGAGCTAGAGCAAGAACTGAAGATTGAGCTGGAGATGGAGCTAGCGCTGGAGCTGGAGATGGAGCTAGAGTTACAGCTGGAGATGGAGTTGGAAATGGAGCTGGCGATGCGACTAGAGCTAGAGATGGAGCTAGAGCTGGAGCTAGAGTTGGAGATGGAGAAGGAGCTAGAGTTGCAGATGGAGATGGATTTACAGGGAGTTTAGAGGGGATGAGAGTGGGTTAGAGGATTTTAGATGGGTTTAGAGGGATTTAGAGGGGTCTAGAAGGCTTTATAGATGTTCGCAGGTGTGTAGAGAGGTTTAGAGGTGTTTAGAGGGATTTAGTGTGTTTTAGAGAGGGTTGCAGGGGTGTTTACTTGGGCTTTGAGGTTTGCCGGAGATTAAAGATGTATAGAGGGGTTTACAGGTGTTTAGAAGGGTTTACACGGGTTTAGAGGGATTTACAAGGGGTACAAGGGGGTTTAGGGGGGGTTTAAAGTCTGTTTAGAGGTGTTTGCAGGTATTTATATAGGTTTAGAGGGGTTTAGATGGTTTAGAGGGGTTTAGATGGTGTACATGGGTTTGCAGAGGATTAGCGGTGTTTAGAGGGTTTAGGTGGGTTTGGAGGGGTTTAGAGTGGGTTTAGCAGCTTTATAAGGGGTTTAGTGGCGTTTAGAGTGGTCCACGTGGGATTAGAGATGTTCAGAGGGGTTTACAGGGGTTTACATGGGGATTCGAGGGCTTTATAGGGGGTTTATAGGGGTTTAGAGCGGCTTGCATGTTTAGAGGAATACATGGGGTTAGAGGTATTTAGAGAGGATGTGAGTGGTATAGAAGGGTTTGCAGGGGATTAGACATGTTTCGAGCGGTTTACAGGGGTTTAGAGGGATTTGGAGGGGATTGGAAGGGTCTGGAGAGGCATGGAGTGGTCTGGAGGGGGTCTGGAGGGGAGAGTGGTTTAGGTGGGTTTAGAGTTGTTTACAGAGGTTTATAGATGATAAAAGGTTTACGTGGGTATACAGGGGGTTAGAGGGATTTCCAGGAATTTAGAGGGGTTTAGGGGTTTTTAGTGCTTTACAGTGTGTAACAGGTATGGTATGTAACAATGTATTATAACTAGGTGTGTTGTATTGTTGTCGTGTGTGGTGTGTTATAATGTATACGTTATAGTGTATTTTGTGTTGTTATGTGTTATTATATGTTTTAATATATGATATAGTGTTATATAGTATTATATGTTAAAGTGTGTTTTTGTGTATTAGACCATATTAGTGAGATATTAGTTTACAGTGCGTTATATTGCACTATAAACACGATAATCCACTATTACATTATAATATAGTATACGATATTATACACACTATAATACTAATGCCACTATAACAATAATGCCTTCTAAACACAATACACTATAGACACTGTAATACACTACGTCTCACTAAAATACACTATATCAGACTAACACTATAATGTATTAAATTATGGTATATAATATTGTATTAGAGTGTGTTGTATTGTGGTTGTGTTATAGTGTATTGTAGCGTGTGATAGTATTATGATGTTATAGTGTGTTTTACTGTGTAGTGTACTATAATAGTAAGATTAAACGAGAACTTACCAGTTCGAAGTTTGATCGTTATTTTATGAGGAGTTACGATGAGGGATTACGTGAAGAACCCGCCTGAAGCGGCATGAAAAACACAGAACACAAAATAGCCGAAGTAACATAGTAAGGCTCATAATAGACTTAGATCTACCAGATGATCATTTATTTTATGAGGGTGGGGAGTGGAGGGCACGTAATCCCTCATCGTAACTCCTCATAAAATAACGATCAAACTTCGAACTGGTAAGTTCTCGTTTAATCTTACTATTTTACTTCGGAGTCACGTGAGTGACTACGTGAAGAGTTTAAAGCTTTCTGGGTTTTTCGTGTCGTAAAATTTATTCCATACGACAGTACGGCTCATTAACACAATAACGAGCGAATAACACATTTTCCCCAAACATTGCCTCAAGTTATGTGATAAATAATTTTTCACATTATAAAATATGAAAATAATGCCCTTTCCATTGAAAAGAAAATTTATCACAAATACCAATTGATATATATTTTTTATGGCATGACAAAGCAACAATTATAGCGAACCGAACATTGCGTGTCTAAATCTGACACCATGACTGGTTCCTTTATTTTAACAGTAATCTACAGCCTCCTGCGGCCTTGCATCTTTGCTTGAGTGGCTCATCCTGTGCCATTCTTGTGAATGTATTTTCCTCATTAACAGAGTGATTTTCCACCCTTTCAGTGTCTAGTTCCTACTGAATGTATCCAATTTTTAACCATCTAGAAATACATTCCTCTATAACCATCAGTTTTACTGAACCCAATGTGGTTTTTGTGTGTAATAAGCAGTCTCATTGCCACAGACTCTTACCTACTGCAACATTTTCATCAATGTTCACACACACACACACACACACACACAACTTAAAGCCAGCAGGATGTGCTTATAGGTTTACCTTGGTTTCGTTTTCAGGTCTTCTTGGCGTGCTTTGTTTGGTAGATTTATAAACATATATGATAATGCAATTTGTATCCACATGCCATTATAACGTAACATTTGCAATGTTTGCACTCTTATATTGATACTAAAGTTATCAGAATTTATTATTTTGAATGTTTTAAGTTTTTTGAATCATAGATAGAGTTAAAGTCCATTTCTTAAGGCATTTCAAGATTTTTTATCTCCTGCCTTTATATTTTTTACAATTTTGGACAGATTATATATACATATACACATATCTATATCTATATCTATATCTATATATATATATAATATATATATATACACACACACATATATATATTTTATTAACATTTACATATATATCCTTTTCCATATTGGGATATTATAAATGCATCTGATTTATTTTTTGTCCGTTTATAAGACGGTAACACTCTGAGCCCTATAATTGGCTCTATCAATTAGATACTTAGAAAATGCAATCCACAAGGAATTCACATATATCTAAATGACAAAATAACTTTACTGTATATACAGACCTCCAATTTCTTATAACAAAATATAGTTATTTAGACTTATTTCCGCAAATTGCAGGTATAACACTTCTTTATACATAATTATTTTATTGATATATCGTAATATTGGTTTACATTCATAGACTTCTTTGACCATCAGCTGTTGAGCTGGTCTAGTCAACCTGTAGATAGTCAATTCATATTTTCACTTATGGAGGTTTTTGTACAACAATAAATTACTGCAGGGTTTCTCAACCTGGAGATCCCAGTGGGTGCAGCAGCATCCAAAGAAACAAAGGGAGACAGGCAACGACCTAGGTCGAGACCCCTTTTTTGACTTCAATAAATTGCTGCCATTATGAATCATCACTAGCAGTTCAAAATCACACAATATAAATGAACCATAAAGGACCCATATTGGGCCACCAAAATGCCTCTGGCAGTGTCCTGCTACATATTCATCAGACACTGCCCTATTAAAACAAAAATGAGGAACACAAAGAATCTTTTCTCATGTAATTGGGAGAAAAGCATCCACCTTCACTGTTCTTAGATTACCCACAAGAATATTCAAAAGATCGGTGATTTAATCTGTATGCAATCAGATTAATCGTAAGTAATCCATATTAATGACAATATGTTTTTCTTCCCAAATTTGTTATCTTCCGATACCATTGTCTCTTCCTTAGAGATAAACAGGTGGACTAAACTTTAAAAAACATACCACATCTGTTTACTTAGATAATCCCATAATTGTTGTTTGACTTATCTTGTGACCCACAAGAAATATTTAAAAACAGTGATTTAATCTGTATACAACCAGATTAATCGTAAGTATGCAAAATAATGACAATATATTTTCCTCCCAAATTTGACCATAGTTAACATATGCCACAGCCGTGGTATTGTTCATCTTGATACGACATGGACAGTTCCATAATAAAACAATCGATCTTTTTTATCCATAACTCCTTATACTTCAACAATTAATACGAATGTTTGGAAAATTCTTAGGACAAACCATTTATGTTTGCCTGGTATAATTGTCTGCAGTCCGCTTAACAAAAAACATATCAATTATTGTTATAAGAATAGATAATATTCTTATCTTTACCCAAACATTCACAGAAGCTGTACATCATCTGTAACACTTGCTTCAGTTGTAATTTTATAGTTGAAGCAGCTTATGAACCTTTTTTACATTACTAATAATGATAACGTATCATTTGATATTTTGCATAAGCCTCTTCACAAGGCATACATATTCTATAAGCTTCTGTATTCCTTCTTTTGGAACTTTATTTATATTTTCCCCTAACCTAATGGAGGAACAAAGTATGTCAACAACAATAATACATATTTGTATCATGGAACAATTTCCCCACTCTTATGGTGCTTAAATTACTTCTGGTTTACATTGGTTTACATTCATAGACTTCTTTGACCATCAGCTGTTGAGATGGTCTAGTCAACCTGTAGATAGTCAATTTATATCTTCACTTATGGAGGTTTTTGTACAACAATAAATTACTGCAGGGTTTCTCAACCTGGAGATCCCAGTGGGTGCAGCAGCATCCAAAGAAACAAAGGGAGACAGGCAACGACCTAGGTCGAGACCCCTTTTTTGACTTCAATAAATTGCTGCCATTATGAATGATCACTAGCAGTTCAAAATCACACAATATAAATGAACCATAAAGGACCCATATTGGGCCACCAAAATGCCTCTGGCAGTGTCCTGCTACATATTCATCAGACACTGCCCTATTAAACAAAAATGAGGAACACAAAGAATCTTTTCCTCATGTAATTGGGAGAAAAGCATCCACCATTTCACTGTTCTTAGATTACCCACAAGAATATTCAAAAAGATCGGTGATTTAATCTGTATGCAATCAGATTAATCGTAAGTAATCCATATTAATGACAATATGTTTTTTCTTACCAAATTTGTTATCTTCGATACCATTGTCTCTTCCTTAGAGATAAACAGGTGGACTAAACTTTAAAACATACCACATCTGTTTTACTTAGATAATCCCATAATTGTTGTTTGACTTATCTTGTGACCCACAAGAAATATTAAAAACAGTGATTTTAATCTGTATACAACCAGATTAATCGTAAGTATGCAAAATAATGACAATATATTTCCTCCCAAATTTGACCATAGTTAACATATGCCACAGCCGTGGTATTGTTCATCTTGATACGACATGGACAGTTCCATAATAAAACAATCGATTCTTTTTTATCCATAACTCCTTATACTTCAACAATTAATACGAATGTTTGGAAAATTCTTTAGGACAAACCATTTATGTTTGCCTGGTATAATTGTCTGCAGTCCGCTTAACAAAAAACATATCAATTATTGTTATAAGAATAGATAATATTCTTATCTTTACCCAAACATTCACAGAAGCTGTACATCATCTGTAACACTTGCTTCAGTTGTTAATTTTTATAGTTGAAGCAGCTTATGAACCTTTTTTTTTACATTACTAATAATGATAACGTATCATTTGATATTTTGCATAAGCCTCTTCACAAGGCATACATATTCTATAAGCTTCTGTATTCCTTCTTTTGGAACTTTATTTATATTTTCCCCTAACCTAATGGAGGAACAAAGTATGTCAACAACAATAATACATATTTGTATCATGGAACAATTTCCCCACTCTTATGGTGCTTAAATTACTTCTGAATTCAGAATAGTAATTTAAAAATATTTTATTAATTCCTGAGCATATGCTTTATGTAATGGGTCAAGTCCTACCTTCCACCAGGCACTAATTTGCAGCTGCTCTTTATCTCTTCTAATTTAAATGTAATCGAGATAACCCATACCATGTACCTCATTAGTGCAAGTGCTGATCTTTTATCAGTATATTGTTCCTTCAGTGTTCAGTTTAATAAACTTGAACTGATTGATTGTTTGGACAAGTTTTAACTTGCACAGCTTGACCCACTTTAATTAATTTCAAGCACCTGTAATATTGATTAACACTTTGTTAATCACAACAGTTTTCCATGTTCTAGATGTTTCTATTTTCTTACACTGTGAAAAGTGTAAATAATGATATTATTGTATGGTTTATACCATGAATCTTTACACTAAGGTAATTTTATAATATACATATACATTCCCCTTCTTTTTAAAATTTACTTTTGAGTGCAAACCTGAAATCAGTTTTTCCCTTATACAGGTGAACCAATCCTCCTTAGTTATTATTAAGTTTTAACCATCATAATACACCTGTAATCCCCCATAATTGGAGATTTCATGACTTATTTTGTAACCAGATGTTTGCACCTCTTCAAACGTACATCAAGCCTTCTTTTCCCCAATTAAATAGGTTAAGATAAGGCTATGTTTGGATAATACCACTTCTGCCTTTATTTTGATCCATCATCAAATTTTTCATTGGATCATAGTTTTTTTCACCGTAAGATAAAAGATCTTTGTCTTTGTTTTGATCCATAATCAAAATTTTTATTGGATCTTAGTTTTCCTTCCCAAAGTTTAAAGATCAGTGGTCTGTTCTTTTGTAATTAATATCTTTGATTTATCATAAGGCAGGTATTCTATAATAATCAGGAGTTTAATATATCCTGATTTGTATTAATCTGCAACCCTATGATGCAGATTCAGTAAATTATATATATTTCTTCCTATTAAGCTCCACAACTAATGGCAATTTATTTTATATTGAAAGTATTACATATTTGCACCATTTTGAAACTTTGAAATTGTATTTCTTATATCTCATATATTTGAGACATGGATATTTATAAATGGATTAACCATTGATATTTTAAATAAAACATAAAGTTTTATCGTATTCTTGAAGTTGGTGAGATACCATATAATTAATGTAGGCAGCTAGGTTTTTCCCATAGCCTCACCACTTCCTTTAGATATAGCAAAAACTTTTGCTATCTCAGGCACACCTGGCCTCACTTTTATTTTTATTTTATTTGTGGGTGTGCATTCATAATTCACATCACCACTTGCAGGGTCTGTCTTTTGCAGCCCTGATCCACTTGGAATTATATTCAAAGAGACTTCCTCCACCCTATCCAGGGTCAGAGTTTTTATTTCTCAATTTGGCACATAGCCATATTTTGTATATTCAAGCCCCTCAGGGTCTTTTTTGGGGAACTGTTTGGGTACTGTGACCCTGGTCTTTAGTACATTCAAGCCCCTCAGGGTCTTTTTTGGGGAACTGTTTGGGTACTGTGACCCTAGTCCTCTTTTATATTATGGAGTACTTTCTCCATATCGCGAATTTTATTAACTTTTTTTTAAAATACAGTCTTTCTGACTTTTAAAATATCCTGCCAAAATTGTGGAGCATTTAAACCTTTCTACCGTATTTCAAACGGTACCAGTATCGGAACCAGCCCCGTAATTAATCTTTTTTTTTAAAGAAGGAACTGCAGATGCTGTAGAATCGAGGGTACACAAAAAGCTGGAGAAACTCAGCGGGTGCAGCAGCATCTAAGGAGCGAAGGAGATAGGCGACGTTTCGGGTCGAGACCCTTCTTCGTCTGAAGAAGGGTCTCGACCCGAAACGTCGCCTATCTCCTTCGCTCCTTAGATGCTGCTGCACCCGCTGAGTTTCTCCAGCTTTTTGTGTACCCCCGTAATTAATCTCTCGTCCCGATCACTGGGTATTCTTTCCCCGGGACGTTCTATTCAAACTCCGTTGTTTAAACAGAGTATTTCAATTCAGTTTAAACTTTATTTTGTTATTTAAACCTTTAAAACCTTGGTTTCCACCAGGCACGGAGTTTTCCCCGTCCTAATATTTTTTCACTGCACTTACCTGCCGGTCCGAACCTATCGCTCTCGAGGAGCTGTCTGTGCAGCTCCTGCTTCTGCCGTCAGCGTCGACGTAATGCCGTTTGCCAGCGCCAGGCGGGTTCTTCACGTAGTCACTCACGTGACTCCGAAGTAAAATACCACATTATAGTACACTACACAGTAAAACACACTATAACATCATAATACTATCACACGCTACAATACACTATAACACAACCACAATACAACACACTCTAATACAATATTATATACCATAATTTAATACATTATAACACCTTAATACGATATAATGCATATATACACTCTAACACGATATCACACATAACATTATAACATAACATACTAGAATTTGTTATAACACTATGACTATAATACGATGAAACTATAAAACTTCACAACAGAGTTAGTGTGTTATCGTTTACAACAGTGTGTTATTGTATATTTTAGTGTATTGTAGTGTGCAATCGTGTGTTATTCTATTATAGTGATATATCATGACATAATGTGTGTTTTAATATTAAGTGTTGTTATAGTTTGTCAAATTGCGAGAGTGGTATAGTAAAATATTGTACAGTATAGTAATATTTTGTTAGAATGTGTTATTTTTTGTTATCATGTATTGTATCGTTTTATATAGTATGTTATAATGTTAGTATGTTGATATGTATTAGACTATTTTGGTGTGATAATGTGGTAGAAGATGACTGACTGGTGCCTTCCCTCACAGTGGGAAACTTTTGATTCTGTTGAACTATCGTGTATCGTATATAGTGTAAAATGTATGGGATAGTATACTATAAGAAACATAATTGTGTATTAAATTGTGCCTGTGCATTATATTGTTATGGTGTATTACAGGGTGTCTGAAAGTGTTAAAGTGTATTATATTGTTATATTGTGTTATTGTGTATACGGTGTTAAAATGTATTGTATTGCGATATAGTGTATTTTAGTGGTGTACTGCATGAAAGTATATTGCAATCTGTTCGAACGTGTTAATCTGTTTTAAAGTGCATTATAGTGTTATATTGCATTATAATGTATATTATAATGTGTTGTAGTGAATTATTATATATCTTAGTGTGTTATACTGTATTTTTGCGTGTCAATGTGTTAAAAACCTTCTTGAATTTTTTGAAGCAGTAACTAGGGAAATTGATGAAGGTAAAGCAGTGGATGTTGTCTATATGGATTTCAGTAAGGCCTTTGACAAGGTTCCCCATGGAAGGTTGGTTAAGAAGGTTCAATCTTTGGGTGTTAATGGCGGAGTAGCAAGATGGATTCAACAGTGGCTGAATGGGAGATGTCAGAGAGTAATGGTGGATGGCTGTTTGTCAGGTTGGAAGCCGGTGACCAGTGGGGTGCCTCAGGGATCTGTGTTGGGTCCACTGTTGTTTGTCATGTACATCAATGATCTGGATGATGGGGTGGAAAATTGGATAAGTAAGTATGCAGATGATACTAAGATAGGTGGTGTTGTGGATAATGAAGTAGATTTTCAAAGTCTACAGAGAGATTTGGGCCATTTGGAAAAGTGGGCTGAAAGATGGCAGATGGAGTTTAATGCTGATAAGTGTGAAGTGCTACATCTTGGCAGGACAAATCAAAATAGGACGTTACATGGTAAATGGTAGGGAATTGAGGAATGCTGTGGAACAGAGGGATCTAGGAATAACTGTGCATAGTTCCCTGAAGGTGGAATCACATGTAGATAGGGTGGTAAAGAAAGCCTTTGGTGTGCTGGCCTTTATAAATCAGAGCATTGAATATAGGAGTAGGGAAGTAATGTTAAAATTGTACAAGGCATTGGTAAGACCAATTCTGGAGTATGGTGTACAATTTTGGTCGCCTAGTTAAAGGAAGGATGTCAACAAAATAGAGAGAGTACAGAGGAGATTTACTAGAATGTTGCCAGGGTTCCAGCAACTATGTTACAGAGAAAGGTTGAACAAGTTAGGTCTTTATTCTTTGGAGCGCAGAAGGTTGGGGGGACTTGATTGAGGTCTTTAAAATGATGAAAGGGATAGACAGAGTTGACATGGATACGTTTTTCCCATTGAGGGTAGGGAAGATTCAAACAAGAGGGCATGACATGAGAATTAAGGGACAGAGGTTTCGGGGTAACGTGAGGGGGAACTTCTTTACTCAGTGGGTGGTGGCTGTGTGGAATGAGATTCCAGCAGAAGTGGTGGAGGCAGGATCGATTTTAACATTTAAGAGTAAAGTGGATAGGTATATGGACGTGAAGGGAATGGAGGGGTATGGTCTGAGTGCAGGTAGATGGGACTAGGGGAAAACAAATGGTCGGCACGGACTGGAAGGGCCGAGAGGGCCTGTTTCCGTGCTGTAATTGTTATATGGTTATATGGTTATATGGTTAAAATGAATTCTTGCGTATTACAGTGTGTTTTTAAGTTATAATGTGTAATAGAGTGTGTTATATTGCTTTCGTGTATTACGGTGTGTTATAGTACATCATAGTATCCTAATGTATTATTGTGTACTGGTGTATTATAGTGTATGATACACTGTGTGATAGTGTTTTGTATTGTTTGATATTGTTCTGTTATATGTGTGAGTGAGTGATGCATTTGTGACGGTGTATTGTGGTGTATATTATATTGTAATGTGTGTTATATTATATTGTAACAGATTATAGTATTATGGTGTATACTAGAATGTGTTAGCATATTTTATATGGTATGTTACAATGTTAAAGTGTGTTGATGTGTATTGACTATTGTGGTGCGTTATACTGTTGTACCGTGCGTTATAGTGTGTTATAATGTATTACAAAGTGGGTTATAGTATTTTATAGTTATAATGAATTGGATTATAGTGGTACAGTGTGATACTGTGTTATATTATTTTATTTATTTTTTTTTAATGCGATACTGATTTATAGTGCTATTAATGTATGTTAGGGTAATTTAGGGTAATTTACTTTTTCGTTTTATATAGTATTTTATAGTAGTTTATAATGCTATAAACTATATAATACACCTTAGCACGATGTTATACATATGGCACACTATAACACTGCACAACACACAATAACAAACTACTATAACACACTGCTTCACACTATACCAGACTAACACTCACTAGAATCTGCTGTAACACTATAACACTATAAAACAATGCAACACACTATGAAACCGTATAGAATACTATCTAGATAGTATTATTGCTTTATGTGTGTATTATCCTAATTATAATGATATCATAATATGTGTTGTATTGTTGTTATGTAGTGTGTTATAATATATGGCACACGATATTTGGCACACCGCACAACACACAATAAAAAACTACTATAACACACTGCTTCACCCTATACCAGACTAACTACCAGACTAACACTCACTAGAATCTGCTGTAACATTATAACACTATAAGACAATGCAACACACTATGAAACCGTATAGAATACAGATAGTATTATTGTTTTTTGTGTGTATTACCCTAATTATAATGATATCATAATATGTGTTGCATTGTTGATATGTATTATAGCGTGTTATAGTGTATTATAGTGTGTTATACTGTATTTTCCTGTATTTACGTGTATTTTAGCATAGGGATTTACAGTGTAAACTTTTAGCACATTGTATAGGATAGTGTATTATAATAAACATAAATGTGTATTATAGTGTGCCTTAACGTATTATATTGTTATAGTATTACACTATAAAAGTGTTACAGTGTGTATATTTTATATTTAGTGCGTTATGGTGTGATATAGTGTGTTATAGTGTGTTAAGTGTTAGTGTGTTATAACATGTTAAAATGTGTTATATCGCATTAGAGTGTATATTAGTCGTGTAATGTATTATAGTGCGTTATAGAATCTTACAATGTGTTAGAACGTGTTTTCTGTGTTATAGTTCATTGTAGTGTTATAATGTATTCTAATGTGTATTGTAAAGTGATAGTTATGTGTAATAGTGCATTATTAGTGTGTTATAGTACATTAGTACACTGTGATAATGTTTGATACTGTTTGGGATTGTTTCATAGTGCTACACTGTTGTGGTAGTGTTATCGCGTCTATTATCGTGTGATATCGCGTGTTATATTATTATAACCATATAACTATATATAACCATATAACAATTACAGCACGGAAACAGGCCCTAGGCCCTTCCAGTCCGTGCCGACCATTTGATTTCCCCTAGTCCCATCTACCTGCACTCAGACCATACCCCTCCATTCCCTTCACGTCCATATACCTATCCACTTTACTTTTAAATGTTAAAATCGATCCTGCCTCCACCACTTCTGCTGGAAGCTCATTCCACACAGCCACCACCCTCTGTGTAAAGAAGTTCCCCTAAATGTTACCCCTAAACTTCTGTCCCTTAATTCTCATGTCATGCCCTCTTGTTTGAATCTTCCCTACCCTCAATGGGAAAAACGTATCCACGTCAACTGTGTCTATCCCTTTCATCATTTTAAAGACCTCAATCAAGTCCCCCCTTAACCTTCTGCGCTCCAAAGAATAAAGACGTAACTTGTTCAACCTTTCTCTGTAACATAGTTGCTGGAACCCTGGCCACATTCTAGTAAATCTCCTCTATACTCTCTCTATTTTGTTGACATCCTTCCTATAACTAGGCGACCAAAATTGTACACCATACTCCAGAATTGGTCTTACCAATGCCTTGTACAATTTTAACATTACTTCCCTACTCCTATATTCAATGCTCTGATTTATAAAGGCCAGCACACCAGAGGCTTTCTTTACCACCCTATCTACATGCGATTCCACCTTCAGGGAACTATGCACAGTTTTTCCTAGATCCCTCTGTTCCACAGCATTCCTCAATTCCCTACCATTTACCATGTACGTCCTATTTTGATTTGTCCTGCCAAGATGTAGCACTTCACACTTAACAGCATTAAACCCCATCTGCCATCTTTCAGCCCACTTTTCCAAATGGCCCAAATCTCTCTGTAGACTTTGAAAATCTACTTCATTATCCACAACACCACCTATCTTAGTATCATCTGCATACTTACTTATCCAATTTTCCACCCCATCATCCAGATCATTGATGTACATGACAAACAACATAGGACCCAACACAGATCCCTGAGGCACCCCACTGGTCACCGGCTTCCAACCTGACAAACAGCCATCCACCATTACTCTCTGACATCTCCCATTCAGCCACTGTTGAATCCATCTTGCTACTCCACCATTAACACCCAAAGATTGAACCTTCTTAACCAACCTTCCATGGGGAACCTTGTCAAAGGCCTCACTGAAATCCATATAGACAACATCCACTGCTTTACCCTCATCAATGTCCCTAGTTACCGCTTCGGAAAATTCAAGAAGGTTTGTCAAACATGATCTTCCAGGCACAAATCCATGTTGACTGTTCCTGATCAGACCCTGTTTATCCAGATGCTTATATATATTATCTCTAAGTATCCTTTCCATTAATTTACCCACCACTGACGTCAAACTAACAGGTCTATAATTGCTAGGTTTATTCTTTGAACCCTTTTTAAACAATGGAACAACATGCGCAGTACGCCAATCCTCCGGCACTATGCCCGTTTCTAATGACATTTGAAATATTTCTGTCATAGCTCCTGTTATTTCTACACTAACTTCCCTCAATGTCCTAGGGAATATCCTGTCAGGACCTGGAGACTTATCCACTTTTATATTTTTCAAAAGTGTCAGTACTTCCTCCTCTTTGAATCTCATAGTTTCCATAGCTACTCTACTTTTTCCCCTTAACTCACAGAATTCAATATCCTTCTCCTTGGTGAATACCGAAGAAAATAAATTGTTCAATATCTCCCCCATCTCTTTTGGCTCTGCAGATAGCTGTCCATTCTGGTTCTCCAATGGTCCAATTTTATCCCTCGTTATCCTTTTGCTATTAATTGACAATTCTTCCCTCCCCTCCCGCTCTACCCCTTCCCCGGGCACTTTCCCTTGCAACCGCAAGAAATGCAACACTTGTCCCTTCACCTCCCCCCTCCACTCCTTTCAGGGACCCAAGCAGTCCTTCCAGGTCCGACAGAGGTTCACCTGCACCTCCTCCAACCTCATCTACTGCATCCGCTGCTCCAGATGCCAGATGATCTATATCGGTGAGACCAAGCGGAGGCTTGGCGATCGTTTCGCCGAACACCACCGCTCGGTCCACAAAAACCAACCCGACCTCTCGGTGGCTCAGCACTTCAACTCCCCCTCCCATTCCGCATCCGACCTCTCGGTCCTGGGCCTCCTCCACGGCCAGAGTGAGCAACACCGCAAATTGGAGGAACAGCACCTCATATTCCGCTTGGGGAGCCTGCATCCCTTGGGTTTGAACATTGAATTTTCCCAATTCTGTTAACCCTTGCTGTCTCCTCCCCTTCCCACCTCTCCCTCAGCCCTCGGGCCCTGGCATTCCCTCTATCTCTATCTCCCTCCCCCATCCTAGTCGCACCAGCTTCTCATTTTCACACCACAAACAGCTTACAATGGCTTGTTCCCTTTATCATCGATACGTTTTTGCATATCTTTCATTCATTGTTCCTTATCTCCCCACATCACCGTCTATATCTCTCGTTTCCCTGATCCCTGACCAGTCTGAAGAAGGGTCTCGACCCGAAACGTCGCCTATCTCCTTCGCTCCTTAGATGCTGCTGCACCCGCTGAGTTTTTCCAGCTTTTTGTGTAACCCTTGGGTTGTATTGTTGTCGAGTGTGGTGTGTCATATAGTGTTATTTAGTGTATTTTGTGTTATTATGTGTTATTATATGTTCTAATATATGACAGTTTTATATAGTATTATAGTATGTAATAATGTTAAAGTGTGTTTTTGTGTATTAGACCATATTAGTGAGATATCGGTTTAGAGTGCGTTATAGTGTACTATAGTGCGTTAATGTGTGTATTCTAGATTATTATAGTTACAGTCTTTCGGATTATTATCGTACTATATATTCTATTTTAGTGTTGTATATGTCATATGGTATTATACTGTGTTTTATGATGTTGTTTTACGTGTTTTATAGTAGTTTATGGCGTGTTACAGATCGTGTATTATCGTGTCATATCGTGTATCATACTATATTGTTTTAAGGTGTTATTTTGTATTATATTGTAAATTGTATATAGCACTATCAATTGTAAATTGTATATATCACTATCATTAACACACTTTGTGACAGTGTATTGTGGTGCATATTATATTGTAATATAAATTTGAATTAGAATGTATCATTATGTGTTAGCATGTTTTATATGGTATGTTATAATGTTAAAATGTGTTGTTGTATATTGACTATTTGTGTGTGTGTGCTGTGCGTTATAGTGTGTTATAGTGTATTATAAAATGCGTTAAAGTATTTTATAGTTATAATGGAATGGATTATAGTGGTACAGTGTGATACTATGTTATAGTGTTATATTATTTTGCATTTGATTATATTTCTAACGTGATAACGTGATAATTTTGTGTCATAATGTCCTTTTTCTTTTTATATAGTATTTTATATAGTATTTTATAGTAAGTTAAAAATGCTATAAACAATAGCATTATATCATACACAACACGATGTGATACATATGGCACATTATAATATTGCACATCACACAATATCAAACTATATAACACACTACTTCACACTATACCAGACTTAACTCACAGGAATCTGCTGTAACACTATAAAACACTATAAAACAGTATAGAATATTATATAGATAGTTTGCTATAGTTTATCATAGTGTATTATTGTTATTTGTGTGTGTTATTCTAATTATAATGATATTGTATTATAGTGTGTTATAGTGTGTTGTGTGTTATAGTGTGTTATGCGATGTTAAAAGGTGTTATATTGCGTATTCTAGTCGTGTAATGTATTTAGTGCAATGTGTTAGAACGTGTTATAGTGCATGGTAGTGTTATAATGTACTAACAGTGTGTATAGTTTTGTGTTATAATGTATTATTGTGCATTGCAGTGGTATTAAGTGTTAAACTGTGATAATGTGTTATAGGATGTGTTATATTGTTTGCGTGTATTATGATGCGTTATAGTGTATTATAGAGTGTATCATGGGATTCTAATGTATTATCATAGTATAGAGCGTATCATGGGATTCTAATGTATCGTGTGTTCTAGTGTTATCGTGTTTTATAGTATATTGGTGTATTATAGTGTATGTTATACTGTTTGATACCGTTTGGTGCTGTTTCATCCTGCTACACAGTTATGATAGTGTTAGTATCGTGTCTATTATCGCGTGGTATATTATTATAGTTTTAGTGCTAGACGTTATGTATTAGTGCATTAGTTATAGTGTTATATATAGTATGTTATAGTGTATTATATTGTGTGACAGTGTATTACAGATTATAATATAAGGTGATGTGTATTATTGTGTTATAGTCTGTTAAATGCAAGATAGTGTATAACAATGTATTATTGGGTATTGTAATGTAGTGTGTTTGTGCTGGTGTATTATAATGTATTTAGTATGTGTGTGATGTGTGAGTGTTTATTGTAATATGCCATTGGGTGTAGTGTGATTGTATTATAGTGTATTTAGTTGTTATATTACATTGTAATGTGTGTTACACTGTGTTAAAGTGTATCATAGTATTGTAGTGTGTAATCGTGTATTAGAATGTATTATATCGTTTATAGTATTAGACAACGTGTTAAAGTGCGTTTTTTGTGTATCTGCAGTAGCACTATAAAATTATAAAACAATGTAACACTATATAGCACTATATGTAATACAACAATATAGCATACTATTTGTATTGTTATTAAAGCGTTTTATTCTATTAGTGATATGGTGTCTAACAGTATTAATTTATTTTGTGTCGTGTTGTCCTGTGTGTAATACGTGTTATAGTGTTGATAGTGTATTTTGTGTTATTATGTGATTATATGTTCTAATATATGATATAGTTTTATATAGTATTATATAGGTTTTAATGATAAAGTGTGTTTTTATGTATGTGACCATATTAGTGAGTTATATTGATTTCTTAACACCTCAACACCTTAAATACTTCTAAACCCACTCAAACCCCCTCTAAACCCATCCAAATCCATCTAACACTATAACCCACTCTAAACCATTCTAAACCTCTCCAAACATTTGTAAATCCCTCCATACAGCTGTAAACCCTTCTAAACATCTCTAATCCCCTGCAAACCCCTTTAAACTGAAATCCTCTACGCACACCGGCGAACACCCGGAAACACCTGTAAACCCCTCAGATACCTCTAACCCAACGTAAATCCCTCTAATCCCCTCCAAATACTAAACCCCTCTTAACCCCTCTACAATCCGCCCTAACCCCTGCAAACCCCTCTAAACCACTAACCCTCTCTATACACCTTAAAACGCTTGTAAACCCCTCTAAACTCTCTCCAGAATCCCTCCAAACGCCTCTAACCCGATCCAAACCCCTCTACGCTCCAAACGCCACTAAACCCATGGAAACACCTCTAAACCCCTAAAGCCATCGAACCCCTATAGCAACCTGTAAAACCCATGTAAACCCCTCTAAACCTCTGTGAACCACTCGAAACTCCACTAAACCCCTATAAGACCCGCTGAGCAACTGTAAACCATTATAAACCCCATGTAAAACCCCTGTCTCACAGTGCGAGTTGGCCCACGAGTGACCCCGAGTTTTCACTCGTGGTGATCACGTAGCGGGAACGTCGGAACTCGCACGAGCAACTTATCGACTCGTGGCGCTAACGGCAGGTACTCGGGAAACTTGTTAACTCGTGAAAAAAAGCAAACATGTTTGATTTTTTCCACGAGTCAAATTAACTGTTCAAGTGTAAAATGGAAACATTTTAACTCGTTGTAATAACGTAGTGCCCCGTGCGTTTATCTTAGTGTCTCGTGAGTGTACCGTGGGAACTTTAATAATCTGTTCTTTTGCTCGTAAGACTGAACCAAAGATAGACACAAAATGCTGGAGTTTATAACTCAGCGGACCAGGCAGCATCTCTGGAGAGAAGGAATAGAGTCGAGACCCTTCTTCAGACTTTCCTTCGCTCCAGAGATGCAGCCTGTCCCGCAGAGTTACTCCAGCATTTCGTGTCTATCTTCGGCCTTTCTGCCACTTGTCCCCGTGGCTTCACTCTGTCTCAATGAACGGCTTAAAGACCTGCCGTAGGGGCAAGTCTGGGGTGGTGGGTGGGATGTGTCCACGTGTGATGCTCCATCCACCCCCCCGGGGCCGAGAGTGTGGGATTGGGAAGGAACTGCAGATGCTGGTTCACACCGGAGATAGACACACACAATGCTGGAGTAACTCGGCGGGACAGGCTGCATCTCTGGAGCGAAGGAATGGGTGGCATTTCGGGTAAGTCTGAAGAAGGGTCTCGACTCTATTCCTTCTCTCCAGAGATGCTGCCTGGTCCGCTGAGTTGTGTGTGTGTGTCTCTCTCCCTCTCTGTCTATCTGTGTGTATCTGTGTGTGTGTCTGCTGTCGGGTCCCGGTGGCCGCTCAAAGTCACCCGAGCTGCTTGATTCCTCTGAAGTGGTGGCCAGCTGCTGTCTGTGTGTATCTGTGTGTGTGTGTGTGTGTGTGTGTGTGTGTGTGTGTGTGTCTCTCCCTCTCTGTCTATCTGTGTGTGTGTTGTGTGTGTGTGTGTGTGTGTGTGTACTGTCGGGTCCCGGTGGCCGCTCAGTCACCCGAGCTGCTTAATTCCTCTGAAGTGGTGGCCAGCTGCTGTCTGTGTGTATCTGTGTGTGTGTGTGTGTGTGTCTCTCTCTCCCTCTCTGTCTATCTGTGTGTGTGTGTGTGTGTGTGTGTGTGTGTGTGTGTGTGTACTGTCGGGTCCCGGTGGCCGCTCAGTCACCCGAGCTGCTTAATTCCTCTGAAGTGGTGGCCAGCTGCTGTCTGTGTGTATCTCTGTGTGTGTGTGTGTGTGTGTGTGTGTGTGTGTGTGTGTGTGTCTCTCTCTCCCTCTCTGTCTATCTGTGTGTATCTGTGTGTGTGTCTGATGTCGGGTCCCGGTGGCCGCTCAAAGTCATCCGAGCTGCCTCATTCCTCTGAAGTGGTGACCAGCTGCTGTCTGTGTGTATCTCTGTGTGTGTGTGTGTGTGTGTGTGTCTCTCTCTCCCTCTCTGTCTATCTGTGTGTGTGTGTGTGTGTGTGTGTGTGTGTGTACTGTCGGGTCCCGGTGGCCGCTCAGTCACCCGAGCTGCTTAATTCCTCTGAAGTGGTGGCCAGCTGCTGTCTGTGTGTATCTGTGTGTGTGTGTGTGTGTGTGTGTACTGTCGGGTCCCGGTGGCCGCTCAGTCACCCGAGCTGCTTAATTCCTCTGAAGTGGTGGCCAGCTGCTGTCTGTGTGTATCTGTGTGTGTGTGTGTGTGTGTGTGTGTGTGTGTCTCTCTCTCCCTCTCTGTCTATCTGTGTGTATCTGTGTGTGTGTCTGATGTCGGGTCCCGGTGGCCGCTCAAAGTCATCCGAGCTGCCTCATTCCTCTGAAGTGGTGACCAGCTGCTGTCTGTGTGTATCTCTGTGTGTGTGTGTGTGTGTGTGTGTGTGTGTGTGTGTGTGTGTCTCTCTCCCTCTCTGTCTATCTGTGTGTGTGTGTGTGTGTGTGTGTGTGTGTGTGTGTGTGTGTACTGTCGGGTCCCGGCGGCCGCTCAGTCACCCGAGCTGCTTAATTCCTCTGAAGTGGTGGCCAGCTGCTGTCTGTGTGTATCTGTGTGTGTGTGTGTGTGTGTGTGTGTGTGTGTGTGTGTGTGTGTGTGTCTGCTGTCGGGTCCCAACGGCCGCTCAATGTCAGTCACCCGGGCTGCTTCCTTTTTTAAAATTATTTAAAATAGAGATCCATTGCAAAAAAGTATTTAAAAACATAAAAAAAACAAGAAATGCTTGGTAGAATGCGCATTTTCCCATTGTAGGTCATATCAATAGATGCGGCCGCGCTGAAATAACTCAAAACCACAGGATGGAGATGTATTTTAACATTGTTGCTTTATTAAACCATACCTTCATTCACGGTTGGCTCAAGAGTAACGGGAGAGGAACTTGCTAACTCGGGAGAGGAACTTGCTAACTCGGGAGAGGAACTTGCAACATCGCAGCAATTACATACCCGTGGGAACTCGGCCACACACTTGATCATACACTTGCAGTCTCGTGCGCAGCCACGAGTCTATCACTCGGGGTACCTCGTGGGTCAACTCGCACAGTGAGACAGGGGCATTACCCGCCAAACACTTCTATACCCCTGTAAAGCCCACTAAATCACCCTAAAACCCTCGATACTCCTGTACATCCTTCTAACGCCCTGTAAACCCGTAAACCTCTTTAATCATCTCTAAACCTCTGTAAACAAATCTAAACAACTCTAAACCCCTGTAAACGTCTGTAAAACTCTCTAAAACCTTGTAAACCCCCTGTAAACCCTTTTAAACCACTATAAACATCTCTGAGCAGCTGCAAACACCTCTAAACCCCCCTAAACCCGTCTAAACCCCTGAAAATCCCCCTAAACCCCTATAACCCTATATAAACCCCTCTAAAACTCCACTAAACCCCTGTAAAAGCCCTGTAAACACCTCCACCCCCTTTAAACACCTGCAAACACCTCCAACCCCCTCTAAACCCACGTGGGCCACTCTAAACGCCTCTAAACTCCGCATAAAGACGCGAAATTCACTAAACCCCTCTAAACCCATGTAAACCCTTCTAAACCCCTCTAAACCCATGTTGACCACTCTAAACCACTTTAAACCCCTCTAGATCCCCCTAAACCCCTCTAACCCCCATATAAAGCACGTTAAACCCACTGTAAATCCCTCCAAACCCATCGCAAACATACCAAACCCACTAAACCCCTCTAAACCCCTCTATACCCTGTAAATCCCCTGTAAAGCCCTCTATTTCTGGAGTATGGTGTACAATTATGGTCGCCTAGTTATAGGAAGGATGTCAACAAAATAGAGAGAGTACAGAGGAGATTTACTAGAATGTTGCCAGGGTTCCTGCAACTATGTTACAGAGAAAGGTTGAACAAGTTACGTCTTTATTCTTTGGAGCGCAGAAGGTTAAGGGGGGACTTGATTGAGGTCTTTAAAATGATGAAATGATAAACAGAGTTGACGTAGATACGTTTTTCCCATTGAGGGTAGGGAAGATTCAAACAAGAGGGCATGACATGAGAATTAAGGGACAGAGGTTTCGGGGTAACGTGAGATGATAGACAGAGTTAACGTGGATACGTTTTTCCCATCGAGGGTAGGGAAGATTCAAACAAGAGGGCATGACATGAGAATTAAGGGACAGAGGTTTCGGGGTAACGTGAGATGATAGACAGAGTTAACGTGGATACGTTTTTCCCATCGAGGGTAGGGAAGATTCAAACAAGAGGGCATGACATGAGAATTAAGGGACAGATGTTTCGGGGTAACGTGAGGGGGAACTTCTTTACTCAGAGGGTGGTGGCTGTGTGGAATGAGCTTCCAGCAGAAGTGGTGGAGGCAGGATCGATTTTTACATTTAAGAGTAAAGCGGATAGGTATATGGACGTGAAGGGAATGGAGGGGTATGGTCTGAGTGCAGGTAGATGGGACTAGGGGAAAACAAATGGGCGGCACGGACTGGAAGGGCCGAGAGGGCCTGTTTCAGTGCTGTAATTGTTATATGGTTATATGGTTTATGGTTATTCCACACATGTAAAACCCAATAAACATCTCAAAACCCCAGCAAACCGCTCTAAACCACTCTAAACCTCTCCAAACACATGTAAACAGCCGGAAACACCTGTAAACCCCTCAAAACCTCTATAAATACCTCCACCCCATGTAAATCCCTCTACACCCCTCCAAACTCATGCAAACCCTTCTAATCCCCACTAAACCGCTCGATACCCCATGTAAACACCTGGAAACTCATGTAATCCTCTCTAAACCCCTGTATACAACTCTAAACCCCTCCAAACCCCTGTAAACCTCTCTAAACCAACTAAACCCCTGTACACCCCTCGAAACCCCTGTCAACTTCTCTAAACCATCTAAACCCCTCAAAGCCATTCTAAACCACTCTAAACCTATCTAAACACATGCGAACACCTGTAAACCCCTCTAACCCCATCTAAAACCTTCTAAACACCTGTAAACCCCTCTAAACACCTGGTACTCACTCTAACCCCCTCTAAATAGCTGTAAACCCCTCTAAACCCCTCTAAACATCTCTAATCCTCTGCAAATCCCTCTAAACCGCTGTACAGCATTTAAACCCCTCTGAACCCCTACACCGCTCTAAACCACGCTGAACCTCTCTAAACATCTGCAAACACCTCTGAACCCACTCTTAAACCCTGTAAACCCCTCTAAACCTCTGTAAATCCCTCTAAACCCCTGTAAATCCCTCTAAACACCTGTAATCCCCTCTAATCATCTCTAATCCCCTGCAAACCCCTTTAAACACCTGTAGATCCCTCTGAACCCTTGTAAATCCATCTCAAAGCACCTGTAAACACCCGGAAACACATGTGAACCCGTCAAAACCTAAATACTTCTACCCCATGTAAATCCCTCTAAATCCCTCCACCCTCGAAACCCCTATAAACTGCCCAATAAACCCTATGTAAATCCCTCTAAACCACTCTAATCCCCATGTAACCCCTCCTAAACACTTCTATATCCCTGTAAAGCCCCCTAAACCCCACTAAACTCAGGTAAATACTTCTAACTCCCTGTAAACCCATGTAAACATCTTCTAAACACCTATAAACCTTTAAACAACTCTAAACCGACCTCAACCACTCTAAACTCCTCTAACCGCCTGCAAATCCATTTATAACACTCAGAACCTCTCTAAACACATGTAAACACCCGGAAACACCTGTAAACCCCCCTAAAACTTTGTATATACCTCTAACCCCAAGTACATCCCTCTAACCTCCTCCAAACCCATGCAAACCCCGGTGAACCCATATAAACCGCTACAAACTCCCTCCAAACCCCTCTGACCCCATCCAACCCCCTCTAAACTCTCTCGAAACCCTTCCAACCCCCTCTAAACCTCTCTAAACATCTATAAACCACTGTAAACAACTAAATCTACCTTAACCACTGTAAACACCTCCAACACCTCCAAACCGCTCTGCACCGCTCCAGACCTCTCCAATCCCCTGCACACCCTTCGAAACCCATGTAAACCTCTCTAAACATCTCCAATCCACTGAAAAACCCTCTATACAACGCATAACCTCTCTAAACATCTGTAAGCACCCGGAAACACCTGTAAACCCCTCGGAACCTCTGCACATACCTCTAAAGACATGTAAATCCTTCTAAACCACTCAAAACCCCTATAAACCCCAACAAAGCCCTCGGTACCCAGTGTAAACCCATGTAAACCTCTCTAAACATTTCTAATCCTCTATAAACAACTCTAAACCCCTGTAAACGTCTGTAAAACGCTCTGAACCGTGTAAACCCTAGCCAAACCGCTGTTAACCACTCTACCCTCTCAACCCTTCTAAACCACTCTAATCACCTGCAAACACCTCTAAACCCATCTAAAGCCCTCTAAACCCCTGTAAATCCCTGTAAAAACCCGCTAAGCCCCTATAACCCCGTGTAAACCCCTCTATACCACTCTAAACCCATGTGGACCACTCTAAACGCATCTAAACGCCCTATAAAAATGGTCGGCACGGATTGGAAGGGCCGAGAGGGCCTGTTTCCGTGCTGTAATTGTTATATGGTTATATGGTTATAAAGCCCTCCAAACCCACCTAAAGCCCTCTAAACACCTCTAATCCCCTGCAAACCTCTGTACACCATCTAAACCCATCGCAACCCCGCTAAACCACTCTAAACCTCTATAAACACCTGGAAACACCTCGAAACCGCCTATAAACCCCTCTAATCCCTTCTAACTCCCTGCAAATCCCTCTATACCCCTGTAGATCCCTCTAAACACCACTAAACATCTTTACTCCCCTGCAAATACCTAAACGCCCCAGGAAACACCCCTCTAAACACCTCTAAAACACACTAAACCACTCTAAACACCTCTAAACATCTCTCCACACCTGCAAACATCTGTAAACCCCTCTAAATCCCTCTAAACTCATCTAAAACCCTCTAACCCCCTCTAAACCCCTATAAATCCATCTCCATCTCTACCTTCATCTCTATGTCTAGCTACACCTCTATCTTTATCTCCAGTTCCATCTCTAACTCCATCTCTAGCTCCAGCTCCGTCTCTAGTTCCATCACCAGCACCAGCTCCAACTCAAGCTCCACCTCCATCTCCATCTCAAGATCCATCTCCAGCTCCATCACCATCCCCTGCTCCATCGTCAGCTCGAGTCCAACTCCAGCTCCCGCACCTCCAGGACTATCTTGGAGTCCAGCTAGCTCCAGTTCTAGCACTAGCTCTAGCTCCAGTTCTAGCTCTAGCTCTAGCTCCATCCCCAGCTCTACCTCCATTTGCAGCCTCATCTCCACCTCCATCTCCATACCCACCTCCAGCTCCATCTCCAGCTCTAGCTGCATCACCAGGTCCATCTCCATTTCCAGCTACATCTCCATCTCCAACTGGCTTCATCTCCTGCCCAATCGCCAGATCCACCTCAAACTCTACATCCAGCTCCATGGCATCTCCAGCTGCATCTCTAGCTCTAACTCCATCTCCAATTCCAGCCCCAGCTTCAGCTTTCGGTCCATCTCAATCTACATCTCTAGCATACATCTCTGTCTCCATCTCCAGCTCTAGCTCCATCTTTAGCAGCTCCGTCTCAAGCTCCATCACCAGCACCAGTACCAGCTCGAGCTCCATCTCCAGCTCCATCTCTATCTCCAGCTCCAACTCAAACTCCACTTCTATCTCCATTTCAAGCTCAATCTCCAGCTTCATCTCCTTCCCCTGTTCCATCTCCAGCTCGAGCTCCAGCACTGGAGATGGAGATGGAGCTGGTGATGGAACTCCAGCTCCAACAGATCGAACATCCCCTGCTCCATCTCCCGCACCTCCAGGACCATCTCCGAGTCTAGCTCCATCTTTATCTCTTGCTCCACTATCTTTTTTTGCAGCTCCGTTTCATTATCTCTCTAGCTCCATCTCCATCCCCATGTCCAGATCTACATCTAGCTCCAGCTCTAACTCCATCTCCAGCTCAGCCTCCAGTTTCCTCTCCAGTAGCATCTCCAGCGCCATCTCTAGCTCCATCTCTGCCTCAGACATAAGCTCCAGCTCCATCTCCAGCACCATCCCCAGCACCAGCTCCAGCTCCATCTCCAGCTACATCTCAGGCACAATTTTCAGGTCCACCTCCAGATTTAGTTCCAGCTCCATCTCGTAGCTCCAGATCCATCTGTAGCTCCGGTTCCATCTCCAGCTCCACATTCAGAGCCATCTCCGGCTCCATCTCCATCTCCAACTAGCATCTGCAGCTCCAGCTCTATCTCCGTCTCCAGCTCTGGCTCCATCTCCATCCCCATGTCCAGATCTACCTCTAGCTCCAGATCTAACTCCACCTCCAGCTCCAGCTCCATCTCCATCTCCATCTCCAGCTCCAGCTCTAGATACATTTCCACATCCGCTACTCTAGCTGTATCTCCATCTCCACCTACCTATGGCTCCATCTCCTGCCCAATCGCCAGATCCACCTCCAGCTCCAGCTCTATATCCAGCCCCAGCACCATATCCAGCACCAGCACTATCTCCAGCTGCATCTTCAGCTCTAACTCCATCTCCAGCTGCAGCACCATCTTCAGCTTTAGGTTCATCTCAATCTACAGCTGATAATCTAGCGTCAGCTCTATCTCTATCTCATTCTAAAGAATGGTAAAAAAATCTTAAGAAAGAAATTAGGAAGGCTAAAAGAAGATATGAGGTTGCTTTGGCAAGAAAGGTGAAAGTAAACCCAAAGGGTTTCTACAGCTATATTAATAGCAAAAGGATAACGAGGGATAAAATTGGACCATTAGAGAACCAGAATGGACAGCCATCTGCAGAGCCAAAAGAGATGGGGGAGATAGTGAACAATTTCTTTTCTTCGGTATTCACCGAGGAGAAGGATATTGAACTCTGTGAGTTAAGGGGAAAAAGTAGAGTAGTTATGGATTCAAAGAGGAGGAAGTACTGACACTTTTGAAAAATATAAAAGTGGATAAGTCTCCAGGTCCTGACAGGATATTCCCTAGGACATTGAGGGAAGTTAGTGTAGAAATAGCAGGAGCTATGACAGAAATATTTCAAATGTCATTAGAAACGGGAATAGTGCCAGAGGATTGGCGTACTGCGCATGTTGTTCCATTGTTTAAAAAGGGTTCAAAGAATAAACCTAGCAATTATAGACCTATTAGTTTGACGTCATTGGTGGGCAAATTAATGGAAAGGATACTTAGAGATAATATATATAAGCATCTGGATAAACAGGGTTGATCAGGAACAGTCAACATGGATTTGTGCCTGGAAGGTCATGTTTGACAAACCTTCTTGAATTTTTTTGAAGCGGTTTACTAGGGAAATTGATGAGGTAAAGCAGTGGATGTTGTCCTATAATGGATTTCAGTAAGGCCTTTGACAAGGTTCCCCATGGAAGGTTGGTTTAAGAAGGTTCAATCTTTTGGGTGTTAATGGCGGAGTAGTAAGTTGGATTCAACAGTGGCTGAATGGGAGATGTCAGAGAGTAATGGTGGATGGCTGTTTGTCAGGTTCGAAACCGGTGACCAGTGGGGTGCCTCAGGGATCTGTGTGTTGGGTCCACTGTTGTTTTGTCATGTACATCAATGATCTGGATGATGGAGTGGAAAATTGGATAAGTAAGTAATGCAGATGATACTAAGATAGGTGGTGTTGTGGATAATGAAGTTAGATTTTTCAAAGTCTACAGAGAGATTTGGGCCCATTGGAAAAAGTGGGCTGAAAGATGGCAGATGGAGTTTAATGTGATAAGTGTGAAGTGCTACATCTTGGCAGGACAAATCAAAATAGGACGTACATGGTAAATGGTAGGGAATTGGAGGAATGCTGTGGAACAGAGGGATCTAGGAATAACTGCATAGTTCCCTGAAGGTGGAATCGCATGTAGATAGGGTGGTAAAGAAAGCCTTTGGTGTGCTGGCCTTTATAAATCAGAGCATTGAATATAGGAGTAGGGAAAGTTAATGTTAAAATTGTACAAGGCATTGGTAAGACCAATTCTGGAGTATGGTGTACAATTTTGGTCGCCTAGTTATAGGAAGGATGCCAACAAAATAGAGAGAGTACAGAGGAGATTTACTAGAATGTTGCCAGGGTTCCAGCAACTATTTTACAGAGAAAGGTTGAACAAGTTAGGTCTTTATTCTTTGGAGCGCAGAAGGTTAAGGGGGGACTTGATTGAGGTCTTTAAAATGATGAAAGGGATAGACAGAGTTGACGTGGATACGTTTTTTTTTCCCATTGAGGGTAGGGAAAGATTCAAACAAGAGGGCATGACATGAAATTAAGGGACAGAGGTTTCGGGGTAACGTGAGGGGAACGTCTTTACTCAGAGGGTGGTGGCTGTGTGGAATCAGCTTCCAGCAGAAGTGGTGGAGGCAGGATCGATTTTAACATTTAAGAGTAAAGTGGATAGGTATATGGACGTGAAGGGAATGGAGGGGTATGGTCTGAGTGCAGGTAGATGGGACTAGGGGAAAACAAATGGTCGGCACGGACTGGAAGGGCCGAGAGGTCCTCTTTCCGTGCTGTAATTGTTATATGGTTATATGGTTATCTCCATCTCCAGCATCTCCTGTTCTACCTCAAGCTCCACCTCCAGCTCCTCCAGCTTCATGTCCAGAATCTCCAGCTCCAGCTCCAGCTCCATGTCAAACTCCAGCTCCAGCTCTATTTCCAGGCCCGTCGCCATCTACAGTCCAGCTCCAGCTCCAGCTCTAGCTCAAGGTCCAACGCCATCTCCAGGTCCATTTCCCGCTCCATTTCCAGCTCCAGCACCAGCTCCAACTCCAGCTCCAGCTCTAGATCCACCTCCAGCTTTAGCTCCAGCTACAAGTCTAGCTCCAGCTCTATCTCCAGCTCTACGTCCATCTTCCTCTCCATCTCTAGTTCCATCTTCCGCCAGGTCCATCTCCAGCTCCAATTTCAGCTACATATCCATCTCCAACTCTAGCTCTGGCTTCATCTCCTGCCCAATCGCCAGATCTAGCTCAAACGCTATATCCAGCCCCATGCCATCTCCAGCACCAGCTCTAGCTCCAACTCCGTCCAGTTCCAACCCCAGCCCCATCTTCAGCTTTAGGTCCATCTCAATCTAGAGATACTCTATCTTCAGCATAAATCTCTGTCTCCATCTCCAGCTCTAGCTCCATCATCAGCTCCATCTCTGTCTCCCGCTCCAACACAAACTCCACTTCCACTTCCATCACAAGCTCAATCTCCAGCTTCATCTCCATCCCCTGTTCCATCTCCCGCTCGAGCTCCAGCTCTAACTCCCGCACCTCCAGGATCATCTCCGAGTCTAGCTTCAGCTTTATCTCAAGCTCCACTATGTTTTTCTGCAGCTCGATTTCATTCTCCCTAGCTCCAGCTCTATCTCTAGCTCAACCTCCAGTTTCCTCTCCAGTTGCATCGCCATCTATCTCCATCTCCAACATCTCCTGTTCTACCTCAAGCTCCACCTCCAGCTCCTCCAGCATCATGTCCAGAATCTCCAGCTCCAGCTCCATGTTAAGCTCCAGCTCCAGCTCTATTTCCAGGCCCACCGCTATCTACAGCTCCAGCTCCAGCTCCATTTCAAGCACCATCACCAGCTCTAGCTCAAGCTGCTGGAGCTGGAGATGGAGCGGGAGATGGACCTGGAACGCCATCTCCAGGTCCATCTCCCGCTCCATCTCCAGCTCCAGCACCAGCTCCAACTCCAGCTCCAGCTCAAGATCCACCTCCAGCTTTAGCTCTAGCTACAAGTCTAGCTCCAGATCCATCTCTAGCTCCAGCTCTATCTCCAGCTCTACGTCCATCTTCCCCTCCATCTCTAGTTCCATCTTCCGCTCCATTTCCATCTCCACCTCCATCTCCAGCTCCAACTCAAACTCCACTTCCATCTCCATCTCAAGCTCCCTCTGCAGCTTCATCTCCATCCCCTGTTCCATCTCCAGCTCGAGCTCCAGCACTGGAGATGGAGATGGAGCTGGTGATGGAACTCCAGCTCCAACAGATCGAACATCCCCTGCTCCATCTCCCGCACCTCTAGGACCATCTCCGAGTCTAGCTCCATCTTTATCTCTAGCTCCACTATCTTTTTTGCAGCTCCGTTTCATTATCTCTCTAGCTCCATCTCCATCCCCATGTCCAGAGCTGGAGATGGAGCTAGCGCTGGAGCTGGAGATGGAAATGGAGATGGAGATGGAGCTAGATCTGGAGATCTAGTGCAAGCTAGTGCTGGAGATGGAACTAGAGCTAGAGCTAGAGCTTCAGATGCAGCTAGAGTTAGCGATAGTACTAGAGCTAGTGCTGGAAATGGAGCTGGAGCAGAGGAGAGTGCAGATGTAGAGCACGATTTGCTCGGCGTACTAGAGAGGAGCCAGAGCTGGAGATGGAGCTGGAGATGGGAAACAGTGGAAATGCAGCCTCTGCTAGTACAGGCTGGAGGGGAGTAGCTGGAGGTGGAGCGACATTAGAGCTATTGTAGCGGGAGTTTGGAGCGTTTGGAGCTGGATGGAGATGGAGCCAGAGCTGAAGCTGGAAATGGAGCTGTAGCTAGAGCTGGAGGTGGAGCAAGATCTAGAGCTAGGTTGAGTTAAATTGGAGCTGGTCAGCTGGAGATGGAGCTGGATATGGAGCAAGAGCTGGAACTGAAGATGGAGCTTGAGGTGGAGCTAGAGTTAAATGAGGCGATTTAAATGGAGATGGAGCTTGAGATGGAGCAGTAGATTGAGCTAGAGATAGAACAAGAAGGAGCTGGAGATGGCGCTGGAGATGGAGCAGGAGATTGAGCTGGAGATGTAGCTGGAGATGGAGCTGGAAATGGAGCTAGATTTAGAGCAGGAGATTGAGATGGAGCTGGAGATGCAACTTGAAATGGAGCTAGAGCCGGAACTGGAGAAGGAGCTGGAGATGAAGCCTGATCTAGAGCTGGAGGGAGTTAAACTAGCTGGATTGAGCTGGAGATAGAGCTGAAACTGAAGATGGGTCTGTGGATGTAGCTTGGAATGGAGCAAGTGCTGGACCTGGCGATTGAGATGGATTTCTAGAGCTGGGGAGCTGAAGGCGGAGCTAGAACTAGAGCTAAACTAGAGCTAAATATACACTAGAGATGGAGAGGGAGCTGGAGCTGGCGGGGTTGGAGATAGAGCTAGAGCTAGAGATGGAGATGGGTGGAGCTGGAGCTAGAGAAGGCGCTGGAGATGGAGCTAGTGCTGGAGGAGACTGGAGACTGAACTGGGGATGGAGTTGAGCTTGAGCTGGAGGGGCTGCAACTGGCGATGGGAGCAGAGGCCCCATGAAGCTGGGGATGGACTTGGAGCTGGAGATGTGGACATGGAGCTCGAGCTGGAGGGGGGGGGGGGAAAAATTGGAGCTGAACGTGCCGCTGGAGATTAAGCCTGAGCTTGAGCTGGAGATAGAGATGGAGAGATGGAGATGGAGCTAGAGCTGCAACTAGAGTTTGAGATGGAGATGCCACAGGAGGTGGAATTGCTACTGGATTGCTGATGGAGCTAGTGGAGGTGGGGATGGTGGAGATTTATACTGTGTTATGGGGTGTTATTATTACATTATACTCGTGATGAGGTAGAGATCTCGAGATAGACATAGAGCACGAGATAGAGCTCGCGACAGATATACTCGAGATACAGATAGTGTTAGAGGTAGCTCGAGAAATAGAGATATTCGAGATAGAGCTCGAGATGGAGATAGAGATAGAGCTCGAGAGAGAAAATAGAGCTCAGATAATGCTCGAGATATAAAGGTATATAGAGCTCGATGGGGCTCGAGATAGAGAGAGAGAGTTAGAGATACTCGAGATAGAGATATTCGAGGGAGATACTCGAGATAGATGGAGCACGAGGTATGAGCTCGGCCTAAGTATAGATAGATGGGGCTCTAGATAGAGATAGAGCTATTGATAGAGAAAGAGAGAGATCGAGATAGAGATACTTGATGGAGATGGAGATCGAGCTCGAAATAATATAGCTCGTGATACTGAGAGGATATAAAGCGCGAGATAATTACTCGAGATATATATTGATTTCGAGATAAATAGAGCTTGCTATCGCAAGAGATGGATTTCGAGATTCTCGAGCTAGAGTTTCCAGATAAAGCTCGAGATAGAGAGAGCTCGAAATAGGGATAGAGTTTGAGAAAGGGATGGAGATACTCGAGGTAGAGCTCGAGCTCCTCGAGATGGCGGTAATGAAGCTAGAGAGAGAAAGCGAGAGCTTGAGCTAGAGATAGTGATAGAGATAGAGATAGAGATACAGATACAGATACATTGTGATAAAAAGAGAGAGGTAGAGATTTTGATAAATAGGGCTAGAGAAAGAGTGATAATGGAGTATTTTAGTGGAGCTGGAGCTGGAGGTGGAGATGGAGCTGGAGCGAGAACTACAGATGGAGCGGGAGTTGTTTCTTGAGATGCTGAAGATGGAGCAGGAGCTCGAGATGGAGCTGGAGATGATAGATAGCGGGAGAGAGATGAAGATATAGAGATAGATCGAAAGAGAGGTATAGTGATTGACCTACATAAAAAAATATACTATAATAAACTGTTACATATAATAATATTATAACATTATCACATAATATTTATAATATATATTATTATACACCAACGTTATATCATTCTAATACATAATACGATAACACACTAATACTATAACACATAATACGATAACACACCAATACTAAATTATATTATAACACTATAATACTACACAATGATATATATAACATTGTACCTATAATATAATTGCAGAATATAAACACGATAATCCACTATTACATTAATAATACATCATACGATATAATACTAAAACTATGACAAACGCAATAAATACTATATAATGCAAAATAACACTATAATGGACTGGAACACACTCTCACTATATCTTACTGTCTAATGAAATGTATATAATACAATATATATCAGAGAACAATAATGCCTTCTGAACACAATACGCTATATTACACTTATGGACACTGTAATACACGACGTAACACTAAAATACACGAAACACTATAATACTGTAATGCAATATAATACCACATTATAGTACACTACACAGTTAAACACACTATAACATTATAATACTAACACACGTTTCTACTATACACTAAAAAAAAACACAACCACAATAACTTCACACTCTAATACAAATTATTACCGATAATTTAATACATTATCACACCTTTAATTCAGATAGTAATATATATATACACGTCAAAACGATATCACACATAACATTATAACATAACATACTAGAATTTTGTTACAACACTGGGTGACTATAATATGAGGAATGAAACTATGAAACTTGACAACAGTTAGTGTGTTATCGGTTACAACAGTGTGTTATTGTATATTTTAGTGTATTGCTATTATAGTGATATATCGTGACATAATGTGTGTTCATATTTAGTGTTGTTATAGTTTGTCAAATTCCGAAAGTGGTATCGTAAAGTATTGTAAAGTATAGTAAAATATTGTCAGAATGTGTTATTTTTTGTTATCATGTACTGTATCGTTTTATATAGTATGTTATAGTATGTTGATATGTATTAGACTATTTTGGTCTGATAATGTGGTAGAAGATGACTGACTGGTGCCTTCCCTCACAGTGGGAAAATTTTGATTCTGTTGAACTATCGTGTATCATATATAGTGTAAAATGTATGGGATAGTATACTATAATAAACATAATTGTGTATTAAATTGTGCCTGTGCATTATATTGTTATGGTGTATTACAGGGTGTCTGAAAGTGTTAAAGTGTATTATATTGTTATATTATGTTATTGTGTATACGGTGTTAAAATGTAATTGTATTGCGTTATAGTGTATTTTAGTGGTGTAATGCTATTATGTGCGTGTGAAAGTATATTGCAATGTGTTCGAACGTGGTTAATCTGTTTTAAAGTGCATTATATGGTTATATTGTATTATAAAATATTATAAATAAACATGTGTTGTAAAGTGAATTATTATATATCTTAGTGTGTTATACTGTATTTTTGCGTGTCAGTGTGTCTATAATGTTAAAATGAATTCTTGCCGTATTACATTGTGTTTTTTAAGTTATAATGTGTTAGAGAGTGTGTTATATTGGCTTTCGTGTATTCACGGTTTGTGTTATAGTATATCACAAGTATCCTAATGTATTATAGTGTGTTATAGCGTATAGCGTACTGGTGTATTATAAGTGTATGATACACTGTGTGATAGTGTTTTGTATTGTATGATATTGTTCTGTTGATATGTTGTGGGAGTGACCCCCCGTGATGCGTTTGTGACGGTGTATTGTGGTGTATATTATATTGTAATAGCATTATAGTATTATGGTGTGTATTAGAATGTGTTAGCATATTTTATATGGTATGTTACAATGTTAAAGTGTTGTTGTGTATTTATATTGTGGTGTTGTTATACTGTTATGACCAGTGCGGTTATAGTGTGTTATAATATATTACAAAGTGGGGATAGTATTTTTATAGTTATCGATTGGTTTATAGAGGGTACAGTGTGATACTGTGTTATATTATTTTATATTATGATATTATTTTTTTTATGCGATACGATTTTATAGTGTTATTAAATGTTATGTTACGGTATTATAGTGTTATAAATTTGTCAAATTTTACTTTTTCGTTTTAGTTTTATTTAAAGTATTATATAGTAGTTTATAATGCTATAAACTATATAATACACCTTAGCACGATGTGATACATATGGCACACTATATTTGGCACACCGCACAACATACAATTACAAACTACTATAACACACTGCTTCACACTATACCCACCAGGACAGATAACATCACTAGAATCTGTCAGTGTAATTTTATAAACACTATAAGATAATGCAACACACTATGAAACCGTATAGAATACTATCTAGATAGTATTATTGTTTTTTATAATGATATCATAATATGTGTTGTATTGTTGTTATGTGTTATAGGGTGTTATAGTGTATTATAGTGTATTATAATGATATCATAATATGTGTTGTATTGTTGTTATGTATTATAGGGTGTTATAGTGTATTATAGCGTGATATAGTGTTATACTGTATTTTCCTGTATTTACGTGTATTTTAGGGATTTACAGTGTAAATGTTTAGCTCAATGTATAGGATAGTGTATTATAATAAACATAATTGTGTATTATAGTGTGCCTTAACGTATTAGATTGTTATAGTGTTACAATATGAAAGTGTTACCGTGCGTATATTTTATATTTAGTGCGTTATGGTGTGATATAGTGTGTTATAGTGTGTTAAGTGTCATAGTGTGTTACAACATGTTAAAATGTGTTATATCGCGTTAGAGTGTATATTAGTCGTGTAATGCGTTATAGAATCTTACAATGTGTTAGAACGTGTTATTCTGTGTTATAGTTCATTGTAGTGTTATAACGTATTATAATGTGATAGTTATGTGTTGTAGTGCATTATTAGTGTGTTTGTTATAGTGTGTATAGTTTTGTGTTATACTGTATTATTGTGTATTACAGTGTGTTATTGTGAAACTGTGATAGTGTTTGATACTGTTTGGTATTGTTTGCAAAAAAAAATGATAGACAGAGTTAACGTGGATACGTTTTTCCCTCTATCGAGGGTAGGGAAGATTCAAACAAGAGGGCATGACATGAGAATTAAGGGACAGATGTTTCGGGGTAACGTGAGGGGGAACTTCTTTACTCAGAGGGTGGTGGCTGTGTGGAATGAGCTTCCAGCAGAAGTGGTGGAGGCAGGATCGATTTTAACATTTAAGAGTAAAGTGGATAGGTATTATGGGACGCCCCCCCCCCCCTGAAAGGGAATGGAGGGGTATGGTCTGAGTGCTGGTAGATTGGACCTAGGGGGAAAACAATTGGTCGGCACGGGATGGAAGGGCCGAGAGGGCCTGTATCCGTGCTGTAATTGTTATATGGTTTATATGGTTAATGCACTGTCAGTAATTTTATTAAACACTCAATGCACTATAAACACAGAATAACACGTTCTAACACATTCACTAGATACATTACACGATAGGATTACGCAATATTAAACATTTTATCATCGCATAACCACTTATAACACATATAAACTATCTTACTGCCTAACAAACAATACAATATAAAATATACACATTTGAAACATATTGTAACAACCTGTAATTGCAACTTAACAATTTAATAGGTTGAAGGCACATTACAATACACCATTATGTTTATTTATATATACACTATAAATACCACTATTTATTAGTGTATAGCCCACCTAAACCACCTTTAAACCTCGAAACTCCTGTAATCCTTATCACCCCCTGTAACCGGTAAATCTCTTTAATCATCTCTTAAAACTCTGTATAAACAAATCTAAAACCTCTAAAACCCTTGGGTAAACGTCTGCAAAACCCTCTAAAACTTTGTAAAACCCCTGTAAAACCCTTTTAAACCACTATTAAACATCTCTAACAGCTGCAAAACCCCTCTAAACCCCTCTAAACCCGTCTAAACCACTGAAAATCCCCCTAAACCCAATACCCTATTGTAAACCCCTCTATACTCCTCTAAACCCCTGTAAATGCCCTGTAAACACCCGCAAGCACCTCCAACCCCCTCTAAACACCTTCAAACCCCTCTAAACCCCTCTACACCCACGTGGGCCACTCTAAACGCCTCTAAACACCACATAAACCCGCGAAATCTACTAAACCTCTCTAAACCCATGTAAACCCTTCTAAACCCCTCTTAAAACCATGTGGACACTCTAAACACTTTAAACCTAAAATCCCCTATCCCCTCTAACCCCCATATAAAGCACGTTAAAACCACTCTAAATCAATCCAAACCTACCCCATGTAAATCCCTCTACACCCTCCGAACTCATGCCAAACCCCTGTAATCCCCAACTAAACCCTATAAAGCCCCTCGATACCCCATGTAAACACCTGGAAACCCATGCTAGTCCTTTCTAAACCATCTAAACCCTCAAAAAATTATTCTAAAAACACTCTAAATCACTCTAACTACTCTGAAACCCCTCCAAACCCTTTGTAAACCCTATAAACTCCGTAAAAACTCATCGAAAACCCTGTAAACCCTCTATAAACCATCTTAAAACCTCAATAATCTTTCATTCTTAAACCACTCTAAACCCTCTCTAAACACCTGCAAATACCTGTAAACCCCTCTAACCCCATCTAAAACCCTCTACACACCCGGTAATCACTCTAACCCCCTCTAAATAGCTGTAAACCCCTCTAAACCCCTCTAAACCCCTCTGAACATCTCTAATCCTCTGCAAATCCCTCCAAACCGCTGTAGAGCATCTAAACCCTCTGAACCCCTCTAGACCCCTCCAAACCACGCTGAACGTCTCTAAACATCTGCAAGCACCTCTAAACCCCCTCTTAAACCCTGTAAACCCCTCTAACCCTGTAAATCGCTCTAAACCCCTGTAAATCCCTCTAAACACGTAAACCCTTCTAATCATCTCTAATCACCTGCATACCCCTTGAAACACCTGTAGATCCCTCTGAACCCTTGTAAATCCATCTCAAAACACCTGTAAACACCCGGAAACACATGTGAACCCGTCAAAACCTAAATACTTCTACCCCATGTAAATCCCTCTAAATCCCTCCACCCTCGAAACCTCTATAAACCGCCCTGTAAACCCCATGTAAATCCCTCTAAACCACTCTAATCCCCATGTAACCGCTCCTAAACACTTCTATATCCCTGTAAAGCCCCTTAAACCCCACTAAACTCATGATAATACTTCTAACCCCCTGTAAACCCATGTAAACCCCTTCTAAACACCTATTAACCTTTAAACCTCTAAACCCAGCTAAACCACTCTAAACACCTCCAACCCCCTCTAAACCCCTCTAAACCCCTGTAAACCCCTCTAAACATCTCTAACCGCCTGCAAATCCATCTATACCACTCAGAACCTCTCTAAACACCTGTAAACACCCGGAAACACATGTAACCCCCCTAAATCTCTGTATATACCTCTAAACCCATGTACATAACCTCTAACCCCTCCAAACCCTTGCAAAACCCTGTGAACCATTATTAAAACGCTAAAACTTCCTACAAACCCCTCTGACCCCATCCAACCTCCTCTTATAAACTCTCTCGAAAACCCTTCCAAACCACCGTAAACCTCTCTAAACATTTATAAACCTCTGTAAACACTAAATCTACCTTAACCACTGTAAACACCCCCAAGCCCTCCAAACCGCTCCCTCCACTGCACCGCTCCAGACACTCTCCAATCCTTCCAACCCTCGAAACCCGTGTAAACCTCTCTAAAACATCTATAATCACTGCATACCCCTCTATACAACGCAAAACCTCTCTAAACATCTGTAAGCACCCGGAAACACCTGTAAACCCCTCAAAACCTCTGTACATACCTCTAAACGCATGTAAATCCTTCTAAACACACTCAAAACCCCAACAAAGCCCTCGATGCCCCATGTAAACCTCTCTAAACATTTCTATAAACAACTCTAAACCCATGTAAACGTCTGTAAAACGCTCTAAACCGTGTAAATCACATCCAAACCGCTGTTAACCACTACCCTCTCAACCTTTCTTCTAAACCACTCTAAACACCTTGAAACCTCCTAATACCCATCTGCCCTCTAAACCCCTGAATCCCTGTAAAACCCGCTAAGCCCCTATAACCCCATGTAAACCCCTTTAAACCACTAAACCCATGTGGACCACTCTAAACGCCTCTAAACTCCCTATAAAGCCCTCCAAACCCACACAAACCCCTCTAAACACCTCTAATCCCCTGCATTACTCTATTACACCATCTTAACACCATCGAAACCCCTAAACCACTCTAAACCTCTATAAACACCTGGAAACACCTCGAAACCGCTATAAACCCCTCTAAACCCCTCTAACTCCCTTCAAATCCCCTGTAGATCCCTCTAAACATCTTTACTCCCCTGCAAATACCTAAACGCCCCAGGAAACACCCCTCTAAACACCTCTAAAACACACTAAACCACTCTAAACACCTCTAAACATCTTTCCACACCTGCAAACATCTGTAAACCCCTCTAAATCCCTCTAAACTGATCTAAAACCCTCTAACCCCCTCTAAACCCCAGTAAATCCATCTCCATCTCTACCTTCATCTCTATGTCTAGCTACACCTCTATCTTTATCTCTAACTCCATCTCTAGCTCCAGCTCCATCTCTAGTTCCATCACCAGCACCAGCTCCAACTCAAGCTCCTCCATCTCCATCTCAAGCTCCATCTCCAGCTCCATCTCCATCCCCTGCTCCATCGTCAGCTCGAGTCCAACTCCAGCTCCCGCACCTCCAGGACAAGCTTGGAGTCCAGCTAGCTCCAGTTCTAGCACTAGCTCTAGCTCCAGTTCTAGCTCTAGCTCTACCTCCATTTCCAGCGTCATCTCCACCTCCATCTCCATACCCACCTCCAGCTCCATCTCCAGCTCTAGCTGCATCACCAGGTCCATCTCCATTTCCAGCTACATCTCCATCTCCAACTGGCTTCATCTCCTGCCCAATCGCCAGATCCACCTCAAACTCTACATCCAGCTCCATGGCATCTCCAGCTGTATCTCTAGCTCTAACTCCATCTCCAGTTCCAGCCCCAGCTTCAGCTTTCGGTCCATCTCAATCTAGAGCTCATATTCTATCTTCCACTCCATCTCTAGCATACATCTCTGTCTCCATCTCCAGCTCTAGCTCCATCTTTAGGTCCAGCTCCAACTCAAACTCCACTTCTATCTCCATTTCAAGCTCCATCTCCAGCTTCATCTCCATCCCCTGTTCCATCTGGAGTTGGAGATGGATCTGGTGATGGAACTCCAGCTCCAACAGATGGAACATCCCCTGCTCCATCTCCCGCACCTCCCGGACCATCTCTGAGTCTAGCTCCATCTTTATCTCTAGATCCACTATCATTTTCTGTAGCTCCGTTTCATTATCTCTCTAGCTCCAGCTCCATCCCCATGTCCAGATCTACCTCTAGCTCCAGCTCTAACTCCCTCTCCAGCTCAGCCTCCAGTTTCCTCTCCAGTAGCATCTCCAGCGCCATATCTAGTTCCATCTCTGCCTCAGACATAAGCTCCAGCTCCATCTCCAGCTCCATCTCAGGCACAATTTCCAGGTCCACCTCCAGATTTAGTTCCAGCTCCATCACCTAGCTCCAGATCCATCTGTAGCTCCAGTTCCATCTCCAGCTCCATCTCCAGAGCCATCTCCAGCTCCATCTCCATCTCCATCTCCAACTAGCAACTGCAGCTACAGCTCTATCTCCGTCTCCAGCTCTGGCTCCATCTCCATCCCCATGTCCAGATCTACCTCTAGCTTCAGCTCTAACTCCATCTCCAGCTCCAGCTCCATCTCCATCTCCATCTCCAGCTCCAGCTCTAGATACATTTCCACTTCCGCTACTCTAGCTGTATCTCCATCTCCACCTACCTCTGGCTCCCCGCCCAATCGCCAGATCTACCTCCAGCTCCAGCTCCAAATCCAGCCCCAGCACCAAATCCAGCACCAGCACTATCTCCAGCTGCATTCTTTGCTCTAACTCCATTCTCCAGCTGCAGCACATCTTCAGACTTTAGGTTCATTTCACGTCTACAGATGTAATCTAGCGTTCAGCTCTATCTCTATCTCCATCTTCCAGCATCTCTGTTATACCTCAAGCTCCACCTCTGCTCCTCCAGCTCTAGTTCATGGCCAGATCTCGAGCCCTAGCTCCAGCTCCATGTCAAACTCAGCTCCAGCTTTTTACAGGCCCATTGCCCATCTAACAGTCCAGCTCCAGCTCCATTTCCAGCTCCATCACCAGCTCTAAAGCTCAAGGTCCAACGCCATCTCCAGGTTCCATGTTCCCGCTCCATTTCAACTCCAGCCACCAGCTCCAACCAGCTCAAAATAAAGGCATCTAGATCCCACCTCAGCTTTAGCTCAGCCTACAATTCTAGCTCCAGATTCCATCTCTAGCTCCAGGCTCTATCTCCCAGCTCTACGTCCATCTTCCTCTCCATCTCTAGTTCCCATCGTCCGTCCATTTCCATCTCCACCTCATTTCCAAGATCCATAACTCAAACTCACTTTCCATCTCCATCTCAGTGCTCCATCTGCAGGCTCCATCTCCAGCCCACTGTTCGATCTCCAGTCGAGAGCTCCCGAATCTATATCCCGCACTCCAGGTCCATCGCCGAGTCGTAGCTCCATCTTTATCTCTACCTCCACTATCATTTTTTCTGCAGCCCATTTCATTATCATCTCTAGCTCCAGCTTCAGTCTATCTCCGTCCACCTCCAGTTTCCTCTCCAGTTGCTATCTCCAGCGCCATCTTCTAAGCTCCATCTCTACCTCAGACTTCAGCTCCAGCTCCATCTCCAGCACCATCCCCAGCACCAGCTCCAGCTCCATCTCCAGCTACATCTCAGGCACAATTTTCAGGTCCACCTCCAGATTTAGTTCCATCTCGATCTCCACCCCTAGCTCTAGATCCATCTCTAGCTCCAGCTCCATCTCCAGCTCCATCTCCAGAGCCATCTCCAGGTCCATCTCCATCTCCACCTCCAGCTCCATCTCCAGCTCAATCGCCTGGTCCATCTGCAGCTCCAGCTCTACCTCCGTCTCCAGCTCTGGCTCCATCTCCATCCCTATGTCCAGATCTACCTCTAGCTCCAGCTCTATCTCCATCTCCATCTCCATCTCCAGCTCCAGCTCCATCTCCATCTCTATCTCCATCACCAACTCCAGATCCAGCTCTTCCACATTTCCACATACGCTACTCTAGCTCTATCTGCATCTCCACCTAGTTCTGGCTCCATCTCCTGCCCAATCGCCAGATCCACCTCCAGCTAACAAAAAGATCTCTAGCTCCAGCCCCATCTCCAGCTTCATCTCCAGAGCCCAATCTCCAGCTCCACCTCCAGCTCCATCGCCAGGTCCAACTCCAGCTCCAACGCTAGCTCTATCTCTATTCCAGCTACATCTGCAGCTCCAGCTCTACCTCCGTCTCCAGATCTGGCTCCATCTCCATCCCCATGTCCAGATCTACCTCTAGCTCCAGCTCTATCTCCATCTCCATCTCCAGCTCCAACTCCATCTCCATCTCCATCTCCATCACCATCTCCAGATCAGCTCTTAACATTTCCACATCCACTACTCTAGCTCTATCTCCAATCTCCCACCTAGTCTGGCTCCATCTCTGCCAATCGCCAGATCCACTCTCCAGCTCCAGCTCTATATCCAGGCCAGACCTATCGCACCATATTTTCTCCAGCTGCATCTTCAGCTGTAAACGCCATCTCCATCTCCAGGCCCCATTTCAGCTTTAGGTTCCATACTCAATCTACAGTTGAAAATCTGGCGTCAGCTTATCTCTGTTCCTTCTCCAGCATCTCATGCTTCTTCCTCAAGACTCAATCTCCTAGCTCCTCCAGGTCTTTTTTAGCTTCATGTCCAGAATCTCCAGCTCCAGCTCCAGCTCCAGCTCCGTCAAGCTCCTAGCTTCATCTCTATTTCACGCCCATCTCCATTACAGCTCAGATTCAGCTCCAGCTCCCAGTTCCAGCTCCTTGCAGCTTAAGCTTCCCAGTCTAACTCATCTCTTGTTCCTTCTCCGCCTCCATTTCTCCTAGCTCAAGATCTAGCTTCAGCCCCAGCTCTTGCTCCAGCTCACATCTGTTGCTCATTCTCCAGTTCCATAATCAGGCATCAGCTAGCTCCATTCTCTTAGCTCTCTTCCAGCTTCAGCTCTGGCTCAGTTCTCCTCTCCATCTCTGCACCATCTCAAGCTCTAGCTCCAGCTCCAGTACTGCAAACTCGATCTCCAGCTCTTCCTCCATATCCACTCCATCTCTTGCTCTAGCTCCAGCTCCATCCCAGTTCATCTCCAGCTCCAATCTCCCGCACTCCAGGTCGATCTCCAGGAGCTCCATCTCCATAAATTAGCTCCACTCTATTTTTTTCGCGCGAGCTCCTTCTTTCTCTCTCTCTAGCTCCAGCTCTTTCTGACTCAGGCTCAGCTCCAATCTTTAGTTCCATCTGAGGTCGCTCTAATCTCCAGTCCAACTTCGTTTCCAGCTCCAATCTCCATCTCCATAATCCATCTCCAGGCTCTAGCTCAGTTCCATCCCCAGCCCCAGCTCCATCTCCAGGTCCATCTCAATCTCTAGCTCCCGCTCCAGTTCCATCTCCTGCTCTGAAGCTAGAGCTGGATTGAAGTGGAAATGGAGCTGGAGATGGAGCTAGAGCTGGAGCTGCGTCTGGATATGGAACTTGAGATGGAACTAGAGCTGCTGGCGATGGAGATAGAGCAAGAGCTGCAGGAGCTGGAGACGGGAGCTGGAGCAGGAGATCGAGCTGGAGATGAAGCTAGAGATGGAGCTGTAGATGGAGTAGAGCTGGAGCTGGAAGGAGCTGGAACTGGAGGTGGATCAGGAGATCGAGCTGGAAATGAAGCTAGATGAGCGCTGGAGGGGGGGGGATGAAAGGAGCTAGAGGATGGAGCCGAAGATGAAGGTAGAGTCGGAGCTGGTGATGGAGATGAAGTTGCTGGAGATAGAGATGAAACTGGAGATGGAGCTCGAGCTGGAATAGGAGTTGGAGATGGCGCTGGAGATTGATCTGGAGCTGGAGGTGGAGATGGACCTAGAGCTGGAGCTGGAAATCGAGCTGGAGATGGACCTGGAGATGGAGATAGTGCTAGAGCTGTTGATGGAGCTGGAGATGGAGTGAAAGCTGGAGCAGGAGATGGAGCTACAGCTAGATCTTGAGATTGATCTGGAGATGGAGCTAGGGCTAGAGCTGGAGCTAGAATTGGCGCTCGAGGAAGAACTGGAGATGGAGCTGGAGACGGATCTGGAGATGGAGCTGCAGCCAGTACAGCTACTAGAGCTAGGGCTGGAGTTTGAGCTGGACATGGAGTTTGAGCTGCATCTGGTGATGGGGCTAAAGCTAGATCTGGGGATGGAGCCTGAGATGGAGCAAGAGCTGGATCAAGCGATGGAGCTAGAGCATGAGCTGAAGATTGAGCTGGAGATGGAGCTAGCGCTGGAGCTGGAGATGGAAATGGAGCTAGATCTGGAGATCTAGTGCAAGCTAGTGCTGGAGATGGAACTAGAGCTAGAGCTAGAGCTTCAGATGCAGCTAGAGTTGGAGATAGTACTAGAGCTAGTGCTGGAAATGGAGCTGGAGATGGTGCTGGAGGCAGAGGTCGAGCACGTGCTCGTGTTATAGATGGAACCAGAGCTGGAGATGGAGCTGGGGATGGGACTGGAAATGCAGCTCTAGCTAGTACAGCTGGAGGTGTAGCTGGAGGTGGAGCTAGAGCTATAGCGGGAGTTGGAGCTGGAGATGGAGCCAGAGCTGAAGCTGGAAATGGAGCTGTAGCTAGAGCTGGATATAGAGCTGGAGGTGGAGCAAGATCTAGGGTTAGGTTGAGTTAAATTGGAGCTGGAGTCAGCTGGACATAGAGCTGGATATGGAGCAATAGCTGGAACTGGAGATTGAGCTTGAGGTGGAGCTAGAGTTAGAGCTGGCGATTTAAATGGAGATGGTGCTTGAGCTGGAGGTGGAGCTGTAGATTGAGCTAGAGATAGAACAAGAAGGAGCTGCAGATGGAGCAGGAGATTGAACTGGGGATGTAGCTAGAGATGGAGCTGGAAATGGAGCTAGATTTAGAGCAGGAGATGGAGATGGAGCTGGAGATGCAACTTGAAATGGAGCTAGAGCCGGAACTGGAGAAGGAGCTGGAGATGAAGCCTGATCTAGAGCTGGAGGGAGTTAAACTAGCTGGATTGAGCTGGAGATAGAGCTGAAGCTGAAGATGGATATGTAGATGTAGCTTGGAACGGAGCGAGTGCTGGACCTAGCGATTGAGATGGATCTAGACTGGAGCTGAAGGCGGAGCTAGAGCTAGAGCTAGAGCTAAACTAGAGCTAAATATACACTAGAGATGGAGAAGGAGCTGGAGCTGGAGGCGTTGGAGATAGAGCTAGAGCTAGAGATGGAGATGGAGCTGGAGCTAGAGAAGGCGCTGGAGATGGAGCTAGAGCTGGAGGAGCTGGAGACTGAACTGGGGATGGAGTTGAGCTTGAGCTGGAGGGAGCTGCAACTGGAGATGGAGCAGGACATGAAGCTGGGGATGGACCTGGAGCTGGAGATAGAGGTGGACATGGAGCTCGAGCTGGAATTGGAGTTGGACGTGCCGCTGGAGATTAAGCCCGAGCTTGAGCTGGAGATAGAGCTGGAGATGGAGATGGAGATGGAGCTAGAGCTGCAACTAGAGTTTGAGATGGAGATGCCACAGGAGGTTGAATTGCTACTGGATTGCTGATGGAGCTAGTACTGGGGATGGTGGAGATTTATACTGTGTTATGGGGTGTTATTATTACATTATACTCGTGATGAGGTAGAGAGAGCTCGAAATAGACATAGAGCACGAGATAGAGCTCGCGACAGATATACTCGAGATACAGATAGTGTTAGAGGTAGCTCGAGAAATAGAGATACTCGAGATAGAGGTCGAGATAGAGATAGAACTCGAGAGAGAAAATAGAGCTCAGATAATGCTCGAGATGTAAAGGTATATAGAGCTCGATGGGGCTCGAGATAGAGAGAGAGAGTTAGAGATACTTGAGATAGAGATAATCGAGGGAGATAGTCGAGATAGATGGAGCTCGAGGTGTGAGCTCGGCCTAAGTATAGATAGATGGAGCTCGTGACGGACTGAGCTCTAGATAGAGATAGAGCTATTGATAGAGAAAGAGAGAGATCGAGATAGAGATACTTGATGGAGATCGAGCTCGAGATAGAGATAGAGCTCGAAATAATATAGCTCGTGATACAGAGAGGATATAAAGCGCGATATAATTACTCGAGATGAATATTGATTTCGAGAGAAATAGAGCAAGAGATAGATTTCGAGATTCTCGAGCTAGAGTTTCCAGAGAGCTCGAAATAGGGATAGAGCTTGAGAAAGAGGTCGAGATAGAGATACTAGAGGTAGAGCTCGAGCTCGTCGAGGGCGGTAATGAAGATAGAGAGAGAAAGCGAGAGCTTGAGCTAGAGATAGTGATAGAGTTAGAGATAGAGATACAGATACATAGCGATAAAAAGAGAGAGAGGTAGAGATTTTGATAAATAGAGCTAGAGAAAGAGTGATAATGGAGTAGAAGCTGGAGCTAGAGCTGGAGGTGGAGATGGAGCTGGAGCGAGAGCTACAGATGGAGCGGGAGATGTATCTGGAGATGGAGCTGGAGTTGGTGTAGGAGCTCGAGATGGAGCTGGATGCTGGAGATGATAGATAGCGGGAGAGAGATAAAGATATAGAGATAGATCGAAAGAGAGGTATAGTGATTGACCTACATAAAAAATATACTATAATAAACTGTTACATATAATAATATTATAACATTATCACATAACATTTATTATTATACCAACGTTATATCATTATAATACATAATACGATAACACACTAATACTACATAATACGATAACACACCAATACTAATAGAATATTGACTGGCCTTGAGGGGGATACGACATATATTGCCTGAAGTAGATTCATATTGCCCGAGTCGAAGACGAGGGCAATATGGATCTAGTGAGGGCAATATATGTCGTATCCCCCGAAAGAGGACAGTCAATATTGTTATTATTACCCATATCAAACATCTAGAGGAAAATCTGAACATCTCAGCTCGGCGGACTTCCACGTAAAATTTAACCAAAATGGACGCGGCAGTCTTCCTGTCTGCCGTTTGAATATTCTGAATTTCCCACGCAGCGTCACGTTGCCAAGTTCCCGGATGTGAGACCAGGGGAATATAAGACTATATTTACCGCTGTTTTAACACGTAAAGTCCATAGGCGTTCGCAAGAAAGGGGAATACAAGAAAATATTCCCCTGTTAACCCTGCTGGCACTCAAAACGAACGGAATACAATTTTGTAAAAGCATAGCTCAGATGTGTGATATGGGTAATAATAAATTATATTAGAACTATAATACTACACAATGATATATATAACATTGTACCTATAACACAATATAAACACGATAATCCACTATTACATTATTATTACATCATATGATATTATACACACTATAATACTAAAACTATGACAAATGCAATATATACTATATAATACAAAATAACACTATGATGGACTGGAACACACTATCTCACTATATCTTACTGTCTAATGAAATGTATATAATACAATATATATCAGAGAACAATAATGCCTTCTAAACACGATACGCTATATTACACTTATAGACACTGTAATACACGTCACACTAAAATACACGAAACCAGACTACCACAATAATACTATAATGCAAAATAATACCACATTATAGTACACTACACAGTTAAACACACTATAACATTATAATACTATCACACGCTACAATTACACTAAAACACAACAGGCACAATAACACAACAATATTGAATACATAATATACATCATAAGACATATAAGATACTAAAAACATTATTTAATACTTATGCACTTCACGATAACGATATACAGGCACTCATTTGTTATAACGATGTCCAACTAACACAATAATACTATAATCAATATAATATACTAAGCACGATAGGAACCACTACAAACACACTTGACGATAATACATACAGATACTATAAACCTTGACAAAGAGTTAGTGTTTTATCGTTTACTACAGTGTGTTATTGTATATTTTAGTGTATTGTAGTGTGCAATCGTGTGTTATTCTATTATAGTGATATATCGTGACATAATGTGTGTTTTAATATTTAGTGTTATAGTTAGTCCAATTGCGAGAGTGGTATAGTAAAATATTGTATAGTATAATATATTGTTAGAATGTGTTATTTTTTGTTATCATGTATTGTATCGTTTTATATCGTATGTTATAATGTTAGTATGTTGATATGTATTAGACTATTTTGGCGTGATAATGTGGTAGAAGATGACTGACTGGTGCCTTCCCTCACAGTGAGAAACTTTTGATTCTGTTGAACTATCGTGTATCGTATAATATATAGGATAGTATAGTATAATAAACATAATTGTGTATTAAATTGTGCCTGTGCATTATATTGTTATGGTGTAATACTGGTGTATTATAGTGTATGATACACTGTGTGATAGTATTTTGTATTGTTTGATATTGTTGTGAGTGAGTGATGCGTTTGTGACACAGTGGCACAGTGTGATATTGTGTTATATTATTTTATATATGATATATTTTAATGCGATACTGATATAGTGTTATTAATGTATGTTAGGGTATTATAATGTATAAATTTGTCATATTTTACTTTTTCGTTTTATATAGTATTTTATAGTAGTTTATAATGCTATAAACTATATAATACACCTTAGCACGATGTGATACATATGGCACACGATAACATCGTGTATCGTATAATATATAGGATAGTATAGTATAATAAACATAATTGTGTATTAAATTGTGCCTGAGCATTATACTGTTATGGTGTATTACAGGGTGTCTGAAAGTGTTAAAGTATTATATTGTTATATTATGTTATTGTGTATACGGTGTTAAAATGTATTGTATTGCGTTATAGTGTATTTTATGGTGCATTATAGTGCATATAGTGAAAGTATATTACAATGTGTTCGAACGTTAATCTGTTTTAAAGTGCATTATAGTGTTATATTGTATTATAATGTATATTATATTATACATGTGTTGTAGTGAATTATTATATATCTTAGTGTGTCATACTGTATTTTTGCGTGTCAGTGTGCTATAATGTTAAAATGAATCTTTGCGTATTACAGTGTGTTTTTAATGTATAATGTGTTATAGAGTGTGTTATATTGCTTTCGTGTATTACGGTGTGTTATAGTATATCATAGTATCCTAATGTATTATAGTGTGTTATAGCGTATTGCGTACTGGTGTATTATAGTGTATGATACACTGTGTGATAGTCTTTTGTATTGTTTGATATTGTTCTGTTATATGTGTGAGTGAGTGATGCGTTTGTGACGGTGTATTGTGGTGTATATTATATTGTAATGTGTGTTAAATTATATTGTAATAGCTTATTATAGTATTATGGTGTGTATTAGAATGTGTGAGCATATTTTATATGGTATGTTACATTGTTAAAGTGTTGTGTATTGACTTTTGTGGTGTTTTATACTGTTGTACAGTGCATTATAGTGTACTGTATATAGTATATAGTATTTTATAGTATTTTATAGTTATAATGAATTGGATTATAGTGGTACAGTGTGAAACTGTGTTATATTATTTTATATATATATTTTTAATGCGATACTGATATAGTGTTATTAATGTATGTTAATTATTATAGTGTATAAATTTGTCATAATTTACTTTTTCGTTTTATATATTATGTTATAGTAGTTTATAATGCTATAAACTATATAATACACCTTAGCACGATGTGATACATATGGCACACTATAACACCGCACAACACACAATAACAAACTACTATAACACACTGCTTCACACTATACCTAACTAACACTCACTAGAATCTGCTGTAAGACTATAACACTATGACAATGCAACACATTACGAAACCGTATAGAATACTATCTAGATAGTATTATTGTTTTTTTGTGTGTATCATCTTAATTATAATGATATCATAATATGTTGTATTGTTGTTATGTATTATAGCGTGTTATAGTGTATTATAGCGTGGTATAGTGTGTTATGCTGTATTTCCCTGTATTTACATAGCGATTTCCAGTGTAAACATTTAGCACAATGTATTATAGTGTGTTATAATGAACATAATTGTGTATTATAGTGTCTTAACGTCTATTATCGTTATTATCGCCTCTATTATCGTGTGATATCGCGTGTTATATTATTATAGGTTTTGTGCTAGACGTTAGTGCATTACTGTTAGTGCATTAGTGTTTTATATATAGTATGTTATAGTGTATTGTGTGAGTATAATGCACAGATTATGATATAATGTGATGTAGTGTGTTATTGTGTTTCAGTCTGTTAAATGCGAGATAGTGTATAATAATGTGTTATTGGGTATTGTAGTGTAGTGTGTTTGTACTGGTCTATTATGTACTTAGTTGTGCTAATATTAAGTGTGATGTGTGATGTGTGTTAGTGTTTATTGTAATGTGCAGTGTGATTGTGACTATTATAATATATTATGTTATATTATATTGTATTATATTGTGTGATTGTGACTATTATAATATATTATGTTTTATTATATTGTAATATGTTATACTGTGTTAAAGTGTATCATAGTATTGTAGTGTGTAATAGTGTATTAGAATGTGTTTTATGTGTTATAATGTATTATATCGTTATATAGCATTATATAGTGTTATAATGTTAAAGTGTAATTTTATAATGTTTTGTGTATCTATATAACAATGCAACACACTAAAACGTATAGCGTACTATTTTTATTGTTATTATAGTGTGTTATTCAGAGTGATATGGTGTGTAACGGTGTTGGGTTGTATTGTTGTCGTGTGTGGTGTGTTATATAGTGTTATTGTGTTTATAGTGTATTTTGTGTTATTATGTGTTATTATATGTTCTAATATATTTCTATATATTTATTCTATTATATTTTATATAATATTAAAGAGTATATAATAATGTTAAAGTGTGTTTTGTGTCTTTCGGATTATTATTGTTATTATAGTGTGTTATTCAGAGTGATATGGTGTGTAACGGTGTTGGGTTGTATTGTTGTCGTGTGTGGTGTGTTATATAGTGTTATTGTGTTTATAGTGTATTTTTGTGTTATTATGTGTTATTATATGTTCTAATATATTTCTATATATTAATTCTATTATATTTTATATATAATATTAAATATATAATAATGTTAAAGTGTGTTTTGTGTCTTTCGGATTATTATCGTACTATATATTCTATTTTAGTGTTGTATATGTCATATGGTATGTGTTCACGGCGTGTTTTATAGTAGTTTATGGCGTTTACAGATCGTGTATTATCGTGTCATGTCGTGTATTATACTATATTGTTTTAAGGTGTTATTTTGTATTATATTGTAAATTGTATATAGCACTATCAAATGTAAAGTGTGTTGTTGTGTATTGACTATGTGTGTGTGTGTGCTGTGCGTTATAGTAATGCGTTAGAGTATTTTATAGTTATAATAGATTGGATTATAGTGGTACAGTGTGATACTGTGTTATAGTGTTATATTATTTTGTATGTGATTATATTTCTAACGTGATAAAGTGATAATTTTGTGTCATAATTTCCTTTTACTTTCTGTATAATATTTTACATAGTATTTTATAGTAATGCTATAAACAATATAATACACCTTAACACGATGTGATACATATGGCACATTATAATAGTGCACATCACACAATATCAAACTGTAATACAACTATAGCATACTATTTGTATTGTTATTAAAGTGTTTTATTCCATTAGTGATATGGTGTCTAACAGTGTATTAAATTATATTGTGTCGTATTGTCGTGTGTGTAATACGTGTTATAGTGTTGATAGTGTATTTTGTGTTATTATGTGTTATTATATGCTCTAATATATGATATCGTTTTATATAGTATTATAGTAGGTTTTAATGTTAAAGGGTGTTTTTATGTATGTGACCATATTAGTGAGTTATATTGATTTCTGAACACCTCAACACCTTAAATACCTCTAAACCCACTCAAAACCCCTCTAAACCCATTCAAATCCATCTAACACTATAACCCACTCTAAACCTCTCCAAACATTTGTAAATCCCTCCATACCCCTGTAAACCCCTCTAAACCACTAAACCTCTCTATACACCTGAAAACACTTGTAAACCCCTCTAAACCCCACTAAACCCCTACAAACTCCCTCCAGAACCCCTCCAAACGCCTCTAATCCCATCCAAACCCCTCTAAACTCCCTCCAAACCCTTCTAAACCCATGGAAACACCTCTAACCCCTAAAGCCATCGAACCCATATAGCCCCCTGAAAACCCCATGTAAACCCCTCTAAACCCCTGTGAACCACTTTAAACGCCTCTGAAACCCTATAAACCCCGCTGAGCAACTGAACACCATTATAAACCCCATGTAACCCGCCAAACACTTCTATACCCCTGTAAAGCGCACTAAAACACCCTAAACCCTCGAAACTCCTGTACATCCTTCTAACTCCCTGTAAACCCGTAAACCTCTTTAATCATCTCTAAACCTCCGTAAACAAATCTAAACAACTCTAATTCCCTGTAAACGTCTGTAAAACCCTCTAAAAGCTTGCAAACCCCCTGTAAACCCTTTTAAACCATTATAATCATCTCTGAACAGCTGCAAACACCTCTAAATCCCTCTAACCCCCAAATAAAGCACGTTAAACCCACTCTGAATCCCTCCAAACCCATCGCAAAAACATAACTCATCTAAACCCCTCCAAACCCCTCTAAACCCCTCTATACCCTGTAAATCCCCTGTAAAGCCCTCTATTCCACACTAAACACATGTAAAACCCAATAAACATCTCTAAACCCCAGCAAACCGCTCTAACCAACTCTAAACCTTTCTAAACACATGTAAACAGCCGGAAACATCTGTAAACCCCTCAAAACCTCTGCAAAAACCTCTACCCCATGTAGATCCCTCTACACCCCTCCAAGCTCATGCAAACCCCTCTAATCCCCACTAAACCCCTATAAAGCCCTCGATACCCCATGTAAACACCTGGAAACCCATGTAATCCACTCTAAACCCCTATAAACTCTAAAACCCCTCGAAACCCCTGTAAACCTCTCAAACCCAACTAAACCGCTGTAAACCCCTCGAAACCCCTGTAAACCCCTCAAAACCATTCTAAACCACTAAACCTCTCTATACACCTGCAAACAGCTGTAAACCCTTCTAACCCCATCTAAAACCTTCTAAACACCTGTAAACCCCTCTAAACACCTGGAAATCACTCTAACCCCTCTAAATAGCTGTAAACCCCTCTAAACCCCTCTAAACCTCTCTAAACATCTCTAATCCTCTGCACATCCCTCTAAACCGCTGCACAGCATCTAAACCCCTCTGAACCCCTCTAGACCCCACGCTGAACCTCTCTAAACATCTGCAAACAGCTCTAAACCCCTCCTAAACCCTGCAAACCCCTCTAATCATCTCTAATCCCCTGCAAACCCCTTTAAATACCTGTAGATCCCTCTGAAACCTTGTAAATCATCTCAAAATACTTGTAAACACCCGAAAACACATGTAAACCCGTCAGAACCTCTCAATACTTCTACCCCATGTAAATCCCTCTAAATCCCTCCACCCTCGAAACCCCTATAAACCGACCTGTAAACCCCATGTAAATCCCTCCTAAACACTTCTATATCCCTGCAAAGCCCCCTAAACCCCACTAAACTCATGTAAATACTTCTAACCCCCTGTAAACCCATGTAATCCATGTAACACCTATAAACCTGTAAACAGCTCTAAACCCACCTAAACCACTCTAAACACCTCCAACCCCCTCCAAACCCCTTTAGACCCCTGTAAACCCCTCTAAACATCTCTAACCGCCTGCTATTGTTATAGTGTTATAGTTAGTATTATAATGTTATAATGTGGTATTATTATAGTGTGTTATGTTTTTTGTTATCATTTATTATAGTTTGTTATAGTGTACTATACAATACTAGGTATTATAGTTTGATGTAGTGTGTTATAGTGTGTAGTATTGTGTGATAGTTAAAATGTTTTCTAGTGCGTTATACTATATTAGATATTGTTATAGTATGTTTTAATGTTTTATCGTAAGTAGTAGTGTATTATAAGTACATTATTTTGTATTAAATAAGTGTATTATTTTGATAATGTATTATAGTGTATTATAGTGTTATAGTGTTAAACTGTTTTATAGTGCGTTATTCTATATTAATATTGTGTTATAGTATGTTTTATAGTATGGAGTAGTATTATAGTGTATAGTTTATTTTGATATAATGTAATATAGTGTGTTACGGTGTTATAGTGCATTGTAGTATAATGTGTTATGGTGCAATATTGTGTTAGTGTATAATAGTGCGTGTATGTGTATTATCGTGCTATGCTATATTATATTGTGTTATAGTGTATATCAGATTAAACTAAAATATTATTATAATGTGTAATATAGTATTATAATTTGCAGTGTGATGTAGTGATATAGTGTGTTATACTCACTATTGTGTATTACAGTGTGTTATAGAGATTAGTATTATAATGTGTTATACAGTGTTATAGTGTATATGTTATATGGTTATAATGTTTAGTATATTGTATCATAATATTTTGTGTTTTATTGTTGTGGTGTATCATGGCGTGTATTAAACAGAGTTACACTGTATTTTCCTGTATTTACATGTATTTTTAGCATAGGGAGTTACAGTGTATAGGATAGTGTAGTATAATAAACATAATTGTGTATTATATTGTGTCTTAGCGTATTATATTGTTATAGTGCATTACAGGGTGTTACAATATAAAAGTGTATATATTTCATATTGTTTTAGTGCGTTATGGTATGTTATAGTGTGTAAAGTGTCATAGTGTGTTATAAGATGTTAACATGTGTTATAGTGTATTTTAGTCGTGTGATGTATAGTATATTTAGTTAGAACGTGTTATTCTGTGTTATAGTGCATTGTGGTTATAATGTATTAGAATGTGTATTATAGTGTGATATTTATGCGTTGTAGTGTATTATATTGTATCTTGTGTTAGAGTGCATTGCGTGTTATAGTGTGCATAGTTTTGTGTTATAATGTATTATTGTGTATTACAGTGTGTTATTAAGTGTTAAACTGTGATAATGTGTTCTAGGATGTGTTATATTGTTTTCGTGTATTATAGTGTATTATAGTGTTATATTATATCATGGGATTCTAATGTATTATAACGTGTTATCGTGTTTTTAGTGTACTGGTGTCATAATGTATGTTATACTGTTTGATACTGTATTGTTTCATAGTGCTACTGCTGTTATGATAGTGTTATTATCGCGTCTATTATCGTGTGATATCGCGTGTTATATTATTATAGTTTTAGTGCTAGACGTTAGTGCATTAGTTATAGTGTTATATATAGTATGTTATGGTATTGTGTGATAAAATATTAAACAGATTATAAACCCCTCCAAACATCTATAATTCCCTACAAACCTCTCTAAACCATGTAAACCCCTCTAAATCCAATCTCATTTATTCCCTCTAACCCCCTGTAAATCCCTCTAAACCCCTGTAATTCCCTCTAAACACATGTAAGCCCTCTAAAGATCTTTAATCCCCTGCAAATCCCTCAAAGCCTGTACACCCCTCTAAATCCCTGTAACCCTCAGAAACACACTAAGCCCCTCTAAACCCCTCTAATCTCTCTAAACATCCTGTAGACCACTGTAAACCGCTCTAAACCCACTTTAAGTCCAACTAAACCGCCGTAAAGTCACACTAAACCCCCATAAACCCCTGTAAACCCCCATAAACTTTAACCCTGTAACCCATTCTCAACATATCTAATCCCCCTCATAACCACTAGAAACCTCTCTTAACACCTCAACACCTCTGTAAATACCGCTAAACCCCTCTAAACCCATCCAAATCCATCTAACACTATAACCCACTCTAAACCCCTGTAAACCATTCTAAACCTCTCTAAACATTTGTAAATCCCTCCATACACCTCTAAACATCTCTAATCCCCTGCAAACCCCTTCAAACACATAAATCCTCTATACACACCTGTAAACACTCGGAAACACCTGTAAACCCCTCAAATACCTCTAACCCAACGTCAATCCCTCTAATCCCCTCCAAACACCTCTAACCCCCTCTACACTCCGTCCTAACCCCTGTAAACCCCTCTAAACCACTAACCCTCTCTATACACCTGCAAACACTTGTAAACCGCTCTAAACCCCACTAAACCCCTCGAAACGCCTCTATTCCCATCCAAACCCCTCTAGACCCATGGAAACACCTCTAAACCCCTATAAAGCCATCGAAACCCCCTATAGACCCCCTGTAAACCCCATGTAAACCCCTCTAAACCCCCTGTGAACCACTCAAAACGCCGTTAAATCCCTATAAAACCCACTGAGCCCCTGTAAACCATTATAAACCCCATGTAACACGCCAAACACTTCTATACCCCTGTAAAGCCATCTAAAACACCCCCAAACCCTCGAAACACATGTACATCCTTCTAACCCCCTGTAAACCCGTAAACCTCTTTAATCATCTCTAAACCTCTGAAAACAAATCTAAACCACTCTAAACCCCTGTAAACGTCTGTAAAGCCCTCCAAAACCTTGTAAACCCCCTGTAAACCCTTTTAAACCAATATAAACATTTCTGAACAGCTGCAAATAACTCAAAACCCCTCTAAACCCCTGTAAATCCGCCTAAACCCTTATAACCCAATGTAAACCCCTGTAAACCCATGTGGACCTCTCTAAACGCCTCTACTCCCCATAAATCCCGCGAAATTCACTCTAAACCCCTCTAAACGCCTCTAAACTCCTCTAAACCCCTGTAACTGCCCTCTAAACACCTGAAAACACCTCCAAACCCCTCTAAACCCTCTAAACCCCTCTAAACCCATGTAGGCCACTCTAAACGCCTCTAAACTCCGCATAAAGCCCACGGAATCCACTATACCCGTCTATACTCTCATAAACCCCCTCTAAACCCCTCTATCCCCTCTAAATCCCTCTATACCCTGTACATCCCCTGTAAATCCATATATTCCACACTAAACACATGTAAAACCCTATAAACATCACTAAACCCCAGCAAACCACTCTAAACCACTCTAAACACATGTAAACACCCGGAAACACCTGTAAAACCCTCAAAACTTCTGTAAATACCTCTACCTCACGTAAATCCCTCTACACCCCTTCAAGCCCCTCTAATCCCCACTAAACCCCTATAAAGCCCTCGATACCCCATGTGAACACCTGCAACCCCATGTACACCTCTCTAAACATCTCTAAACCCCTGTAAACTACTCTAATCCAATCCTAACCGCTGTAAACCTCTCTAAACCATCTAAACCCCCTGTAAACCCTTCGAAACCCCTGCAAACCTCTCCAAACCATCTAAACCCCTCAAAACCATTCTAAACCACTCTAAACATCTCTTAACATCTGCACACACCTGTAAACCCATCTAACCCCATCTAAAACCTTCTAAACACCTCTAAACCCCTCTAAACCTATAAATCCCTCTAAACCCCTGGGAATGACTAACCCCCTCGAAATAGCTGTAAACATCTCTAAACCTCTATAAACATCTCTAATCCTCTGCAAATCCCTCTAAACTACTCACAACACCTGTAAACACCCGGAAACACATGTAAACCCCTCAAAACCTCTCTAAGTACTTCTACCCCATGTAAATCCCTCTAAATCCCTCCGCACTCGAAACCCCTATAAACCCCCGTGAACCTCATGTAAATCCCTCTAAACCATTCTAATCCCCATGTAACCCCTCCTCAACACTTCTATATCCCTGTAAAGCCCTCTAACACCCCCTAAATCCCACTAAACTCCTGTAAATCCTTCTAACCCCCTGTAAACCCATGTAAACCTCTCTAACCCTATAAACCTTTAAACAAACCCACCTAAACCGCTCTAAACACCTCCAACCCCCTCCAAACCGCTCTAAACCACTGTAAACCTCTCTAAACATCTCTAATCGCCTGCAAATCCATCTATACCACTCAGAACCTCTCTAAACACCTGTAAACACCCGGAAACACCTGTAAACCCCTCTAAAGCTCTGTATATACCTCTAACCCCATGTACATCCCTCTAACCCCCTCCAAACCCATGCAAACTCCTGTAAACCCATATAAACCCCTATAAACTCCCTCCAAACCCCTCTGACCCCTTCCAACCCCCTCCAAACATCTATAAACCTCTGTAAACAACTAAATCTACCTTAACCACTGTAAACACCTCCAACCCCTCCAAACCGCTCTGTACCGCTCCAGACCTCTCCAATCCCCTCCAAACCCCTCGAAACCCATGTAAACCTCTCTGAACATTTCTAATCCTCTATAAACAACTCTAAACCCTGTAAACGTCTGTAAAACGCTCTAAACCGTGTACACCCCATCCAAACCGCTGTTAACCACTAAACCGCTGTTCTACCATCTAAAGCCCTCTCAACCCTTCTAAACCATTCTAAACACCTGCAAACACCCCTAAACCCATCTAAAGCCCTCTAAACCTCTGTAAATCCCTGTAAAACCCCTTCGTAACCCCTCTATACCCCTGGAAATCCCTCTAAACACTACTCTAAACATCCTTAACCCCCTGCAAGTGCCTAAACGCCCGTGAAACACCCCTCTAAACACCTCTAAAACACACTAAACCAATCAAAACACCTCTAAACCTCAAACATCTGTGAACCCCTCTACTCATCTAAAACCCTCCAAACCCCTATAAACCCCTATAAACCAATCTCCCTCTACCTTCATCTCCATGTCTACCTACACCTCTATCTTTATCTCCAGTTCCATCTCTAGCTCCATCTCTATTCCAGCTCCGTCTCTATCTCCATCACCAGCACTAGCTCCACCTCCATCTCCATCTCCAGCTCAATCACAATCCCCTGCTCCATCGTCAGCTCGAGTCCAACTCCAGCTCCCGCACCCCCAGGACTATCTCGGAGTCCAGCTCCATCTTTATCTCTAGCTCCACTATATTTTTCTACAGCTCCAATTCCTTCACTCTCTAACTCCAGCTCCAGCTCTCTCTCCACCTCAACGTCCTGTTGCCTCTCCATTTACATCTCCAGCCATCTTAAGCTCCATATCTACCTCAGATATCAGCTCCATATCCATCTCCATATCCAGCTCCATCCCCAGCACCAGCTCCAGCTCCATCTCCAGGTACCTCAGGCACTATCTTCAGGTCCATCTCCAGATCTAGCTCCACCTCCATCTCCAACTCTAGCTCCAGTTCTAGCGCTAGCTCTAGCTCCAGTTCTAGCACTAGCTCCAGCTCCAGTTCTAGCTCTAGCTCTAGCTCCATCCCAAGCTCTACCTCCATTTCCAGCGTCATCTCCATCTCCATCTCCATATCCACCTCCAGCTCCAGCTCCATCTCCAGCTCTAGCTGCATCACCAGGTCCATCACCAGCTCCATTTCCAGCTACATCTCCATCTCCAACTCTGGCTTCATCTCCTGCCCAATCGCCAGATCTAGCTCAAACTCTACATCCAGCTCCATGGCATCTCCAGCTATAGCACTATCTCCAGCTGCATCTCTAACTCCATCTCCAGTTCCAGCCCCAGCTTCAGCTTTAGGTCCATCTCAATCTAGGGCTCATATTCTATCTTCAGCTCCATCTCTAGCATAAATCTCGATCTCCATCTCCAGGTCTAGCTCCATCTTTAGCTCCAGCTCCGTCTCAAGCTCCATCACCAGCACCAGCTCGAGCTCCATCTCCAGCTCCATCTCTATCTCCAGCTCCAACTCAAACTCCACTCCTATCTCCATCTCAAGCTCCATCTCCAGCTTCATCTCCATCCCCTGTTCCATCTTCAGCTCGAGCTCCAGCACTGGAGATGGAGATGGAGCTGGTGATGGAACTCCAGCTCCAACAGATGGAACATCCCCTGTTCCACCTCCATCTCCAGCACCTCCAGGGCCATCTCCGAGTCTAGCTCCATCTTTATCTCCACTATCTTTTTCTGCAGCTCCGTTTCATTATCTCTAGCTCCAGCTCCATCCTCATGTCCAGATCTACCTCTAGTTCCAGCTCTAACTCCATCTCCAGCTCAACCTCCAGTTTCCTCTCCAGTTGCATCTCCAGCGCCATCTCTAGCTCCATCTCTGCCTCAGACATAAGCTCCAGCTCCATCTCCAGCACCATCCCCAGCACCAGCTCCAGCTCCATCCCCAGCTACATCTCAGGCACAATTTTCAGGTCCACCTCCAGATTTAGTTCCAGCTCCATCTCCTAGCTCCAGATCCATCTGTAGCTCCAGTTCCATCTCCAGCTCCATCTCCAGAGCCATCTCCAGCTCCATCTCCATCTCAACCTCCAGCTCCATCTCTCGCTCCAACTCCAGCACCATCGCCAAGTCCAACTCCTGCTCCAACTCTAGCTCTATCTCTATTCCAGCTGCATGTGCAGCTCCAGCTCTATCTCCGTCTCCATGTCCAGATCTACCTCTAGCTCCAGCTCTAAGTCCAGATCTACCTCTAGCTCCAGCTCTAACTCCATCTCCATCTCCAGCTCCATCTCCATCTCCATCACCATCTCCAGCTCCAGCTCTAGATACATTTCCACATCCGCTACTCCAGCTGTATCTCCATCTCCACCTACCTCTGGCTCCATCTCCTGCGCAATCGCCAGATCCACCTCCAGCTCCAGCTCTATACCCAGCCCCAGCACCATATCCAGCACCATCACTATCTCCAGCTGCATCTTCAGCTCTAACTCCATCTCCAGCTGCAGCACCATCTTCAGCTTTAGCTTCATCTTAATCTACAGTTTATAATCTAGCGTCAGCTCTATCTCTATCTCCATCTCCAGCATCTCCTGTTCTACCTCAAGCTCCACCTCCAGCTCCTCCAGCTCTAGCTTCATGTCCCGAATCTCCAGCTCCAGCTCCAGCTCCAGCTCCGTGTCAAGCTCCAGCTCCAGCTCTATTTCCAGGCCCATCGCCATCTACAGCTCCAGCTCCAGCTCCATTTCCAGCTCCATCACCAGCTCTAGCTCAAGGTCCAACTCCATCTCCAGGTCCATCTCCCGCTCCATCTCCAGCTCCAGCACCAGCTCCAACTCCAGCTCCAGCTCCAGATCCACCTCCAGCGTTAGCTCCAGCTACAAGTCTAGCTCCAGATCCATCTCTAGCTCCAGCTCTATCTCCAGCTCTCCGTCCATCTTCCTCTCCATCTCTAGTTCCATCTTCCGCTCCATTTCCATCTCCACCTCCATCTCCAGCTCCAACTCAAATTCCACTTCCATCTCCATCTCAAGCTCCATCTGCAGCTCCATCTCCAGCCCCTGTTCGATCTCCAGCTCGAGCTTCTGATCTATATCCCGCACCTCCAGGTCCATCTCCGAGTTTAGCTCCATCTTTATCTCCAGTTCCACTATATTTTTCTGCAGCTCCATTTTTCTCTCGCTCCACCTCCAGCTCCAGCTCTATATCCAGCTCCAGCACCATATCCAGCACACGCCATACTCCATCTCCAGCCCCATCTTCAGCTTTAGGTTCATCTCAATCTACAGTTGATAATCTGGCGTCAGCTCTATCTCTGTCTCCACCCCCAGCATCTCCTGTTCTACATCAAGCTCCATCTCCAGCTCCTCCAGGTCTAGCTTCATGTCCAGAATCTCCAGCTCCAGCTCCAGCTCCATGTCAAGCTCCAGCTTCAGCTCTATTTCCAGGCCCATCTCCATCTACAGCTCCAGCTTCAGCTCCAGCTCCAGTTCCAGCTCCTTCGCCCGCTCTAGCTCCAGGTCTAACTCCATCTCTTGTTCCATCTTCCGCTCCATTTCCAGCTCCAGCTCCAGCTCCAGCTCCAGCTCTAGCTCCAGCTCGAGCTCTAGCTCCAGCTCAATCTGTAGCTCCATCTCCAGTTCCATCTCCAGCACCATCTAGCTCCATCTCTAGCTCTCTTTCCAGCTCTGGCTCAGTCTCCAGCTCCATCTCCAGCACCATCTCAAGCTCTAGCTCCAGCTCCAGCTGCAACTCGATCTCCAGCTCTTCCTCCATGTCCAACTGCAGCTCCTGCTCTAGCTCCAGCTCCATCCCCAGTTCCATCTCCAGCTCCATCTCCCGCACCTCCAGGTCGATCTCCAGGAGCTCCATCTCCATAATTAGCTCCACCTCTATTTTTTTCGCGAGCTGCTTCTTTCTCTCTCTCTATCTCCAGCTCTTTCTGCACCTCAGGCTCCAGCTCCATCTCTAGTTCCATCTTGAGGTCGCTCAAGCTCCAGCTCCAGCTTCGTTTCCAGCTCCATCTCCATCTCCATATCCATCTCCAGCTCTAGCTCCAGTTCCATTCCCAGCCCCAGTTCCATCTCCAGGTCCATCTCAATCTCTAGCTCCCGCTCCAGTTCCATCTCCTGCTCTGAAGATGGGTCTGTAGATGTAGCTTGGAACGGAGCGAGTGCTGGACCTGGCGATTGAGATGGATCTAGAGCTAGAGCTAAACTAGAGCTAAATATACACTAGAGATGGAGAAGGAGCTGGAGCTGGGGGCGTTGGAGATAGAGCTAGAGCTAGAGATGGAGATGGAGCTGGAGCTAGAGAAGGCGCTGGAGATGGAGCTAGAGCTGGAGGAGCTGGAGACTGAACTGGGGATGGAGTTGAGCTTGAGCTGGAGGGAGCTGCAACTGGAGATGGAACAGGACATGAAGCTGGGGATGGACCTGGAGCTGGAGATAGAGGTGGACATGGAGCTCGAGCTGGAATTGGAGCTGGACGTGCCGCTGGAGATGGACGTGCCGCCTGAGCTTGAGCTGGAGATAGAGATGGAGATGGAGATGGAGCTAGAGCTGCAACTAGAGTTTGAGATGGAGATGCCACAGGAGGTTGAATTGCTACTGGATTGCTGATGGAGCTAGTACTGGGGGTGGTGGAGATTTATACTGTGTTATGGGGTGTTATTATTACTCGTGATGAGGTAGAGAGAGCTCGAGATAGACATAGAGCACGAGATAGAGCTCGCGACAGATATACTCGAGATTCAGATAGTGTTAGAGGTAGCTCGAGAAATAGAGATACTCGAGATAGAGCTCGAGATAGAGATAGAGCTCGAGAGAGAAAATAGAGCTCAGATAATGCTCGAGATATAAAGGTATATAGAGCTCGATGGGGCTCGAGATAGCGAGAGAGAGAGTTAGAGATACTTGAGATAGAGATAATCGAGGGAGATACTCGAGATAGATGGAGCTCGAGGTGTGAGCTCGGCCTAAGTATAGATAGATGGAGCTCGTGACGGACTGAGCTCTAAATAGAGATAGAGCTATTGATAGAGAAAGAGAGAGATCGAGATAGAGATACTTGATGGAGATCGAGCTCGAGATAGAGATAGAGCTCGAAATAATATAGCTCGTGATACAGAGAGGATATAAAGCGCGAGATAATTACTCAAGATAAATATTGATTTCGAGAGAAATAGAGCAAGAGATAGATTTCGAGATTCTCGAGCTAGAGTTTCCAGAGAGCTCGAACTAGGGATAGAGCTTGAGAAAGAGGTCGAGATAGAGATACTCGAGGTAGAGCTCGAGCTCGTCGAGGGCGGTAATGAAGATAGAGAGAGAAAGCGAGAGCTTGAGTTAGAGATAGTGATAGAGATAGAGATAGAGATACAGATACATAGCGATAAAGAGAGAGGTAGAGATTTTGATAAATAGAGCTAGAGAAAGAGTGATAATGGAGTAGAAGCTGGAGCTAGAGCTGGAGGTGGAGATGGAGCTGGAGCGAGAGCTACAGATGGAGCGGGAGTTGTATCTGGAGATGGAGCTGATCTCCAGCAGGAGCTCGAGATGGAGCTGGAGATGGAGCTGCAGATGATAGATAGCGGGAGAGAGATAAAGATATAGAGATAGATCGAAAGAGAGGTATAGTGATTGACCTACATAAAAAATATACTATAATAAACTGTTATATATAATCATATTATAACATTATCACATAACATTTATTATTATACCAACGTTATATCATTATAATACATAATACAATAACACACTAATACTACATAATACGATAACACACCAATACTAAATAATATTATATCTATAATACTACACAATGATATATATAACATTGTACCTATAACACAATATAAACACGATAATCCACCATTACATTATTAATACATCATACGATAACACTTAATACATCACACTATAATACTAAAACTATGACAAACGCAATATATACTATATAATGCAAAATAACACTATAATTGACTGGAACACACTATCTCACTATATCTTACTGTCTAATGAAATGTATATAATACAATATATATCAGAGAACAATAATGCCTTCTAAACACGATACGCTATATTACACTTATAGACACTGTAATACACGACGTCACACTAAAATACACGAATCCAGACTAACACAATAATACTATAATGCAATATAATACCACATTATAGTACACTACACAGTTAAACACACTATAACATTATAATATGTTACAATACACTATAACATTATAACACGTTACAATACACTATAACACAACCACAATACAACACACTAATACAATATTATATACCATAATTTAATACATTATAAAACCTTAATACGATATAATACATATATGCACTCTATGCACACGATATCACACATAACATTATAACATAACATACTATAATTTGTTATAACACTTTGACTATAATACGATGAAACTATAAACCTTGACAACAGAGTTAGTGTTTTATCGTTTACTACAGTGTGTTATTGTATATTTTAGTGTATTGTAGTGTGCAATCGTGTGTTATTCTATTATAGTGATATATCGTGACATAATGTGTGTTTTAATATTTAGTGTTATAGTTAGTCCAATTGCGAGAGTGGTATAGTAAAATATTGTATTGTATAATATATTGTTAGAATGTGTTATTTTTTGTTATCATGTATTGTATCGTTTTATATCGTATGTTATAATGTTAGTATGTTGATATGTATTAGACTATTTTGGCGTGATAATGTGGTAGAAGATGACTGACTGGTGCCTTCCCTCACAGTGGGAAACTTTTGATTCTGTTGAACTATCGTGTATCGTATAATATATAGGATAGTATAGTATAATAAACATAATTGTGTATTAAATTGTGCCTGTGCATTATACTGTTATGGTGTATTACAGGGTGTCTGAAAGTGTTAAAGTATTATATTGTTATATTATGTTATTGTGTTAAAATGTATTGTATTGCGTTATAGTGTATTTTATGGTGCATTATAGTGCATATAGTGAAAGTATATTACAATGTGTTCGAACGTTAATCTGTTTTAAAGTGCATTATAGTGTTATATTGTATTATAATGTATATTATATTATACATGTGTTGTAGTGAATTATTATATATCTTAGTGTGTCATACTGTATTTTTGCGTGTCAGTGTGCTATAATGTTAAAATGAATCTTTGCGTATTACAGTGTGTTTTTAATATATAATGTGTTATAGAGTGTGTTATATTGCTTTCGTGTATTACGGTGTGTTATAGTATATCATAGTATCCTAATGTATTATAGTGTGTTATAGCGTATTGCGTACTGGTGTATTATAGTGTATGATACACTGTGTGATAGTCTTTTGTATTGTTTGATATTGTTCTGTTATATGTGAGTAAGTGATGCGTTTGTGACGGTGTATTGTGGTGTATATTATATTGTAATGTGTGTTATATTATATTGTAATAGCTTATTATAGTATTATGGTGTGTATTAGAATGTGTGAGCATATTTTATATGGTATGTTACATTGTTAAAGTGTTGTGTATTGACTTTTGTGGTGTTTTATACAGTGGTATTTTATAGTATTTTATAGTTATAATGAATTGGATTATAGTGGTACAGTGTGAAACTGTGTTATATTATTATATTTTTTTTTTAATGCGATACTGATATAGTGTTATTAATGTATGTTAATTATTATAGTGTATAAATTTGTCATAATTTACTTTTTCGTTTTATATATTATGTTATAGTAGTTTATAATGCTATAAACTATATAATACACCTTAGCACGATGTGATACATATGGCACACTATAACACCGCACAACACGCAATAACAAACTACTATAACAAACTGCTTCACATTATACCTGACTAACACTCACTAGAATCTGCTGTAAGACTATAACACTATGACAATGCAACACACTACGAAACCGTATAGAATACTACCTAGATAGTATTATTGTTTTTTGTGTGTATTATCCTAATTATAATGATATCATAATATGTGTTGTATTGTTGTTATGTATTATAGCGTGTTATAGTGTATTATAGCGTGGTATAGTGTGATATGCTGTATTTTCCTGTATTTACGTATTTTAACATAGCGATTTCCAGTGTAAACTTTTAGCACAATGTATTATAGTGTGTTATAATAAACATAATTGTGTATTATAGTGTGTCTTAACGTATTATATTGTTATAATGTTACATTATGAAAGTGTTAAAGTGTGTATATTTTATATTTAGTGCGTTATGGTGTGATATAATATGCTAAGTGTCATAGTGTGTTATGTTAAAATGTGTTATATCGCGATAGAGTGTATATTACTCGTGTAATGTATTATAGTGAGTTATAAAATCTTACAATGTGTTAGAACGTGTTATTCTGTGTTATACTTCATTGTCGTGTTATAACGTATTATAATGTGTATTGTAATGTGATAGTTATGTGTTGTAGTGCATTATTAGTGTGTTAGAGTGCTTTGTTGCGTGTTATAGTGTGTACAGTTTTATGTTATAATGGTTTATTGTGTATTACAGTGTGTTTTTGTGCAACTGTGATAGTGTTTGATACAGTTTGGTATTGTTTCATAGTGCTACACTGTTATGGTAGTGATATTATCGCCTTTATTATCGTGTGATATCGCGTGTTATATTATTATAGTTTTTGTGCTAGACGTTAGTGCATTACTGGTAGTGCATTAGTGTTTTATATATAGTATGTTATAGTGTATTGTGTGAGTATAATGCACAGATTATGATATAATTAGATGTAGTGTGTTATTGTGTTTCAGTCTGTTAAATGCGAGATAGTATATAATAATGTGTTATTGGGTATTGTAGTGTAGTGTGTTTGTACTGGTCTATTATGTACTTAGTTGTGCTATATTAAGTGTGATGTGTCATGTGTGATGGTGTTTATTGTAACGTGCAGTGTGATTGTGACTATTATAATGTTATATTATATTGTAATATGTTATACTGTGTTAAAGTGTATCATAGTATTGTAGTGTGTAATAGTGTATTAGAATGTGTTTTATGTGTTATAATCTATATAATGTGTTATATCGTTATATAGCATTATATAGTGTTATAATGTTAAAGTAATTTTACAATGTTTTGTGTATCTATATGACAATGCAACACACTAAAACGTATAGCGTACTATTTTTATTGTTATTATAGTGTGTTATTCAGAGTGATATGGTGTGTAACGGTGTTGGGTTGTATTGTTGTCGTGTGTATTAGTGAGATATCGGTTTAGAGTGCGTTATAGTGTACTATAGTGTGTTAATTTATGTATTCTAGTTTATTATAGTTACAGTCTTTCGGATTATTATCGTACTATATATTATATTTTAGTGTTGTATATGTCATATGGTATTTTACTGTGTTTACGGCGTGTTTTATAGTAGTTTATGGCGTTTACAGATCGTGTATTATCGTGTCATGTCGTGTATTATACCATATTGTTTTAAGGTGTTATTTTGTATTATATTGTAAATTGTATATAGCACTATCAAATGTAAATGTTAAAGTGTGTTGTTGTGTACTGACTATTTGTGTGTGTGTGCTGTGCCTTATAGTGTATTATAAAATGCGTTAAAGTATTTTATAGTTATAATAGATTGGATTATAGTGGTACAGTGTGATACTGTATTATAGTGTTATATTATTTTGTATGTGATTATATTTCTAACGTGATATCGTGATAATTTTGTGTCATAATTTCCTTTTACTTTCAGTATAGTACTTTACATAGTATTTTATAGTAATGCTATAAACAATATAATACACCTTAACACGATGTGATACATACGGCACATTATAATAGTGCACATCACACAATATCAAACTATATAACACTACACCAGACTAACACTGAATTCACTGGAATCTGCTGTAACACTATAAAACACTATATAGGATACTATATAGATAGTTTGCTATAATTTATCATAGTGTATTATTGTTATTTGTGTGTGTTATTCTAATTATAATGATATTGTATTAAAGAATATCATTACGTTGAGTTGTATTGTTGCTTTGTATTATGGTGTGTTATAGCGTGTTATAGCGTGTTATACTGTATTTTCCTGTATTTACGTGTATTTTAGCTTAGGGATTTATAGTTTATAGGAGTGCGTAGTATAATAAACATAATTGAGTATTATAGTGTACCTTAACGTATTGTATTGTTATAGTGCATTACAGGGTGTTACAATATGGGTGTTAAAATGTTAAGGTATGTTATAGTGTGTTATAGTGTATTATGTGATAGTGTGTTATAATGTGTTATATTGCGTATTCTAGTCGTGTAAACTATTCTAGTGCGATGTTAGAACGTGTTATTCTGTGTTATAGTGCATTGTAATGTTATAATGTACTAACAGTGCATTGTTGCGTGTTATAGTGTGTATAGCTTTGTGTTATAATGTATTATTGTGTATTACAGTGTGGTAATGTGTAATAGGATGTTATATTGTTTGCGTGTATTTTGATGCGTTATAGTGTATTATAGAGTGTATCATGGGATAAAGCGTATCATGGGATTCTAATGTATTATAATGTGCTATCGTGTTTTATAGTGTATTGGTATATTATAGTGTATGTTATACTGTTTGATACTGTTTGGTGCTGTTTCATTGTGCTACACAGTTTTGATAGTATCGTGTCTATTATCGAGTGGTATATTATTATAGTTTTAGTGCCAGACTTTATGTATTAGTGCATCAGTTATAGTGTTATATATAGTATGTTATAGTGTATTATTTTGTGTGACAGTGTATTCAGGTTATAATATAATGTGATGTGTATTATTGTATTATAGTCTGTTAAATGCAAGATAGCGATGTGTTATTGGGTATTATAATGTAGTGTGTTTGTGCTGGTGTATTTAGCATGCTATATTATGTGTTATAAAAATGTAACACTATATAGCACTATATGTAATACAACTATAGCATACTATTTGTATTGTTATTAAAGTGTTTTATTCCATTAGTGATATGGTGTCTAACAGTGTATTCAATTATATTGTGTCGTATTGTCGTGTGTGTAATACGTGTTATAGTGTTGATAGTGTATTTTGTGTTATTATGTGTTATTATATGCTCTAATATATGATATAGTTATATAGTATTATAGAGTACGTTTTAATGTTAAAGGGTGTTTTTATGTATGTGACCATATTAGTGAGTTATATTGATTTCTTAACACCTCAATACCTCTAAACCCACTCAAAACCCCTCTAAACCCATTAAATCCATCTAACACTATATGTTAAAGAAGGAACTGCAGATGCTGGAGAATCGAGGGTTACACAAAAAGCTGGAGAAACTCAACGGGTGCACCAGCATCTAAGGAGCGATGGAGATAGGCGACGTTTCGGGTCTCTAATCCCCTCCAAACCCCTCTAAACTCCCTCCAAACCCCTCTAAACCCATGGAAACACCTCGAAACCCCTAAAGCCATCGAACCCGTATAGCACCCCTGTAAACCCCATGTAAACCCCTCTAAACCCCTGTGAACCACTTTAAACGCCTCTAAAACCCTATAAACCCCGCTGAGCAACTGAACACCATTATAAACCCCATGTAACCCGCCAAACACTTCTATACCCCTGTAAAGCGCACTAAAACACCCCAAAACCCTCGAAACTCCTGTAACCGCCTGTAAATCCAGCTATACCACTCAGAACCCCTCTAAACACCCTCTGACCCCCTCCAAACCCATGCAACCGCCTGTGAACCCATATAAACCGCTACAAACTCCCTCCAAACCCCTCTGAACTCATCCAACCCCCTCTAAACGCTCTCCAAGTTAGGGTCTGAAGAAGTGTCTCGACCCGAAACGTCGCCTATCTCCTTCGCTCCTTAGATGCTGCTGCACCCGCTGAGTTTCTCCAGCATTTTGTGTAACCCTCGATTCTCCAGCATCTGCAGTTTCTTCGTTAACACTCCAAGTTAGTATGTTGTTTTACAGTGTTATAGTATGTTATGACGTGTTACAGAGCGTGTATTATCGTGTCATGTGTTTTATACTATATTATTTTAAGGTGTTATTTTGTATTATATTGTAAATTGTGTGTCATTGTGTTGTGTAGTATTATAATGTAATAATGTGGTATTATTATAGTGTGTTATGGTTTTTGTTATCGTTTATTATAGTTTGTTATAGTGTACTATACAATACTAGGTATTATAATTTGTGGTGTGTTATAGTGTGTAGTATTGTGTGATAGTGTTAAAATGTTTTCTAGTGCGTTATACTATATTAGATCTTGTTATAGTATGTTTTAATGTTTTAATGTACGTAGTAATATTTTAATGTGCATAGTTTATTTTGATAATGTATTATAGTGTATTATAGTGTTATAGTGTTAAACTGTTTTATAGTGCGTTATTCTATATTATATTGTGTTATAGTATGTTTTATAGTATGTAGTAGTATTATAGTGTATACTTTATAGTGTATACTTTATTTTGATATAATGTAATATAGTGTGTTAAGGTGTTATAGTGCATTGTAGTATAATGTGTTATGGTGTAATATTGTTATTGTGTTAGTGTATAATAGTGCGTGTATGTGTATTATCGTGCTATGCTATATTATATTGTGTTATAGTGTATATCAGATTAAACTAAAATATTATTATAATGTGTAATATAGTATTATAATTTGCAGTGTTATACTGTGTATTATAGAGATTAGTATTATAATGTGTTATACAGTTATATGGTTATAATGTTTAGTATATTGTATCATAATATTTTGTTTTATTGTTGTGGTGTATATTATGGCGTGTATTAAACAGTGTTACATGTATTTTCATGTATTTTTAGCATAGGGAGAGTGTATAGGATAGTGTAGTGTAATAAACATAATTGTGTATTATAGTGTGTCAACGTATTATATTGTTAGTGCATTACAGGGTGTTACAATATAAAAGTGTATATATTTAATATTGTTTTAGTGCGTTATGGTATGTTATAGTGTGTAAAGTCGTGTGATGTATAGTATATTTATTTAGAACGTGTTATTCTGTGTTACAGTGCATTGTGATTATAATGTATTAGAATGTTTATTATAATGTGATATTTAAGCGTTGTAGTGTATTATATTGTATCTTTGTGTGTTAGAGTGCATTGTTGCGTGATAGTGTGCATAGTTTTGTGTTATAATGTATTATTGTGTATTACAGTGTGTTATTATGTGTTAAACTGTGATAGTGTTCTAGGATATGATATTGTTTTCGTCTATTATGGTGTATTATAGAGTTATATTATATCATGGGATTCTAATGTTTTATAACGTGTTATCGTGTTTTTTAGTGTACTGGTGTCATAATGTATGTTATACTGTTATACTTCACACAATACCAGACTAACAGCATGTTAGTCTGGTTTTTACGTGTATTTTAGCATAGGGATTTACAGTGTATAGGAGTGTGTAGTATAATAAACATAATTGTGTATAATAGTGTGCCTTAACGTATTATATTGTTACAGGGTGTTACAATATGAGTGTTAACATGTGTATATTTTATATTGCATTGTGTTAGTGCGTTATGGTATGTTATAGTGTGTTATAGTGTGTTATGTGTTATATTGTGTTATGCGATGTTAAAATGTGCTATATTGCGTATTCTAGTCGTGCAATGTATTCTAGTGCAATGTGTTAGAACGTGTTATTCTGTGTTATAGTGCATTGTAGTGTTATAATGTACTAACAGTGCATTGTTGCGTGTTATAGTGTGTATTAATATTAATTGTGTTATAATGTATTAATGTGTATTACATTGTGGTATTAAGTGTTAAACTGTGATAATGTGTTATAGGATGTGTTATATTGTTTGCGTGTATTATGATGCGTGATAGTGTATTATAGAGTGTAATAGCGTATCATGGGATTCTAATGTATTATAATGTGTTATCGTGTTTTATAGTGTATTGGTGTATTATAGTGTGTGTTCCACTGTTTGATACTGTTTGGTGCTGTTTCATTGTGCTACACAGTTATGATAGTGTTAGTATCGTGTCTATTATCGCGTGGTATATTATTATAGTGCTGGACGTTAACTACATTAGTTATAGAGTTATATATAATATGTTATAGTGTATAATATTGTGTGAGTGTATTACACAGATTATAATATAATGTGATGTGTATTATTGTGTTATATTCTGTTAAATGCAAGATAGTGTATAATAATGTGTTATTGGGTATTGTAATGTAGTGTGTTTGTGCTGGTGTATTATAATGTATTTAGTATGCCATATTATGTGTGATGTGTGATGTATGAGTGTTTATTGTAATATGCCTTTGGGTGTAGTGTGATTGTATTAAAGTGTATTTAGTTGTTATATTACATTGTAATGTGTGTTACACTGTGTTAAAGTGTATCATAGTATTGTAGATTTTAATCGTGTATTAGAATGTATATCGTTATATAGTATTATATAACGTTTTAAAGAGTGTTTTTGTGTATCTGCAGTAGCACTATAAAACTATAAAACAATGTAACACACTATATAACAGTATAGCATACTTTGTATTGTTATTAAAGTGTTTTATTCTATTAGTGATATGGTGTCTAACAGTGTATTAAATTATTTTGTGTCGTATTGTCGTGTGTGTGTAATACGTGTTATAGTGTTGATAGTGTATTTTGTGTTATTATGTTATGATGATAGTTTTATATAGTATTATAGTAGGTTTTATGTTAAAGTGTGTTTTTATGTATGTGACCGAGTTGTATTGATTTCTTAACACCTCAACAACTTAAATACCTCTAAACCCATTAAAAACACATGTAAACCCCTCGAAACCTCTTTAAATAACTCTACCCCATGTAAATCCCTCTACACCCCTCCAAACTCATGCAAGCCCCTCTAATCCCCACTAAACCCCTATAAAGCCCTCGATACCCCATGTTAACACCTGGAAACCCATGTAATCCTCTCTAAACTACTTCACACAATACCAGACTAACAGCATAATACACAACTCACTGGAATCTGCTGTAACGCTATAAAACATCATAAAACAGTATAACATACTATATCTATAGTTTACTATAGTTTATAGCGTGTTATACTGTATTTTCCTGTATTTACGTTATTTTAGCATAGGGATTTAGGGGTGTGTAGTATAATAAACATAATTGTGTATTATAGTGTGCCTTAACGTATTACATTGTTAATGCATTACAGGGTGTTACAATATGAGTGTTAAAATGTGTATATTTTATATTGTATTGTGTTAGTGCTTTATGGTATGTTATAGTGTGTTATAGTGTGTTATGTGTTATATTGTGTTATGCGATGTTAAAATGTGTTATATTGCGTATTCTAGTCGTGTAATGTATTCTAGTGCAATGTGTTAGAACGTGTCATTCTGTGTTATAGTGCATTGTAGTGTTATAATGTAGTAACAGTGCATTGTTGCGTGTTATAGTGTGAATTAATATTAATTGTGTTATAATGTATTAATGTGTATTACATTGTGGTATTAAGTGTTAAACTGTGATAATGTGTTATACGATGTGTTATATTGTTTGCGTGTATTATGATGCGTTATAGTGTATTACAGTGTTATAGCGTATCATGGGATTCTAATGTATTATAATGTGTTATCGTGTTTTATAGTGTATTGGTGTATTATAGTGTGTGTTACACTGTTTGATACTGTTTGGTGCTGTTTCATTGTGCTACACAGTTATGATAGTGTTAGTATCGTGTCTATTATCGCGTGGTATATTATTATAGTTTTAGTGCTAGACGTTAACTACATTGGTTATAGTGTTATATATAATATGTTATAGTGTATTATATTGTGTGAGTCTATTACACAGATTATAATATAATGTGATGTGTATTATTGTGTTATATTCTGTTAAATGCAAGATAGTGTATAATAATGTGTTATTGGGTATTCTAATGTAGTGTGTTTGTGCTGGTGTATTATAATATATTTAGTATGCCATATTATATGTGTGATGTGTGATGTATGAGTATTTTTTGTAATATGCCTGGGTGTAGTGTGATTGTATTAAAATGTATTTAGTTGTTATATTGCATTGTAATGTGTGTTACACTGTGTTAAAGTGTATCGTAGTATTGTAGTGTTTAATCATGTATTATATCGTTATATAGTATTATATAACGTTTTAAAGTGTGTTTTTGTGTATCTGCAGTAGCACTATAAGACTATAAAACAATGTAACACACTATATAACAGTATAGCATACCATTTGTATTGTTATTAAAGTGTTTTATTAAATACCTCTATTGTTATTAAAGTGTTTTATTCTATTAGTGATATGATGTCTAACACTGTATTAAATTATTTTGTGTCGTATTGTCGTGTGTGTGCAATACGTGTTATAGTGTTGATAGTGTATTTTGTGTTATTATGTTATATGATATAGTTTTATATAGTATTATATAGGGTTTATGTTAAAGTGTGTTTTTATGTATGTGACCATACATACCAAGTGAGTTGTACTGATTTCTTAACAGCTCAACAACTTAAATACCTCTAAACCCACTCAAAACCCCTGTAAAGCCTATTTAACTGTAACCCACTCTAAACCCCTCTAAACCATTCTAAACCTCTCCAAACATTTGTAAACCCCTCTAAACCCCACTATACCCCTCCAATCTCCCTCCTGAATCCCCCCAAACGCCTCTAAATCCCATCCAAACCCCTCTAAACTCCCTCCAAACCCCTCTAAACCCATGGAAACAACTCTAAACGCCACGGAGACCTATAGCCCCCTGTAAACCCCATGTAAACCCCTCTAAACCCCTGTGAACCACTCCAAACGCCGCTAAATCCCTACAAAACTCGCTGAGCAACTGTAACCCATTATAAACCTGTAATCCGCCAAACACTTCTATACCCCTGTAAAGCCCATAAAACACACTAAAACCTTCGAAACTCGTGTACATCCTTCTAACCCCCTGTAAACCCGTAAACCTCTTTAATCATTTCTAAGCCTCTGTAAACAAATAACCTACTCTAAACCCAATCTAACCTATAAACGTCTGTGAAACCCTCTAAAACCTTGGAAACCCACTGTAAACCCTTTTAAACCACTATAAACATCTCTGATACTGCTGCAACTAAAACTAAACCCTCAACCATGTAAATGCCCTCTAAAAACACCTGCTAACACCTCCCCCCTCTCAACCACGTGGGCCACTCTAAACGCTCTTTAAAAACCCCTCTAAATCCCCTAAACCCCCTCTAACCCCATATAAAGCAAGTTAAACCCATCTAAATCCCTCAGACATACCAAACCCACTAAACCTGTAAATCCCTATAAAGCCGTCTATTACACAAAAACCGTCAAACTCAATAAACATACCTTTACTCTAAACCTCCTAACCACATGTAAACACCCGGAAACACATGTAAACCCCTCGAAACCTCTGTAAATACTCTACCCATGTAAATCCCTCTACACCCCTAACTCATGCAAGCCCCTCTAATCCCCACTAAACCCCTATAATGCCCTCGATACCATGTTAACACCTGGAAACCCATGTAATCCTCTCTTATCCCACAATGACTAACAGCATTCACAAGTCTGGTATCTGCTGTAACACTAGTTTAGAAAACAGTATAAACACTATATATATGGGTTTCCTATGGTTTAATCATGGGGTATATTATTGGGGTTATTTGTGTGTGGTATTCTAATGATTGGATATTGTATTATAGAATATCATAACATGGTAGAGTTGTATTGTATCATGGTGTGTTATGGGTGTTTAGCATGTGTATACGGGTGTTTCATGTATTTACGTGTTATTTTAGCATAGGGATTTGGAGCAGTTTTGTGGGGTATAACAAACATAATTGTGTATTATTGTTTGACGTATTTATATTGTTAGTGCATTATAGGGTTTACAATAGGGTTTAAAATGTGTATATTTTATATTGTATTTAGTTAGTGCGTTTACTTGGTATGTTATAGTGGGGTTTAGCGGTTTATGTATTATATTGTGTTATGCGATGTTAAGAGTGGCCCACGTGTTGATATTGCGTAATCTAGTCGTGTAATGTATTCTTGTGCAATGTGGTTTAGAACGTGTCCATTCTGTGTTATAGTTGCATTGTAGTGTTATAATGTACTAACAAGGTTTTGTTTCACAGACGTGTTATAGTGTGTATTAATATTAATTGTGTTATAATGTATTAATGTGTATTACGTGGTATTAAGAGTTAACCTGTGATAATGTGTTATAGGATGTGTTATATTGTTTGTGTGTATAGTGTATTATAGGGTATTATAGCGTATCATGGGATTCTAATGTAATATAATATGTTATCGTGTTTTATACTGTATCGGTGTATTATAGTGTGTGTTACACTGTTTGATACTGTTTGGTGCTGTTTCATTGTGCTACACAGTTATGATAGTGCTAGTATCGTGTCTATTATCGCGTGGTATATTATTATAGTTTTAGTGCTAGACGTTAACTACATTAGTTATAGTGTTATAACATTCGTTATATTGTATTATAATGTATATTATATTATACATGTGTTTTAGTGAATTATTATATATCTTAGTGTGTTATACTGTATTTTTGCGTGTCAGTGTGCTATAATGAATCTTTGCGTATTACAGTGTGTTTTTAAGGTATAATGTGTTATAGAGTGTGTTATATTGCTTTCGTGTATTACGGTGTGTTATAGTATATCATAGTATCCTAATGTATTATAGTGTGTTATAGCGTATTGCGTACTGGTGTATTATAGTGTATGATACACTGTGTGATAGTCTTTTGTATTGTTTGATATTGTTCTGTTATATGTGTGAGTGAGTGATGCGTTTGTGACGGTGTATTGTGGTGTATATTATATTGTAATGTGTGTTATATTATATTGTAATAGCTTATTATAGTATTATGGTGTGTATTAGAATGTGTGAGCATATTTTATATGGTATGTTACAATGTTAAAGTGTTGTGTATTGACTATTGTGGTGTTTTATACTGTTGTACAGTGCATTATAGTGTGTTATAATATATTACAAAGTGGGTTATAGTATTTTATAGTTATAATGAATTGGATTATAATGGTACAGTGTGATACTGTGTTATATTATTTTATATATGATATATTTTTAATGCGATACTGCTATAGTGTTATTAATGTATGTTAGGGTATTGTTGTGTATAAATTTGTCATAATTTACTTTTTCGTTTTATATAGTATTTTATAGTAGTTTATAATGCTATAAACTATATAATACACCTTAGAATGATGTGATACATATGGCACACTATAACACCGCACAACACACAATAACAAACTACTATAACACACTGCTTCACACTATACCTGACTAACACTCACTAGAATCTGCTGTAAGACTATAACACTATGACAATGCAACACACTACGAAACCGTATAGAATACTACCTAGGTAGTATTATTGTTTTTTTGTGTGTATTATCCTAATTATAATGATATCATAATATGTGTTGTAGTGTTGTTATGTATTATAGCGTGTTAGGGTGTATTATAGCGTGGTATAGTGTGTTATGCTGTATTTACGTTTATTTTAACATAGGGATTTAGAGTGTAACCTTTTAGCACAATGTATTATAGTGTGTTATAATAAACATAATTCTGTATTATAGTGTGTCTTAACGTATTATATTGTTATAGTGTTACATTATGAAAGTGTTAAAGTGTGTATATTTTATATTTAGTGCGTTATGGTGTGATATAGTGTGCTAAGTGTCATAGCGTGTTATAACATGTTAAAATGTGTTATATCGCGTTAGAGTGTATATTACTCGTGTAATGTATTATAGTGAGTTATAGAATCTTACAATGTGTTAGAACGTGTTATTCTGTGTTATACTTCATTGTCGTGTTATAACGTATTATAATGTGTATTGTAATGTGATAGTGCATTATTGTAATGTTGTAGTGCATTATTAGTGTGTTACAGTGCTTTGTTGCGTGTTATAGTGTGTACAGTTTTATGTTATAATGTATTATTGTGTATTACAGTGTGTTTTTGTGAAACTGTGATAGTGTTTGATACAGTTTGGTATTGTTTCATAGTGCTACACTGTTATGGTAGTGTTATTATCGCCTCTATTATCGTGTGATATCGCGTGTTATATTATTATAGTTTTTGTGCTAGACGTTAGTGCATTACTGGTAGTGCATTAGTGTTTTATATATAGTATGTTATAGTGTATTGTGTGAGTATAATGCACAGATTATGATATATTGTGATGTAGTGTGTTATTGTGTTTCAGTCTGTTAAATGCGAGATAGTATATAATAATGTGTTATTGGGTATTGTAGTGTAGTGTGTTTGTACTGGTCCATTATGTACTTAGTTGTGCTATATTAAGTGTGATGTGTGATGTGTGATAGTGTTTATTGTAACGTGCAGTGTGATTGTGACTATTGTAATGTTATATTATATTGTAATATGTTATACTGTGTTAAAGTGTATCATAGTATGTGTAATAGTGTATTAAAATGTGTTTTATGTGTTATAATCTATATAATGTGTTATATCGTTATATAGTGTTATAATGTGAAAGTAATTTTACAATGTTTTGTGTATCTATATGACAATGCAACACACTAAAACGTATAGCGTACTATTTTTATTGTGTGTTATTCAGAGTGATATGGTGTGTAACGGTGTTGGGTTGTATTGTTGTCGTGTGTATTAGTGAGATATCGGTTTAGAGTGCGTTATAGTGTACTATAGTGTATTAATATATGTATTCTAGTTTATTATAGTTACAGTCTTTCGGATTATTATCGTACTATATATTATATTTTAGTGCTGTATATGTCATATGGTATTTTACTGTGTTTACGGCGTGTTTTATAGTAGTTTATGGCGTTTACAGATCGTGTATTATCGTGTCATGTCCTGTATTATACCATATTGTTTAAGGTGTTATTTTGTATTATATTGTAAATTGTATATAGCACTATCAAATGTAAATGTTAAAGTGTGTTGTTGTGTACTGACTATTTGTGTGTGTGTGCTGTGCCTTATAGTGTATTATATAAAATGCGTTAAAGTATTTTATAGTTATAATAGATTGGATTATAGTTGTACAGTGTGATACTGTATTATAGTGTTATATTATTTTGTATGTGATTATATTTCTAACGTGATATCGTAATAATTTTGTGTCATAATTTCCTTTTACTTTCAGTATAGAACTTTACATAGTATTTTATAGTAATGCTATAAACAATATAATACACCTTAACACGATGTGATACATATGGCACATTATTATAGTGCACATCACACAATATCAAACTATATAACACTACACCAGACTAACACTGAATTGACTGGAATCTGCTGTAACACTATAAAACTATATAGGATAGTTTGCTATAATTTATCATAGTGTATTATTGTTATTTGTGTGTGTTATTCTAATTATAATGATATTGTATTAAAGAATATCATTACGTTGAGTTGTATTGTTTCTTTGCATTATGGTGTGTTATTACGTGTTATAGCGTGTTATACCGTATTTTCCTGTATTTACGTGTATTTTTGCTTAGGGATTTATAGTTTATAGGAGTGCGTAGTATAATAAACATAATTGAGTATTATAGTGTTACAATATGGGTGTTAAAATGTTAAGGTATGTTATAGTGTGTTATAGTGTATTATGTGATAGTGTGTTATGCGATGTTAAAATGTGTTATATTGCGTATTCTAGTCGTGTAAACTATTCTAGTGCGATGTGTTAGAACGTGTTATTCTGTGTTATTTTGCATTGTAATGTTATAATGTACTAACAGTGCATTGTTGCGTGTTATAGTGTGTACTGCTTTGTGTTATAATGTATTATTATGTATTACAGTGTGGTATTAAGTGTTAAACTGTGGTAATGTGTGATAGGATGTTATATTGTTTGCGTGTATTTTGATGCGTTATAGTGTATTATAGAGTGTATCATGGGATAAAGCGTATCATGGGATTCTAATGTATTATAATGTGCTATCGTGTTTTATAGTATCGGTGTATTATAGTGTATGTTATACTGTTTGATACTGTTTGGTGCTGTTTCATTGTGCTACACAGTTATGATAGTGTTAGTATCGTGTCTATTATCGCGTGGTATATTATTATAGTTTTAGACGTTAACTACATTATAGAGTTATATATAATATGTTATAGTGTATAATATTGTGTGACAGTGTATTACGCAGATTATAATATAATGTGATGTGTATTATTGTGTTATATTCTGTTAAATGCAAGATAGTGTATAATAATGTGTTAATGGTATTGTAATGTAGTGTGTTTGTGCTGGTGTATTATAATGTATTTAGTATGCCATATTATGTGTGATGTGTGATGTGTTAGTGTTTATTGGAATATGCCATTGGGTGTATTGTGACTGTATTATAGTGTAGTTAGTTATATTACACTGTAATGTGTGTTGCACTGTATCATAGTATTGTAGTGTTTAATAGTGTACTAGAATGTATTATATCGTTATATAGTATTATATAACGTTTTAAAGTGTGTTTTTGTGTATCTGCAGTAGCACTATAAACTATAAAAACAATGTAACACACTATATAACAGTATAGCATTACTGTTTGTATTGTTATTGAAGTGTTTATTTATTAGTGTTATTGATGTCTAACAGTGTATTAGATTATTTTGTGTCGTATTGTCGTTGTGTGTGTGTAATAAGACGTGTTATAGTGTTGATAGTGTATTTTGTGTTATTATGTCTATGATGATATAGTTATTATAGTTATTATAGAGTAGGTTTTATGTTAAAAGTGTGTTATTTATGTATGTGACCATACATATCAAGTGAGTTATATTGAGTTCTTAACACCTCAACAACTTAAATACTCTAAAGACCACTCAAAACCCCTGTAAAGTCATTCTAACAATATGAAACCATTCTAAACCCCTCTAAACCATTCTAAACGGGGGGAAACCTCTCCAAACATTTGTAATACCTCCATACACCTGTAAACCCCTCTAAACATCTCTAATCCCCGGCAAACCCTTTAAACCCCTATGCACACCTGCAAACACCTGTAAACCCCTCAAATACCTCTAAGCCAACGTAAATCCCTCTAATACCCTCCAAACACCTCTAAACCCTCCCAACCTCTACACTCCGTCCTCTAACCCCTGTAAACCTCTAGCTAAACACTCACCTCTCTATACACCTGAAAACATTTTGTAAACCCTCTAAACCCCCACTATACCGCTCCAATCTCCCTCCTGAACCCCCCCCAAACGCCTCTAAATCCCATCTAAACCCCTCTAAACTCCCTCCAAACCACTCTAAACCCATGGAAACACCTCTAAACCCCTAAAGCCATAGAAGCCCTATAGCCCCCTGTAAACCCCATGTAAACCCCTCTATAATCCATTGAACCACTCCAAACGCCGCTAAATCCCTATAAAACCCGCTGAGCAACTGTAACCCATTATAAACCTCCTGTAACCCGCCAGACACTTCTATACCCATGTAAAGCCCACTAAAACACCCTAAAATCCTCGAAACTCCTGTACCTCCTTCTAACCCGCTGTAAACCCGTAAACCTCTTTCATCATTTCTAAACCACTGTAAACAAATCTAACACATCTAAACCTCTCTAAACCCACGTGGGCCACTCTAAACGCCTCTAAACACCGCATAAGCCAGCAAAATCCACTAAAGCCATGTAAACACTTCTAAACCCTCTAACCCATGTGGTCCTCCATTCTAAACCCATTTAAACCCCTCTAAATCCCCCTAAACCGCTCTAAACCCCAGATAAAGCAAGGTAAACCCACTAAATCCCTCAAACATACCAAACCACCCACTAAAACCCCTCTAAAAAGTCCCCCTGTATCCCCTATAAAGCTCTCTATTACACACTAAACACATGTAAAAACCCAATAAACATCTCTAAACCCCAGCAAACCGCTCCAAACCACTCTAAACCTCTAAACACATGTAAACACGCGGAACACATGTAAACCCTCTCGAACCTCTGTAAATACCTCTAACCCTGGTCATGTACATCCCTATACATATCTCTAAACTCATGCAAGCCCCTCTAATCCCCACTAAACCCCTATAAAGCCCTCGATACCCCCATGTTAACACCTGGACACTCATGTAATCCTCTCTAAACTACTTCACACAATACCAGACTAACAGCATAATGTACGTCACTGGAATCTGCTGTAACGCTATAACACACCATAAAACAGTATAGAATACTATATATATAGTTTACTATAGTTTATCACAGTATATTATTGTTATTTGTGTGTGTTATTCTAATGATAATGATATTGTATTATAGAATATCATAACATGGTGAAATGTATTGTTGCTTTGTATCATGGTGTTTTATAGCGTGTTATACTATTTTCCTGTATTTACGTGTATTTTAGCATAGGGATTTACATTGTATAGGAGTGTGTAGTATAATAAACATAATTGTGTATTATAGTGTGCCTTAACTTATTATATTTTTAGTGCATTACGGTGTTACAATATGAGTGTTAAAATATGTGTATTGTATTGTGGTTATATGTTATTGTTATATTGTTATTGTGTTATGCGTTTATTGTAGGTTATAGTGTGTCTATAGTGCGTTATGTGTTTTATTGTGTTTATATATAATGTGATGCGTATTACTGTGTTATATTCTGTTAAATGCAAGATGTGTATAGGATGTGTTTATTGGGCTATTGTTATATAGGTGTTTGTGTGGTCGATTATAATGTGTATTTAGTATGCCATGGGATTCTACTGTATTATATTGTGTAATGTGTGATAGTGTGATTGGTGTTATTGTATGTTATATGTTTGCCATTGGGTATGTATCGATATAGTGTGTATGTATCTATAGTGTATTTTAGTTATATTACACGTAATGTGTGTTGCACTGTATTAGTATTGTAGTGTTTAATAGTGTATTAGGATGTATTATATCGTTATTATTGTATTATATATCGTTTTTAGTAGTGTTTTTTGTGTATCTGCAGATAGCACTATAAAACTTTAAAACAATGTACACACTATATAAACAGTAGCTTTACTTTTGTATTGTATTAAAGTTTTTATTCTATTAGTGATATGGGTACTAGTATTGTTATTAAGTGTTTTTATTCCATTAGTGATATGTGTCTAACAGTGTATTAAATTATTTTAGTATGTCGTTATTGTCGTGTGTGTGTAATACGGTTATAGTGTTTGTTAGTGTATTTTGTATTATGTGTTATTATATGTTATGATATGATATAGTTTTATATAGTATATAGTAGGTTTTATGTTAGTCGTGTTTTTATGTATGTGACCATACATACAAGTGAGATATTGATTTCTTAAACACCTCAACACTTAAATACCTCCTAAACCACTCAACATCTAAAAGCCATGTAAAAGCCCATCTAAGACTGTAACTCACTCTAAACCCCTCTAAACATTCTAAACCTCTCCAAATTATTTGTAAATCCCTCCATTACAACAACCCTCTAAACATCTCTAATCACCGGCAAACCACCCTTTTAAACACTGAAATTCTCTATGCACACACTGCCAAACACTGCAAACCCTCAAATACCTCTAAGCAACGTAAAATCCTCTAATCCCTCCAAAACACTCTATCCCCCCCCAACCCTCTACACTCCATCCTAACCCCTGTAAACCCCTCTAAACCACTAAACCTTTCTTTACCACCTAAAACATTGAGTAAACCCTCTAAACCCCACTATACCGCTCCAATCTCCATCCTAGAACCCCCCAAAACGCCTCTAAATCCCATCTAAACCCTCTACTCCTCCAGCCCCAGCACCATATCCAGCACAGCACTATCTCCAGCTGCATTATTTCAGCTCTAACTCCATCTCCAGCTGCAGCACCATCTTAGTTTTAGGTTCATCTCAATCTACAGCTGATAATCTAGCGTTCAGCCTATCTCTATCTCCACTCTCCAGCATCTCTGTTTCTACCACATGCTCCACTTCCAGCTCCTCCAGCTCGAGGTTCATTCAGAATCTCCAGCTCCATGTCAAGTTCAGCTACAGTCTTTTTCAGGCCTATCGCCATCTATGCTCCAGCTCATTTCCAGCTCCATCACTAGCTCGAGCTCAAGGTTCCAACGCCATCTCCAGGTTCTCTCCCGCTCAACTCTAGCTCAGCTACCAGCTCCAACTCAGCTCCAGCTCTAGATCCACCTCAGCGATCTGATTGATTGGAGATGGAGATGGATAGAGTGGAGCTGGAATTCGAGCTGGAGATGGACTGGAGTGGAGATAGGAGCTAGAGCTGTTGATGGAGCTGGAGATGGGAGTGAAAGTGGGAGCAGGAGATGGGCTACAGCTAGATCTTGGGATTGATCTGGAGATGGAGCTAGGGCTAGAGCTGGAGCTGAATTGGCGCTCGAGGAAGGCAGGACATGGAGTGGGGGAGACGGAACTGGAGACTGGAAGTGCAGCCAGTACAGTCTACTAGAGCTAGAGCTGGAGTTTGTGTGGACATGAGTTTGAGCTGCATCCTGGTGATGGGGCTACAGCTAGATCTGTGGCTGGAGCCTGAGTGGTGCTAGAGCTGCAATCAAGCGTGGAGATTAGAGCAAGAGCTGAAGATTGAGATGGAGATGGAGCTAGCGTGAGCTGGAATGGAAATGGAGATGGAGATGGAGTAGATCTGGAGATTAGTGCAAGCTAGTGCTGCGAGATGGAGCTAGAGCTAGGCTAGAGCGTCAGTGCAGTTAGAGTTGAGATATTACTGGCTAGGGTGCTGGAAATGGAGGGCTGGGAGATGGAGCTGGAGGCAGCGGTGAGAGCAACGAGCTTCGTTGTAGAGATGGAGCCAGTGGAGATGGAGCTGGAGATGGGACTGGAAATGGAAGCCTAGCTAGTACAGCTGGAGGTGTAGCTGGAGGTGGAGCTGAGCTATGAGATGGAGCAGGACATGAAGCTGAGGGAATGGGACCTGGAGCTGGAGATAGAGTGGACATGGAGCTCGAACTGAAATTGGAGCTGGACGGTGCCGCTGGAGCTTAAGCTGAGCTTGTGCTGGAAAAGAGATGGAGTGGAGTGGGATGGAGATGGGACATGGAGATGGAGATGGCGATGGAGATGGAGATGGAGAGGAGATGGAGATGAGAGCTAGAGCTGCAATAGAGTTTGCAATAGGAGATGCACAGGAGGTGGAATTACTGCTGGATTGCTGAGGAACTAGTACTTCGGGAGATGGTGGAGATGTATACTGGGTTTATGGGGTGTTATTATTACATTATACTCGTGATGAGGTAGAGTGAGCTTCGAGAAAGACATAGAGCTCGAGATAGTGACGTGATAGAGCTCGCCACAGATTTACTCGAGATACAGATGTATAGAGCTCGAGATAGTGGTAGAGGTAGGCTCGAGAAATGAGATACTCGAGATAGAGCTCGAGAATGGAGATAGAGATAGAGCTCGAGAGGAAGAAAATAGATAATGCTTCGTTGTTATAAGGTATATAGAGCTCGATGGGGCTCGAGATAGAGAGATAGAGAGTTGGTTAGGATACTCGAGATAGAGATATTCGAGGGGTGAAGATACTCGAGATAGATGGAGCTCGAGGTGTGTGAGCTCGCCTAAGATAGATGGAGCTCGTGACGGACTGAGCTTAGATAGAATTCGAGCTATTGATAGAGAAATAGGAGAGATCGAAATAGAGTTACGATGGAGATCGAGCTCCGAGATAGAGATAGAGCTCGAAATAATAGAGCACGTAATACAGATATAAAGCGCGAGAACAATTACTCGAGATAAATATTGATTTAGAGAGAAATAGAGCTTGCTATCGCAAGAGATAGATTTCGAGTTCTCGCGCTAGAGTTTCAGATAAAGCTCGAGATCGAGAGAGCTCGAAATAGGGATAGAGCTGAGATAGAGGTCTGAAGATAGAGATACTGAGGTAGAGCTCGAAGTCTATCTTTTTCCATCTCGAGCTCTAATCTCGAGTATCTCTATTTGTCGAGTACCTCTATTGCGGGTAATGAAGATAGAGAGAGAAAGCGAGAGCTTGAGCTAGAGATAGTTGATAGAGATAGAGATAGAAGATACAGAAGATACGATTAGGTCTTTATTCTTTGGAAGGCAGAAGGTTACGGGTGGACTGATTGAGGGTCTTTAAAATGATTGAAAGGATAGACAGAGTTAAAGTGGGATACGTTTTTTCCATTCGAGGGTAGGGAAGATTCAAAAGAGGGCATGACATGAGAATTAAGGGACAGAGTTTCGGGGTAACGTGAGGGGGCAACTTCTTTATTCAGAGGGTGCGTGGCCTAGTGTGGAATGAGCTTCCAGCAGAGTGGTGAGGAGGATCGATTTTAAAATTTAAGAGTAAAGTGGATAAGTATATGACGTGAAGGGATTGGAGGGTTGGTCTGAGTGCAGGTGCGGATGGGTACTAGGGTGAAAACCAACTTGGTCTGGCCACGGACTGGAAGGGCCGAGAGGGCTCTGTTTCCGTGCTTGTAATTGTTATATGGTTATATGGTTATTGTATATTAGCAGCATATCAATATCATGTTGTGCTACATTGGTGCTTTGATCATGGTGTGGTTTTAGTGTGTTATAGCGTGTTATAGCGTTATTTACAGTATTTTCCTTAATTACGTGTATTTTAGCATAGGGATTTACAGTGTATAGGAATGTGTAGTGTAATAAAGTAATTGGTTTTATAGTGTGCCGTTACGTATTATTTGTTAGTGGCATTACCGTGGTGTTACAATATGAGTGTTAAAATGTGTGTATTTTATATTGTATTTATTAGTGCGTTATGGTATGTTATAGTGTTGTTACCGTGTAATAATGTGTTATGCGATGTTAAAATGTGTTGTAATTGCGTAATTCTAGTCGTGTAATGTATTCTAGTGCAATGTGTTAGAACGTGTTATTCTTTGTTTATTATGTGCAATTGTAGCGTTATAATGTACTAACAGTGCATTGTTGAGTGTTATAGTGTGTATAGTTTTGTGTTATAATGTTTTATTATTACATTAATGTATTATTATTTTATTATTATTATTTATTATTATTATTATTGTGTATTACATCGGGGTATTGAGTGGTTAAAACTGTGATAATGTGTTATAAGATGTGTTATATTGTTTGCGTGTATTATGATGCGTTTATAGTGTATTATAGCGTATATGGGATTCTAATGTAGTATAATGATGTTATCGTGTTTAATAGTGTATTGGTGTAATATAGTGTATGTTTTTATACTGTTTGAAGACTGTTCTGGTGCTGCATGTCATTAACTACACAGTTATGATAGTGTTAGTATAGTGGTCTATTATCGAGTGGTATATTATTAGTAGTTTTAGTGCTTTATGTTTAGTGCGTGTGATATCGCGTAGTTATATTATAGATTTTGTTGCTAGATTATATTGGTAATGTGATGTGTATTTGTGTTATAGTCTGTTAATGCAAGATAGTGTATATAATTGCGTTATTGGATGGGGGGTTATTGTATTGTAGTGTTGCTTGTTGCTGGTGTATAATAATGTATTTAGTAGTGATTATGTTAATACGTGTTATAGTGTATTTTGTGTTATTATGTGATGTATTTTATGTTCTAGTATATGATATAGTTTAATATAGTTATATATAGGTTTTAATGTTAAAGTTGTGCCTTTTTGTTATGTGACCATATTAGTGAGTGATTTCTTAACACCTAACACCTTAAAGTAAAAACGCATCCAAATCCATCGACTATAAAAACCCACTCTAATCCCCTCTAAAAATTCTACTCTCCAAATATTTGTGTAACCCCTTAAACATCTTAATCCCTGCAAACCCTTTACACTGAAAATCCTCTTTGCACACCTGCAAACACCGGAAACACCTGTAAACCTCAAATACTCTAACCCAACGATACATCGTCCTAACCCCTGCGTCGTAAAACACTAAATATAGGCTGAAGAACACGTAAAACCCTCTAAACACTAAACCCTCCAATGATCCGCTCTAAAACGCCTCTAACACATGTCCAGCCCAGTGTGATTAGTGCATTGTCCATCTCCAGCTGCCAGCACATCTTAGTTTAGGTGTGATCAATCTTGCGTCAGCTACTTATTCTATTCCATCTCGGCATCTCTGTGTTTACCTCAAGTCCACCCCTCCAATGTTCTAGGTTAAATGTTCTCCAGCTCCATGTGCTCCAGCTTTTGCTCTATTTCCAGGCCCATCGCCATCTACAGCTCCAGCTCCACTCCAGTAGCTCGAGCTCAAGGTCAACGCCTATCTGTCATCTCCGCTCCATTCTCAAATATCCGTTCTTCCACCTCCAGCTTTAGCTCCAAGCTACAAGTTGTAATCTCTAGCTCCAACTCTATCTCCAGGCTCTGTATCTTCTAGTTAGATCCAGCTCCACTCAAACTCCACTTCCATCTCACATCTCAAGCTCCATCTGCAGCTCCATCTCCAGCCACCAACTCCAGCTCATGCCAGGTTCCATGCTCCTGCTCCATTTCAGATACACTATACTGTCTTCATCTCTGCCAATCGCTCTAACTCCAAACTCTAATCCAGCTCCATGCCATCTTCCAGCTCTATCTCCAGCAGCTCTATCTCCAAGTATTTTTAGCATCTCCAGTACCAGCCTCATATTAGGTCCATCTCAATTAGAGCTCATATTCTATCTTCAGTAATGTTATAGCTTCTAGTCCATCTTTAGCTACAGCTCCGTTCAAGCTTAGCTCGGAGTTCTATATGCTTCACTCAAATCCATTCTATCTCCATCTCAATCTCCATCACCACAATGCATCTCCAGCTCGAGCTCCAGCACTGGAGATGGTGCTGGTGATGCGAACTCCAGAAAAGTTCCTACCTCCATCTCCGCACATCCAGGCATCTCGGAGTCTAGCTCTCTTTATCTCTAGCTCCACTATCTATTACTGCAGGGTAGTGGAGAATCGAGGGTTCACAAAAAGCTTCATGCAGCGGCATCACGTAAGGATATTAGGCGTGATCCAGGTCCGACAGAAGGTTACCTGCACTCCTCCAACCTCATTACTGTGTCAGTGCTCAGATGCCAGTATTATCTATTCGGTAGGACCAGCGGAATTCGCCGAACCCTCCGCTCGGTCCGCAATAAACCAACCAACCTCCCGCTTGCTTCGCTCTCTCCATAGATACGGTCATAGAACCTGCTGCGCTCATGGGCCTACTCCACCGGCCAGAGTGTGGATTTCCGCTTGGGGAGGTCTGTGTGAATATTGAATTGTATTCTGTTGACCCTTGCTGTCTCCCTCCCCTTCCACTTCTCACCTCATGCCCTCGGGCCCTGTTCTATCTCCTCCCCCACCCCAGTCGCACCAGCTTCTATTTTCACACACAAACAGCTTACAATGGTTGTCCACGATACTTTTTTGCATATCTTTCACTCATCTATTCTCACATGCTATATCTTCGTTTACCTGATCCCTGACCAGTCTGAAGAAGTGTTCAGACCCGAAAACGTCGCTATTCCTTCGTCCTTAGATTGCTGCACCCGCTGAGTTTATTATTACCCTCGATCTCCAGAGCAATTTCCTTCTTTAAAAAAAATCTATTTCGCAGCTCTGTTTCATTATCTCTTAGCTCCAGCTAATGTTAACCTAGGTTCCTCTGTGTTGCCATCTCTAGCTCCATCTTTCACAGGCTTGTGTCCCAGAACTAGCTCCAGCTCCACAGTAAATCAGGCACCAATTAGTGATTTAGTTTCCTCCCTAGCTCCAGATTCCATCTGTGGTTACATAGAGCCTTCTCCAGCTCTTCTCCATATCCACTCCTGCTTCCACCTCCAGGTGTAGCTTCGCAAGTAGTTACAACTAATGCTCAACTCTAGCTCTATCTCTACCATCTGCAGCTCCAGCTCTCTATCTCCGTCTCCAGCTCTGGTTTCTGTCAGCTCCATGCTCTAGATACATTTCCACATTCGGTATCACCATCTCCACCTATTCCATCTCTGCCCAATCGCCAGAGTCCACTCCGTCGCTCTACTCCATTTAGCTGCTTGCACCTATCTTCAGCTTTAGGTTATATTATAAGTTTTAGTGCTATATTCTATCTCCAGATATACTGTATATGCTCTCCAGCTTATGGAATCTACAGTCCTGTCAGGCTCCTGTCTCCTGCTCTATTTCCAGGCCTTCGCATCTACAGCTCAAGCACCACTATTTCAGCTCATCACAGCTCTAGCTCATGGTCAACGCATCTCCAGGTCCATCTCCCGCTTCCATCTCCCAGCACAGCTCCAGTCCATGTTGTCGCACACTACACGCACACTCGCACGCTTACGGTCGAGCGCGCTAGCTAAAGTTATAGTAGATTAGCTCTACGTCCATCTTCCTGCGTCCTACCTCCATTTTCGTGTTGTCTCCAGATCCATTCTCTAGCTCCAGTCCATCTGTATTAGTCTATCGTGTCATATCTATTTTAGTGTGTATATGTCATATGGTATTAATATGATGTGTGTTTTACAGTGTTATAGTCGTTTATGGTGTGTTAAGATCGTGTATGATCGTGTTTTGTATACTATATTGTTTTAAATTTTGTATTATATTGTCAATTGTTATAGATATCAAATTGTAAAATTGTCACTCTCATTAACACTTTGTGGACATTGTGGTGCATACTAGCGTATGATGGTTTGAATTAGAAATTATGAGTTAGCATGTTTTACATTGTATGTTATAGTGTGTTGTTGTGTATTGACTATTTGTGTGTGTGTGCTGTGCGTTATAGAGTGTTTAGTGTATTATAAAATGCGTTAAAGTCATTTTAGTTATAAGGGATTGGATTATGTGGACAGTGTGAACTGTGTATATATAAATTAATAGAATATTGATGGCCTGGATACGACAATATATTGCATGTATGTAGATTCTATTGCCCGAGTACACTTAACTCGAAGAACGAGGGCAATATGGATCTAGTGAGGGCAATATATGTCGTATCTCCCGAAAGAGGATGGCGTGTCAATATTGTTATTATTACCATTATCAGACATCTTAGAGGAAAATCTGAAATTCATATGTTATGAATGTATCTATTACATTTGCCAATATGCATTGCAACATGTAAATAAGGGTACTAAACCATTCCAACATGTAACCTCTTTTTTCATAAGGGTACTAAAAACAATGTAACAGTATGTTTCATTTATGTTATTTATGTAATTATTTATGTGACAATGTGGGTTATACCTGAATTTTAAAATCGCGAACTCTTCTTAGCAACCCGGCGTTTGTTTTTGAGAATAAATTTTAAATTCGCAACGCAGCGTCACGTTGCCGTCACGCAGCGTATTGCCAAGTTCCGATGTGAGACAGGGGAATATAAGACTATTTTCCCCACGATGTTTAAACAGGTAAAGTCCTTAGGCGTTCGCTAGAAAGGGGAGGATATAAGAAAAAATTATTCCACTGTTTGCGATGCTAAACGGCACGTAAAAAGGAAGGGAATACAATTTCGTAAAGCATACCTCAGAGGGTGATATGGGTTTATTTGTGTATATATTATAATTTCTCTAACGTGATATACGTGATATTTTTGTTTCTCTTTTTTTATAGTCTATTTCCTTATAGTATTTTATAGATAACGTTCTAATGCTATAAACAAATAATAAATCTACTTAAACGATTTGATAAATATGGAACTTATAATATTGGCACTATACACATATATCAAACTATATAACAAAACTTCACACTTATCCAGACTAAACACTTCTCACTGGAATCTGCTGTAAACACTATAAAACACTATAAAAACAAGTATAGAATACTACATATAGATTAGTTTGCTATAGATTATTCAAAGTGTATTGTTGTTATTTGTGTGGTTTATTCTAATTATAATGTTATGGTATTATAGAATATATATTACGTTGTGTTGTATTTGTTGCTTTGTTATCATGGTTGTGTTTTGTTATGTTTTACTGCGTGTTTTAGGGATTTAAGTATAGGAGTGTGTAATTTATAATTAAACATATTGGTGTATTATAGTGTGCATTACTGTTATAATGCATTACATGTTACATGTATTTGTTAGCATAAGGATTATGTGTTATAGTGTGTTACGATGTTAAAATGTGTATATTGTGTTAGGTATTTGGTCGTGTAAGTATGCTGTGCAATGTGTTAGAACATGTCTGTGTTATAGGCAGGTTATAATGTACTACTGCATTGTTGCGTGTTATAGTTGTGTATTAAGTTGTTAAAACTGAGTTATAATGTATTATGTTGTATTACCCAGGTATTAAGTGTTAAACTGTGAGAAATGTGTTATAGGAATGTGTTATATTGTTTGCGTGTATTCTAATGCGTTATAGTGTATTATATAGCGTATCTTGGGATTCTAATGTATTACAAAGTGTTATACTCTTTTATAGTGTATTGGTGTATTATATGTTGTATGTTTGATACTGTTTGGTGCTGCTTCATTGTGCTACACAGTTATGATAGTGTTAGTATCGTGTCTATTATCGCGTATATTATTATAGTTTTAGTGCTAGACGTTATGGATTAGTACATTAGTTATAGTGTTATATAATATGTTATATCGTGTCTTTATATTGTGTGAAGTGTATTACTCAGATTAAAATATAAATGTGATGTTGTATTTTTATGTTATAGGTCTGTTATATGCATAGAGTGTAGAATAATGTGATATTGGATTGTCTGTAGTGTGTTTGTGCTGGTATTATAATGTTGCTATATTATGTGTGCTGTGTGATGTTGAGTGTTTTTGTAATATGCATTGGTGTAGTGTGTTGTATTATAGTGTATTTAATTGTTGTTGTTATTGTTAGTGTTGTTACACGTGTTAAGGTGTATCTTAGTATTGTAGTGTGTAATTGTGTATTAGAATGTATTATATCGTTATATAGTAACACTTGTGTTTCGTGTATTCTTAGTCTTGTAGCACTATAAAAACTATAAAAAAATGTAACACACTATATAACAATAGCATACTTTTTGCTATGTTATTAGAGTGTTTTATTTATTCGTGATATGGTGTTCTAACGCCCACCCAATGATATTAAAAAATAATTTTGTGTCGTATTGTCGTGTGTGTGTAATACGTGTTATAGTGGTAGATAGTGTATTTTTGTGTTATATGGTTTATGATATAGTGTTATATAGTATTATATAGGTTTAATGATAAATGTGTTTTTTATGCATGTGACCATAATTAGTGGTTATGGATTTCGTAAACACCTCAACACCTTTAATACTCTAAAAACCATCAAAAAACCCCTCTAAACCCATCCAAATCCATCCACACTATAATTCCACTCTAAACCCCTCTAAACCATTCTAAACCTCTCCAAACATTTGTAAATCCCTCCATGCACCTGTAAACCGCTCTAAACATCTCTAATCCCCGGAAACCCCTATAAACACTGAAATCCTCTATGCACAACTGCAAACACCCGGAAACACCTGTAAACCCCTCAAATACCTCTAACCCAACGTAAATCCCTCTAATCCCCTCGAAACACCTCTAACCCCCTCTCAACCCCTCTACGCTCCGTCCTAACTCATATAAACACCTCTAAACCACTAAACCTCTCTATACACCTGAAAACACTTCTAAACCCCTCTAAACCCCACTAAACCCCTCCAAACGCCTCTAACCCCATGCAAACCCCTTCAAACTCCCTCCAAATCCTTCTGATCCCTATGGACACAACATATCTAATCTCCTAAAGCCATCGAACCCTATAGCCCCTGTAAACCCATGTAAACTCTCTAAACCCTGTGAACCCTCTAAAAGCCGCTAAACCCCTATAACAATACCGTCAACCACTGAGCATTAATTAAAAGCATTATAAACCCCATGTAACCGCCACCCAAACACTTCTATACCCCTGTAAAGCCACTAAAAACACCCTAAACCTCGAAACTCCTGTACATCCTTCTAACCCCGTAAAACGTAAACCTCTTTAATCATCTCTAAACCTCTGTAAACCAAATCCAAACCACTCTAAAACCATGCAAAACATCTGTTTTAAAAACTCTATACCTTGTTAAATCCCTGTAAACCCTTTTAACAAAAAAAAACAAAAAAAAAACCCCACTACTTTTTTAACAAATAAACATATCTGAACAGCTGCAAAACACTCTGACACTTATAACCCCCTCTAAACCCTGAAAATCCCCCTAATTCCCTATCACCTATGTAACCCTTGTAAACACCCTCTCAAACAAATGCCTCTAAAACACCTCCAAACACCTCTAAACCTAAACGCTGGGCACTAAAACGACTCTCTCGCTAACCGCAAAATCCACTTATAAACCCTCTACTAAACCCATGTAAAACCCTTCAAACCTCACTAAACCCATGTGGACCACTCTCGGAGAAACCCTTTAAAATAAACCTACCAAACCATATTAAAACACCCACTAAACCCACTAAACCCCGCATACGCTTAACCCCTCTATACCTGTAGATCCCCTGTAAAGCCCTCTATTCCACACTAAACACATGTAAAACCCAATAAACATCTCTAAACCCCAGCAAACCGCTCTAAACCACTCTAAACCTCTCGAAACACATGTAAAAAACCCGGAAACACCTGTAACCCCCTCAAAACCTCTGTAAATACCTCTACCCATGTGATCCTCTACACCCCTCAAAACTCATGCAAACCCCTCTAATTCCCACTAACCCCTATCTCTATAAAGCCCTCGATACCCATGTAAAACACTGGAAACCCATGTAATCCTCTGTTCTAAACCCTGTAAAACAACTAAACCGCTCCAAACCCCCTGTAAAGCTCTCTAAACCAACCTGTAAATCCCTCGAAAACCCCTGTAAACCTCTCTAAACCATCTAAGCCCCTCAAAACCATTCCAAACTACTTGCTACAGCCTCTCACCTCTAAAACACCTGTAAACCCGTAAACGATCTCCCAAATCTAAAATCTTCTGTACAGCATCTAAACCCCTCTAAACACACCCTGTAAACATCTTCTAATAATCCACGCTGAACTCTCTACACATCTGACAAACACTCTAAACCTCTCTTCAACCCTGTAAATCCCTCTAAACCCCCTCTGTAAATCCTCTAAACCCTTGTAGATCCCTCTAACCCTGTCTCTCGGAAACACCCTCTAATCATCTCTACTCTGCAAACCCCTTAAACACCTGTAGATCCATTGAACCCATATCCATCTCAAACACCTGTAAACCCGGAACACGTAAACCGTCAAAATCTGTTCTAAATACTTCTACCATGTAAATCCCTCTAAACCCCTCCACATCGAAACCCCTATAAACCGCCCTGTAAACCCCATGTAAATCCCTCTAAACCACTCTAATCCCTATGTAACCCCTCCTAAACACTTCTATATCCCTGTAAAGACCTCTGAAACCCCCTAAACCCCACTAAACTCATGTAAATACTTCTAACCCCCTGTAAACCCATGTAAACCTCTCACCTATAAACCTTAAAACAACTCTAAACCCACCTAAACCACTCTAAACACCTCCAACCCCCTCCAAACCCCTCTCTCTAAACCCCTGTAAACCCCTCTAAACATCTCTACTCGCCTGCAAATCCATCTTTTCCACTCAGAAACTCTCTAAACACATGTAAACACCCGGAAACACCTGTAAAATAAACCCTCTAAAACTCTGATATATAAATAACCTCAACCATTGTACATCCCTCTAAACCCCCTCCAAACCCATGCAAACCCCTGTGAACCATATAAAACCGCTACAAACTCCCTCCAATCCCCACCCCAAGCTCTCTCGAAACCTTGGCCAAACCCCTAACCTTTCTTAAACATCTTTAAACCTTATGTAAACAACTAAATCTACCTAAAACACTCTAAACACCTCCAACCCCTCCAAACCGCTCCAGACTCTCCAATCCCCTCCAAACCCATTGTTGTAAACATTTAACTTCTCTAATCCCTGCAAACCCTCTATACAAACGTAACACTCTCTCTAAACATCAGTAAGCACCGGGAAAACCTGTAACCCTCTCGAAATCTCTGTACATACTCTAAACCACATATCCTTTCTAAACCACTCAAAACCCCTATAAACTCCCCAACAAAGCCTCGATACCCATGTAAACCCCTGTGAAACCATGTAAACCTCTCCTAAACATTTCTAATCCTCAATCAACCAACTCTAACTTAATTCCCTGTAAAACGCTGGTAACCGTGTAAACCCCATCCAAACGCAGTTAACCACTCTACCATCTAAACCTCTCTCAACCCTTTAAACCACCCTAAACCCTGAACACCTCTAAACTCTTCAACCCGTTCTAAACACCCTAAACCCCTGCAAAACACCTCTAACCAATCTTTACCCTCTGCCCTGTAAATCCCTGGTAACACCCGCTAAACTATAACTCCATGTAAACCCTCTAAACACTCTCTTGTGGCACTCTAACGCTCTATAAACTTATAAAGCCCTCCGAACCATCTAAAACACTCTAATCCCTGAAAAAACTCTGTTACACCATCTAAACCATTCGAACCCCTCTAAATCACTCAAACCTTTATAAACACCTGCAAACACTCAAAACCGCTATAAACCCTCTACACCCTTCTATACCACTGAATCCTCTAGACACCACTAAACACTCTTTTAATCCCTGCAAAATACCCTAAACGCCCCCAGGAAACACCCCTCTAACACCTCTAAAACACACTAAACCACTCTAAACACCTCTAAACATCTCTCCACACCTGCAAACATCTGTAAATCCCTCTAAATCCCTCTAAACTCATCTAAAACGCTTATTAACTCCCCTCTAAATCCCTATAAAATCCATCTCCATCTCTACCTTAATCTCTATGTCTAGCTACACCTCTATCTTTATCTCCAGTTCCATCTCTAGCTCCATCTCTAGCTCCAGCTCCGTCTCCAGCTCTATCACCAGCTCGAGTCCAACTCCAGCTCCCGCACCTCCAGGACTAACTCGGAGTCCAGCTCCATCTTTATCTCTAGCTCCACTATATTTTTCTACAGCTCCTATTCCTTCTCTCTCTAGCTCCAGCTCCAGCTCTATCTCCAGCTCAACCTCCAGTTTTCTCTCAGCTTGCATCTCCAGCGCCATCTCTAGCTCCATCTATGCCTCAGACATAAGCTCCAGCTCCATCTCCAGCACCATCCCCAGCACCAGCTCCAGCTCCATCTCCAGCTACCTCAGGCACAATTTTCAGTTCCACCTCAGATTTAATTCCGCTCATCCTTTTTCTCTAGCCTTAATGCGCAGATCCATTCTGTCGCTCCAGTTCCACCTCCAGAGCCATCTCCAGCTCCAATTCAAATCTCCACCTCCAGCTTCCTACCTCAGCCTCCAGGTCCATCTCGCGCTCCACTCCAGCACCATGTTTCACAACTCTAGCTCTATCTCTATTCCAGCTACATCTGAGCTCCAGCTCAATTCTGTAGCTCTGAACAAGAATTGTTCATAAGGGTATGGTCCTATTATATTGAATATTTGAAGACGGGAATTGGTTCGGCACGAGAACCTGGCTGAAACCTGATTTAAGCAATAGAGAAGAAGTATATTTTATACCCTTCAACTATATATAAGCTCCAATGATGCATAATCAGTTGAATGTCCGTTCTTCTTTTCTTTTTTTCTTTTTTTTTATCTATCTTTATAAAAATTTTTAAAAAACATAAAGAAGTACAATTACATCAATTGTTATATAAAATAATAGTAATAATGTATGACTATAACAAACAAAATGTTTTATAGTCTTTGTATTTGGCATCTAATTAAATAAAAATAAAATAATTTTATAAAAATTGTAAATCCCGCTAAACACCTGTAAACCTCAAAAAGTCTGTAAATACCTCTAACTCAAACGCAAATCCTCCACTCGTTTAACCCCCTGTAAACCACTCTAACTCCTCCAAACCCCTCTAATCCCTCTAAACCAACTCCACAAAACCTCTTAAACACTGGCAACACCTGGAAACACTCTTAAACATTTCAGTTGATCCTCCATCTCCATCTCCATCGCTCCTGCTATAAATCTAGCTCCATCTCCAGCTCTATCTCCTGCTCAGCTCCAGCGCATCTCAAGCCCCCTTCTCGTTTACCTCTAAGAACTCTATTCTACAGCTCTAGCTCAAGCTCCCATCGCATTTGTCAATCGCCTGCTCTTATCGTTAGCTCCACCTCAAGCTACATCTCCAGTTCCAGCTCTTGCTCCATTACCCAAGTCTATCTTCCAGCTGACCAGCTACCAATTCAAACTCCACTGACTCGAGCTCTTGCTCATACTACAGCTCTATCTCCAGCTTCTTGCTCTAGCTCACGCCAGCTATGCCAGATGTACTAGCTAGAGCTCCATCTCCAGTCCCATTCAGCTCCATCTCAAGCGCTGGCTCAGCCTCCACGAGCACGACGTTCCTATACCTCCGCTCATCTCCAGCTCCTTTCCAGCAACAGCTCTTATCACTATCTCTAACTCTAGCTCATTCTCAAGTTCTAGACTCTAACTCCATCTCAAGGCTCCATATCAGCTCCATATCTGCCTAATGCTCATCTCGGCATCCCTGCAGATGCCACCCTCAAAACTCACTCCAGCTCATCCCGCTCTATTTTAACACCAATATCCGCTTAGCTCTAGATCATCTCAGCTCCTTCTACTGTCCCTCGTCAATCCATCTCAATTCCATTCAGCTCCGATCTAAACTCATTGCTGGTACATCGTTTGCTCCATCGCTGACTTTACAGCTCCAGCTCTTGCTCTATCTCCAGATTAATTCCTGCTACAGTTTAATCATCTCCAGTCTAGACCAGGCTTTATTCCAGTCCCTTCTCCAGTTAGCTTAGCTCATCTCCAGTTGCATCTCCAGCTCCATCTCACTTCCATTCTGCTCATCTCCAGCGCCTTCTCAGCCCACTTCTCGTTCTATCTCTAGCTCATTGTAGTCCGCTCTAGCTCCTTCCATTTCAATGCCAGCTCTAACTAGCTCACTCAAAGCGCCCATCTCCAGTTTCAGCTCTTGGTCCATACATATCTATCTGCTGCCCAGCTCCAATTTAACTAACTAGCTTAGCTCTTGCCCTTCCAGCTCTATCTCTAGTTAGCTACACTCCATTTCCAGTTTAGCTCTAATCTCCATCTCCATTCCAGCTGCTTAGTCCAGCTCCCAAGCTAACTAGTAAGGTCCATCCTTCCAGTCCATCTCCAGGCTCCTTCAGATATGACTCCAGGTCCTTCA